>CM071595.1:171750579-171783079 GCA_036435485.1 Saposhnikovia divaricata | reverse complement strand
AACAGGAAAATTTAAAGAACATGAAAAAAATACATAATAAGAATAAATTGTATAGAACGTACATTTATCCAACAAAACATATAGAACACAAAATAAAATACTGAACATGAATGAAAAATACATAACACAAATTATTTAATAAAAGGTACATAACACAAAATAATTTTATAAAAGATAAAATTAATGTTCTATAACATATAAAAATACATAATAAAAATTTAACAGAAAAATTTAAAGAACATGAAAAAAATACAGAACAAGAATAAATTGTATAGAACGTACATTTATCCAACAAAACATACCAAATACAAAATAAAATAGGGTTTTTTTACTAATATGTCCCATTTTAAAATGTCATTTATAATTATGTCCTATCTTTATTTGTTATTATAAATATATCCCATTTTTCTAATTTGTCCTAATTTTTGTTGTAACCATGATTAAATAATTAACTACACAATCTTAAAAGACAATTTTATTTTTTTATTTCTTTTATTTAAATAATAATTGTACCAATTACTAACTATAATATACATGTTATATTGTTCAACTGTGTTTCCTAGGGCAGTGAGAAATGGCACCGGCGTGCTGTTACATACACATCTCTATTTTTTTTACTTATGCTAAACCCGAACATTTTCTACGTTCTAATATTTTCCTATGTGCATTTTCTTTTCTCTATTTGTCCCAAATACAACCACTTAATATGCCTACCCTATCGGACATCCATCTTCGACATACCTACTAGATATCTGTATTCTATCTGTAACAAGAGATTGAGCATTGGAGTCAGGTGCGTGGAGTCATGACAAACATTATAAATAGTATAAATAACTTAGCAAATAATTAAGAGATGAACAGAGGTGGACGAAATGAATGTGCCCCTGCGGGGCAGGAGGGGGAGGAGGGTAAGAAAGAAAAAAAGGGTACTTTAGTTAGTATAAATATATGTATAATTATATGTATATAAGTTATATATGTGTTAAATTTAATCCTGGGACATATTTATAATTATTCAATAAAAAGGGACATATTTATAATTGACTTGTTAATTTAGGACATATCAAATTAATACCCAAATAATTAAGAGATGAACGGAGGTGGACGGAATGAATGTGGCCAGGAGGAGGGTAAGAAAGAAAAAAAAAAGGATACTTTAGTCTTATTTAGTATAAATATATGTATAATTATATGTATATAAGTTATATGTGAGTTAAATTTAATCCTGGGACATATTTATAGTTATTCAATAAAAAAGGACATATTTATAATTGAATTGTTAATTAGGACATATCAAACTAATACCCAATAAAATACTGAACATGAATGAAAAATACATAACATAAAATATTTAATAAAAGTACAAAACATGTAAAACACATGATAAAATCTTTGAATCATGTAGTTTTTTTTTTTGAATAACAAGTGTATTGAAATCAATAAATCAAAGCCATACGGCATCTACAATTCATATCGAGTAGAACAAACATAATTGAATCGCCGGACAACCAAAGGAGACCAAAAGCAAATTTTGACGGAGATATATACAATTGTATCCCCAACACCCGTCTGAGCTTATCGACCTTAAATGTAGAACCAAAACAGCTCGAATCACTAAATTCAAATCCACGCTCCCACAAACCGGAGAGAAAATCAAACTCCCACAAACCGGAGAGAAAATCAAACTCCCACAAAACGGATAGAAAATCCGAACAACTCAACATTACAAGCGAGAAAACCAAACAACTAAGCATTACAAGTTGAAAATCAAGAACTTAAAAATTATAATTAAAATACCAAAACCGAAGAAACAAGAAAAAATACAACAGCTCCAAACTTAGATCTGAAAAATCGAATCCCCAATAAACAAGATGAACCCACTCACAGATCCCGGTGGCTAGTCGGAAACGGAGAAATAGTCGGAGCTCCAAAGTTTAAGAAACTAAGAATAGAGGCAGATCGGAAAAGGTTTAGAAACCTTAGATCCAAAGGGAAAACCAAGAAAATGAGAAGAAAAGGAAGACGAAACAATCAAACAAACGCAATCCTCACCAAAGGAGGATTATTATTGAAAGGAATCGAAAACTAGACAGGAAAAGGCCTCCGGCCGGTGGATAAACCACCACCGGAGGAGAGGAGCTCACTGGCGAAGACTAAACCGAAGAAGGAGATAGAGAGAATCCAAAATATTAATTAAATGAAAGGTTATGAAATTTACAAAATATTTCATACAATAAATTAATTTTACATTTTTTGTGTGCTATTTTTTGATGTATCTTTTTGGTTCTTTTTTTCATTTACTTGTGAACATGCATGTAGGCTAAGCCTCCTAAAAAATGCAGCAACTTTAATCCATATCCATCCGATCATCAATTCTGTTTATTAAATTTAAGGTTAGGATTTAGTTCCTAAGCTACCATTTATGCAGGTTATCCACAGAGAAGGCCCTATATATATATATATATATATATATAGGCCTTTGCTCCATACAGAACACTCTTATATAACAAACAACAAAGAACACCTTAGATCTATTAGATCCTTTGGCCCCGCCAGGGGCACCCAATACAAAAAGTTGTTATTTTTTTACCTTCTATCTATCCAGCAAAAAATAATAAAATTTTTTTTTTAAAAAAATTTACTGTTCATGATGACGTCATGCTGACGTCATCAGTGACGTCATCATGAACAATAAATTTTTAAATTTTTTTTTGATGGATGGATAGAGGGTAAAAAAATAACAATTTTTTGTATTGGGTGCCATGCCGGAACTCTTATATTAGATTAGATATAACGTGTTCTTTATTGTTTGTTATATAAGGTGCTTGTTATGGAGTGCATATATATATATATATATATATACTAGCCTATAACCCGTGCGATGCACGGGCTAGCTAGGTCATCTTGTTTTATATAAATTTTTGATGATTAATATATGGTTTGTCAATTCTTATTATTTTACATGTTCATAATTTTTTTAAAAATATTTTAGTTTAATAAGACGATAGGTAGAGTATAACACGATGGAAGAACATAGTCTGTTGAAGAAGATCACATGGACAGATATCCTTTTCTTTGCACTTGCAACTTGATAAAATTTCAAACAATCAAAAGGCCACTGAACTGTAATCTCAGAAGAGATATCAGTCATTGCCTTTCTTGTTTCTCCACTACTAGAAATATGTCAATAGACATCGGGTAAAAACCGATGTCTATTCTGAAAACGAACCGATGTCTTCGCGTGTGATGTTAAAAGTCTGAAGTTTAGACATCGGTTTTTCACCGATGTCTAATACATATTTACACATCGCTTTTTAGTGTATTTCTGATGTCTTTACCCTGAATCTTTTACTAGTGTATAATATTTTGTAATATTGGCAACTTCAATATTGTTATATTATCAAGGTTAGAGCCACTTAAGCATGTAACACACAAGTTAAAAATAGACATTAACATCGATAACCAAAACTGTAACGATGTCTAAGAGGTTAATTATCATCAGTTCTATTTAAGAACTGATGTCTAAGACATCACTTTATTAAAATATCCGATGTAAAATATTTGAAAGACATCGGTTTTACTACTTAATTTTTTAAGAGCGATACTCTTTACATCGGTCTATTATCGGTACCCGTTGTTGAAGTTTGTTTTAACATCGGTTTTAAAATTTGAGTAATGTTATATACCCTTATTAACATCGATTTTAACAAATAGCAGTGTTGTATGCCTTTATTAACATCGGTTTTTTGAATTACACAGATGTCTTTCTTGCTATAAACATCAGTTTAATCTAATTTCCACATCGGTTCTAAGTAAACTATAACTTGATTAGACATCGTTTTAAGTTATTTGTGATGTTAATTTGAATTGTCCCTGCTTTCGGCCTATGCTTTATAAGCAGCTACTATACAGACATTTATACGAAAAGGCTCAACAAAAATGTACCACACGATAGCTAATATTGATCATTACCAAATTCAATGTTCAAGATGAATTCATAAAATAGGTCATAGCTACAATTCAAGGTTACCATCCTCAATAACCAATTACCAAACATTTCAAACCTAAAACATCTGACATTCCATATCGATAACTACCGAAACATAAACCAATCGATTACTTGAGGGTGCTCGCCCAACCATTTGATTATTACTGTTAATCTGATTGTTAAGTCCAGCATGTTGTGCTGCTAGCTTATTGAGTGTGCCACGGTCAGTTGTGACCACTGGCCAGCTGTTCTAACTCCTGCATCTTTTGCAAATAAACCTTGGCAGGACTGGAAAGTCGAGGAAATTTCTTTAGACTCTCTGCAAGTAAAATAACAGCTTAAAGATGTTTGGAGAGGAAATACCACTTTCAAATTCATATAAATCAAAATTACATATGCAGGTTCAAGGATTCTAGTTCAAAATTTCAAAATTATACATTTATTCCATTTACTGGTTAACTGATACATTTATTTTGTAACAGAATATTAATGGGTCAATTTAAAATCTTCTACACGTATGAACCAACAGATACATGTTGTACAGCGGAAGTACTAGTAGCAGACTTTAAAGGATCAAATACTTGAGTTCACCGGTTAAAGACTCTAGTTTATAAACATTAGATACATATTCTAGCCTGTTAACCCAACTCTTTATTTCACCTTGAGTACCCTTGTCTTACTTTTGACACTTAGACAGGACACTTGAAACTTAACTGCAGGCCAAAACATGCAAAATTTCAGATATGGCCTAGTCCTTGAGGTGATCATGTAAAGAAACATAAAAAATCAGAGGGAATATGGTACTACATCATTCCCCTTCTATGATATTACATTGGCCAAGGAATAGATAATCGATATTAGATGCACAGAAAAATAGTATAACTCTGATGCTCGAAAGTTGCAGCTAATCACACAGACCACAAATCTGAATTGCCAAAAAGGGTGACTACCCTTGTATAATATTAAGTTAATCAGATGATAGAGTATCTCATTGTGAGTATCTCATATTATACCTGAAATAGAAGCTAGACCTCCGTAGCATCCAGAAAGAAGTGCCTGAAACATAGTTTGGTCATTACCAAATATGTACGACATGATAACAAATATGTACCACATGAAATAGAAGCTGAATATTTGTTATTTGCAGGGAGGGCATATCATCGAACTTCTTTTAATATAGAAGCAGTATGCCAACGGGTTCATTCCACCTTCCCAGGGCATGCACTGCACTTTCTGCACTTGGGAAAGAGAACTCTCCAAAACACATGCATATTACTGAAAATTTAACATTTATTACTCAAAGCTTTAAATTCTATTTTGATAAAATATAAATAAGAAACCTTCAAAAATTTTACTCCCCAAATTTTAGTAACGAGGTTCATTGTCATGTTTACTCTTTTGTCTTTCATTGCAACTTTGAGAGAAAATATAATGAAAAAGATTTCAGTAATTAAAGAAAGTAAAAGCACATGGGATAAGCATTGAAAGGTTATATATATGGCGAATGGCCTGGTTTCTGGATCATCACAACAAAATGGTCTATGTGAAAGCTTAATAATCAATATAAGGAAGTAGTTTAGATTCGAAACACTAATTTTAGGGAACAAAACTTAAACCAGGTTATTGTAACAAACTTATTGCTTAAGTGCTTATGACTTATATTGACATTGCATCAAATAACACATGCACCAATAAACCATGTACTGATGTACACTATAGCAATTACTCCAAAAATAAAAACCTTACAAGGAGTTTGGTTAAAGAAGAAAATTGTTCGTGCATACATTAATTTGTAGAACATACATAACAGAAAAAGTAAATCGTGTAATCGCTCACCTGCCACCAGACATCTCTTCCTACTTTCCATTCAGTAGCTTCTCTCTTCATTGCAGGTTTATTTTCATAGGTCAAACAAACAGCTGTATTTGAAAGTGTGAAATCAAATAACACAAAAAAAACCCAGAGTTAAGGTGTGATACTGCATGCAAGAATATATTATATTATACAATATAAATATATAATATATGAAGAGATATGGATTACTTGTTTGCTTTGGCAAATTTATGTGTAGCAAGGGAATCCATTCAGTCCATCAACCTTATAAAGATGCACCAACAAATTCTGTTCCAAGCCTATGTTTCCCCTTTACTTTTAACTTGACAACTCTTAGTTACAAACTGAATGACCAAAACTTAGATTTCACTTTCCAGATATGCAATAATTGTGTTTCTCAGTCCTATAGATAAGACCTGGTATATTAAAGTTCATGTTAAAAAAACATCTGTAGTTTGAGATTTAAGATGCATACTACAATTTGCAATCTGACAACTACAGGTTACAGCTCCATCTGCAACTCTGGCTATAGTTTCTCTACCTGATGATCTTCCACCACCCTAAATTGGATTAACACAAGAAAGTAATTTAGACAAATAGATCTATTATTTGTAAACAGATTCCAAGTAAATGCAGATTATAAGATTGTGAAAGGAAGTTACTTGTACTGATCTAACCCCGTACTTGAAATCGTATGTTGCATCAGCATGAGAAGGCCTATAAGCTATTGACAATTCATTATAAACCTGTAAAGACCAAGGACACAGACACAAAATCTCTGAATGTGATGTAATAACCAGTATTCCAGAAGAGAAAGTTTTACGTAGAATTAATATTTTAGAAACCTAAGCACCTTATTGCACTCACATCTCCTTGTTGATTTGAATTGGGAACTTTAACCATGATCGGTGTTCCAGTTGTCAACCCTGCAGGAGTGCACTTACAATCAGACCATCTCGAGAAGATAAGAAGAACTAAATTACCAACTAAAGTTTTTAAGCAGAGTAAGCAGAGTGAAGTTCTGTGGAAATACAAAATCCACAGAATACAGAATACAGTTCCATATCAAAATCCTCATCTGAGCCCGGCGATACACCATCTGCAGAATCTTTAAACTCATTTCCCTGAAGAGAGGATATTTACGAAAACTTTTAATAAATCTCACTCAATGATAATCCAAGAAAGAACCATAGGCCCATATAAAATGTCACCCCTCAACCCCAATCCCCCACCCCATACAAAGAGAAGTCTGACAATAGATCTCAGGCATCTAAAATCAACAAACGTACAAAAACATGAGATGGTAATAACAGAGAGTAGTGACTACAATTGTTCCAAACTCGAAAACCCAAAGCTCCAAAGCTCCAAATCTCCAGATCTGTTGAAAAAACAAAGAAAATGAAAATCTAGGATTTTAATTGAAGGAAAATTGAAAGAAAAGAAAGTTAATTGAAAGAAAACGAAGTTCAATCAGAGTTTTAATTGAAGGGAAAGCTAGGGTTACGTTTAATTGAAAGAAAAGCTAGGGTTACCAGAGAGAGAGACGAGAGATAAGTTGTTTTGATTTGGGGATCGAGAGACGAGAGATAGGGCTTGTTTTGTTTTAATGATTTTTGTTTTAATGAATTTGGTTATGTTTTAAAATGGGCGGGAGGGGAAATTATGTTTTAAGGGGGAAAATTTGGTTAAGGGGGGAAACTAATTGTAGAAAAAGTTCTAAGGGGGGAGGGAAAAGATGGGGGAAACTAATTGTAGAAAAAGTTCTAAGGGGGGAAACTAATTCAGAATTTTTTAAAAAGAGTTTTAACATCGCTTTAAATGACAACCGATGTCTAAGTCGTTAGATAGAATTTTTTAAAAAGTTTTAGACATCGCTTTCAAAGTAAAACTGATGTCTGATTTATAAAAGACATCGGTTTTAAAATTACCGATGTAAGAAAGGTTTTTAACATCGGTGGCATTTTGAACCGTTGTCTTAAGTGCGATGTCTAATCCTGTTTTTTTAGTAGTGCTCCTCCGCCGAACTCCTCAACAGATCTATATAAACCTGTTCAAGTCTTCAAGACTAATGTAGGTAGATCAAAGAAATTCTTGAGACAAAAAAAATAAATCAGGCCATTTAAGAGGTGCAGCAACCAGAGTCTAATAACTTTGAACAATTCAGTATAAAATGACTCTAAAGACAACTATTACATGTCCTCTCCGCGTCCCGGGTTGAGTATATATATTCTATAATTTGTATTGTCTATGGTTACAACTGTACTTGATTCAAAAAGTGGGCGTAAATGTGGGATTTTGTTGGTCAAATCTAACATCTTTTCTTTAATGGCTTAGGTTCCAGATACGTCACCAGAAAGGATGCAAAAAAGTACTCAAGGCAATTACATATCTTCGTCACAAATTCTTTACATAATCGGAAGCAACTATATACATCACAGATTCTTCATCTTGGATGACTAAATAGCCTTAATTTGTATCGTTTTGAAGTGTTCGGATCAGACACGAACTGAAAAACCACTGAATTCTTGAAAATCGCTGAAAAACAGGGAACAAAATAGAAAAACCAGTTGAAGACATAAATACATTTTTGAAATAGACTTGGATTGGCTACATATCAGTAGTTAAGTACCGTTTGAAAGTCATAATTAGTAACATATGAAAGCTGAGAAACTGGTATAAGCACAACATGCAGTTTTTTAAAAATTCCAGTTGGGATGTTAAAATAATAAAGACACAAAGTTACAGTGCACTATTGTCTTAAAAAATAGTTTTTTAAAGTTTTGTTATTGCAAATCTAGTCGTCTAATACTGCATAGTGAAGAGCAATATATCAAAGCTGACAAACTGGTATATGCACCTCATGCATATCTCCGTTGCCTGGTAAATGCTATATATACAACTATGATCATTGTCTTTAATTTTAAATGTATAATGCAAAAGTTTAGATGACTTGCATAACTTAAGCATAATTTTGAGGCGTAGCTAAGAAGACATTGGTCAGTAGGAAATTATTAGATGTAGGATGAACCTTGGATGCACTGAACAAACAGAATTATTAGCATGTAGGTAAAAATTATATGCAAGTAAAAGTATGAATTAATGAAAAACAGATGAAATATAAGAAAGTAAAGAACGTGTGTCAAATTATTAAAAAACCTCTATTTGTTTATAAATCTCACTAACTATATAAGTATTGTTTTTCTGTTGTAATAAAGAAATGGTGAGAAATTTTACATTTTTGAAAAACTAATCATCTATTGAGCATTTAGAACAGGTCTAGGTAATAGTCAATAGTATCAATACGATAAGCTGAAAGGCAACCCATGAGGAGAGCGACTTTGCAGTAAGGACATGTGTAATTATCCATTTGATCTGGGGTTATGGGATATCCATCAGGTTGATAGTGATTGTCTTCATTTGGAATATGAGCATTACAAATAGGTGGACCACTTAATGCTTCAAATATTGTATCTGGATAAATTTGTCCACCGATCTTTTTTAAAGCCAGTATCATACCATGAATTCTGAGTTTTGTCTCTGGTGAATCGATCATCTGTATGATAGCAATGACAGCATCATGTATTTTTTTTGGGAAGAAATATATATCAACCATATTCTTGAACAGCAAGGAGATCATGTGACCCTTTTTGGACAAATCTTCGATAATTGTATACGAATATTCTAAGATGTCATAGTAAACATGATTTCTCAGAACTATACTCTTACAAACCCAGTAGAATTCAGCATCCATGTTGCCAAGCTGTTGTGCCATAAACATGAAGTATGTGAACATGCTTTCGTTTGGCCTATGCACCCCAATGATATAATTCTTGAATCGGAATATGGTATAGTAAAGCTCTGATTGTTTTTTTTGTTTGGTCTCTAATCCAGAAAATAAAGAAATTAAAGAAATCCTTGAACCTATTATTCACTGTCCTCATCAATATAATTGCGATGCAACTTAATGGCATCTCGTGAATTAAATCATTTGTCGAATGTCGAATACCATTCCAATTCTTGCAAGTAGCACGTAAGTAGACCCGTTCCTGATAGTTAAGTTTGTTTACTACTAACCTGATTAAATCTGGTGGAAGATGACACCATTTTGAAGGGCTGTTCCTGTTTTTTTGTAGTCTCGGTCTCTTTTCATTTAGCAGCCCATACGTTCTGGTTATCTACAAATCATATGGAAGGTATTTTGTTAATGTTTTCTTGCAGAATGTTTTGAAGTTAGTAAAAATCAAGTAACTTGGTGATAGCAAATCAGCGAAACAAAATAAGTGAAAGATATACTTAACATATGATCACATATGTATTACCATATTTGATTTTAATTATTCACGTGAGGAAGGGTAATTTGAATACACGAATTTGAACAACACCACCTACCATTTTAGGTTCTTCGATTGGCTCTTCCTTTTTTTCCCGTTTTTTGAATGTAGTCATGTTAACTCCCGTTGTTAACTCCTGTTGTGAATTGTGTTTTCAATATTTTTATCTTTACAATTCCTTTACGTTTTTAATTATATTTTTTTTAAAGAATTCTATTAGAGGTATAAGTTAGTGTTATATCGTATGTCTATTGCATGTATAACTTCTCATGTCAAGGTCTTCTACCCATTTAAAATACTGCACGTAATGTTATTTTATTAATATATTTTACTATTCTTTATTAACTACACGTGGTTACAATTAATATACAAAGAACCGCCAGAGAACCCGAACAACGTCGTGCTTAGCAAACATCAAGCAGTAATAACACTCTCGCAGCTCGCTTTCTCCATCTCCTCATTCTTGAAGCTTCCATCACAGCTGCTAAAATCTCTCTCCCGGTAAGTTCCTTTTTAATAAAATATTACTTACATATTTATTCAATTAATTCCTGCTTAATTTTTATAATTATATTTATCCATATTGTACATCGATTTTCAAACCCTAGGATTCTAATGTTATGTTACTCACCGCTAGTTAATACTATGTTCGATATTCGACTCCTCGCTTCTCCATTTTATTTTTACATTTATTTATATTTGCCAAGGGCCATAACATACGGAGATCAAAACAGAGATTTTAGAATGTGAACTTTTAAAAATCTGTATTGTAACACATGTGACTTCTAATTGAAGAACTTATATAAGAGCCAGGTTTTTGTAACTGAATTCTGTAAACATGTGTTGTAACAGATGTAATACATGACAGGATTTTTTTGCTCTTTTTATGTGTTTTTTTTGCACTTGTCACATATTGTTAAATTTTTACAGAAGACTATTGGTTTTGAATTTTGGAAGATAGTTCAGCCATATAATTTACCGCCTTAACCACTTGTGAGTATCTTCTTCCTGAAATTTAGTAATTGTAATTGTTATACTGACATTAATATATATATATATATATATATATATATATATTTATATATATATATATATATATAATTGTGTGTATTTGTTTTGTAAGGACATTCCAAGAGGTTTTGCTTTGGAATATTTTTTGAATGTGCCATGTTCTATTATTGTTGTTGCTCCTAACGGGATGGAATGTGTGATGAAAGTTGAGAAGCGTGGGAAATCACTTTTCATAACTGAAGGATGGACCAAGTTTTTTTCTTTTTTCAAGGTTATGTTATATCATCGGCTCTTGTTTGCTTATATTGGCGAGAGAAAATTTTTAGTGAAAATATCATCGGATTCTTGGAAAATGAAGAATTATCATGTAGATGATAAGTTAGTCAATCCAGGTATTTAAATTTGAATTGCAGGTTTTTTGTATATTTTTTTTTGTGGTTTAAATTATTTTTTTAGTACAAATTTTGTTTTATAGTTATTAATATTTTGTATTTTAGATTG
Source organism: Saposhnikovia divaricata (assembly GCA_036435485.1). Taxonomy (NCBI): domain Eukaryota; kingdom Viridiplantae; phylum Streptophyta; class Magnoliopsida; order Apiales; family Apiaceae; genus Saposhnikovia; species Saposhnikovia divaricata. The sequence goes on along the minus strand of CM071595.1, from coordinate 171,771,415 downwards.
TAGATGGACAGCTTTAAGTTTTTTTTAATTCTTAAATCCTAGATTATATTTTTATTAGTGTTTTTTTTGTCATGTAAGTTTCTAAACTATACTTTGCTGCTCTGTTTTGCAGTACGGAAGCTAAGTTCCGTCAGGTTCATTGTTGCTAATTTCCCATGTTTTTTTTGAGTTTGGTAGAATTGTGAGTGTTATTCTTTCTTTGTTAAAGGTTTTAAGATTATTTTTTTATGTTATCTAATTTTTTTTTTTTATGGTTTTTAGAGGATTCCGAAAAATAAAATTATTTTATGGTTTTTTTTATGGTTTTTTTTATGGTTTTTATGATCATTATTTTTATGTTATCTAATTTTTTTTTATGGTTTTTAATATTTATTAAAAATAATTTATATATTTAATAAATAATGAACTTATTGTAGACAAATAATTCAACATTGAAAATATTAAATTAAGTAATGAATTATCATTAATAAATTAATGAATTTGTTGTATATCACCTAAGTTTAGAATTATTTTAGGTGTAAAAACGTAAATAGGGATGTACTTAAATGTGAATTTATAAATACAACTTCATATATTTGTATGTGAAAATTTCGTAACCTCATGTAAGTTTTCTTAAATCAACCTTGATAAATTTTTTCTCTTACTTGATCATTATATCCAAAGTGATTGATTAAGAAGTTATAATATTAAAAAAATTTAAAAACAAAGCAAATGGAAGAATATTTTTTTTAATAATATTTTCATTTAAAATTAGGAATTCGAAAGCTAGCATGTTACACCCTCTATTTCATTTATATTGGCCATCAATCAAAAAAGCATGTATTGAGCAATCAAGTGAAAATTGTCAAACTTACTCTCAATGACATGCAGAAAAGGAATTGTGGCTAATATAAGCGGGATGAAGGGAGTATTAATACCTCTTAAAAAATATTTATAGGAACTTGTTAAATAAATGAATGGTAGTTTAAGATGGGTCAAAATAAATTTAGAGAAAAAATTGAATATACAAATGTTAAAATATGAGATGATGATATCTAAAATTTTATTAATTAATTTACCATTTGTAAAGTTAACAATAACTTATTGAAAATGTAATAAAATTCATTTATTTATACAAATTAAAATAAATTTTACTTAATTTGTTCGGATCCGGATAATCCAATTTCCGATCCGCGGAACCGGAATAGATTTTTCATAATCCGAAAAAACGGATATCCGATCCGAATTTTAAAACCGGACCGGATATCCGGTTTTGCTCACCCCTAACAAAAACCTCTCATGAACATATTAAATAGTAAAAAAAAATTCTAAAGTAGAATTACCAAATAAAAACACTCGATTGTGATGGCAGGTTTTTTTTGGCTCCCCCTAGGTTGCCATCTTACCTCCGCCACAGTTTATAGTGATACAATAAAGGCCAATACAATATCAAGTTGCATTTAGAGTGTATTGTTCACTTCAATTACTACAATATACATATAGGATATATAGTAAAGTAAAGCAGCTGTTGTTAGAATTAAAATTATATGGGAAATTCTAAATGGTACCACTGTACAATTGGCTTTTCCATTTGGTACCATCCAACATTTTTGACTTCCAAGTGGCACCACTGTACTTTTGGCTTTTCCATATGGTACCATTCAACATTTTTGACTTTCAAATGGTACCACTGTACAATTGGCTTTTCCTTATGGTACCATTCAATATTTTTGACTTCTGCGTGGTACCATTTTTCTCTGATTTGATTTTAGTGAAAGGAAAATGGTACCACGTAGAAGTCAAAAATATTGAATGGTACCATATGGAAAAACCAATTGTACAGTGATACCATTTGGAAGTCAAAAATGTTGAATGGTACCTTATGGAAAAGCCAAAAGTACAGTGGTGGCACTTGGAAGTCAAAAATGTTGGATGGTACCAAATGGAAAAGTCAATTGTACAGTGGTACCATTTGGAATATCCCAAATTATATTCATGTACATTAATGACCAAATCCACCATTTAAATGCTTTTTAATTCTAAACTGATGGTAATGACTAAAAAATTAAATTGGTGCTCCTTTAACTTCATATATTTCTCAAATAAAGTACACCAGTAATACTAAAGATTTATATGTAAATACCATTGACTTTTAGCACTCCAAATTGACAAAAAAAAAAAGAAGAAGAAAAAAGTAATTTGATTTAAACAGAAAAAAGAAACTTGATCACCTATACTTTTGTCCACATAAAACTACTAAACATCGTCAAGATGTATTTGTTCCCAGAATTTGACCGAAAGTACTCATAGCACTATACACAAAAAATTAGACTACATGTAAGTAACACATTACCGGTCCATATACGATTTAAGTTTTATACATATAGAGAACATTTTAAATATTTACTAACATTTCCACAAGCGCTTTCACATTCTCGAAACTTGTAGTATTGGTAAATGGTGCTGGATCCATAAAGTAGATGTTCTTTGTTGCTGTATTAATGCCAACCAATATCCAATGTTATATATATTATTGTAGTTAGAAGCAATTACATAAAATTAATAAAATTATACGTGTAGAAAATGAATATATATAACTTATGAAACATTATAAGGAACAAAAATTAGGTGGTCTTTGTCAACACATCGCAGCAAACACTTAGCCAAGAATGTGTTAGAATCATCAATTAAGTGAGACACCAGATGAGGTGATACAAAAGAGAAATTAACAGCCATATCGGGATACTTGGTAAAATGACCTCACACAAGTACAAGGCTGGAGGCGCTTAACCAATGGGCATTTAAAACCTCCAAAACATTCTCTTTATTAATATGATGGTCTGTATCCAAATTAAGCGTAACCAATTAACACAAGTGGTAGATTTATTTAACCACAACTGAAGTACCAGAAACGTGACAATGAAACACTATGTTTACGAATTACGCACGTATGGTATGATGGCGAGGTTAAAATATATCACTTCGTTGTGCAAGCAAATTTACTTTAAACATTGAAAGCCATTAATTGTAAGATATAATTGTATAGAATTCTAAACTTTCATGGTAGAAAAATAGAATAGAAATATGCAAGTCAAAGTACGAGATAATGTGAAACAAATTGATTCAAGAATTCATAATTTTACCATTAACAATTGAAAACACTAAAAAGATTTGAAATTTACGAATATTACGCCATAGATGGCCTGCTGCAACCTTTTTGCATGATGTTGCTTTATTCGATGTTACAATAACTATGAAATTTTTGATCTATCTCAACTTTCTGATTGTGGTGTTAACTTAGCCATAAACGTAAGTTACTCTAGTTATAAAAGGTGTTACGCACAGTTAATAAATATAATTTTAATTTTACTCAAAAATTAAAGTTTGAATAATTAAATACCATCAAAAGTAATTATTTTATTAATATCATTGAAGACATTTTTATAGAGAGCACTCCACCAAATAAATGAATTATTTATGTTTGATAAATATTAAAATAATTTAAAAAAATTTAAATTAGGTATATAGAAATAAAGTAGTATATGAAAATTAATAATGAATTTTGATTATATAATTAAAAACTTATTGTAGAAAATAACAATTTTAGATAATTGAATATTACAAATTAATTAACATAATAAATTTGATGTAATAATTTTACCATCAACAAATTCAAAGAAAATTATAGAGAACAAGAGTCCACCAAATAAATGAATTATTTATGTTTGATAAATATTAAAATAATTTCAAAAAATTTAAATTGAGTATGTAGGAATAAAGTAGTATGTGAAAATTACTAATGAATTTTGATATATCGTTAAAAATTTATTGTAGAAAATAACAGTTTTAGATAATTGAATTATTACAAATTAATTAACATAATAAATTTGATGTAATAATTTTACCATCAATAAATTAAAAGAAAATTATAATATTTAATCAGTTTAAAAGTAAAAAATAAAAAATATCGATAAAGAATTTGGTGAATTGTTTTGGCGGGTGATGAAATATTCCAGGAGCGACAAACAAAATTGCATCAAATTCAGACACACTCATATCTCTAGCTCTTCACCCTCTCATCTTTGTTCACTCTAATTAGGGCTTCTCTCGATAGTTTCTCTCAATCTAATTAGAATTCAAGCTAGGTTTGGGTTCAATTGAACGGGTAAAACGAGACTAATTAGGGTTCGAGTTTTGATTCGGGTTGCAGCAGATTCGGGTTCAAACTCGGTTTAATTTTCATTTGGTTTCGATTTTAAGGTATAACTCTTACTTTATATGCCTTCAATTTTTGTAGTTTTGTATTCATATATTTGTGAGTGTTTACATTCTTCGATTTAAATTGTAATCTCCTATTTTCTCCCTGCCTCTCTCTCTCGCTCGCTCTCCCCTCTCTCATTCTCTCTCTGTCACACAAAAACAAAAAATATGTTGATTTATGTGTAAAATCTATCTCTCTCATTCTCTCTCCGTCACACAAAAAACACAAAATATGTTGATTTATGTGTAAAATTTATATGCATTTGCTTAAATTTTGCAATAAAGAGCAAGGATACTTTGTTTGTATTTTTGTCTTTTTATTTTTTATGACTTGACTATCTTCATTTGTTGAAAAATTTGATATTCTTGACTTTACTTCCTCTTGAGTTGTAAATTTCGATTTAAATTATCGATGAATTAACTTGGATGACACTGAGAGTTGTAGTAGCAAATCTTTGGATTCAGTGCCTACGCAGACTCGAAAGCGGATTCAGAAGTTTGAGATTTATCATGAATTTTTTGATCGTCTAAAGGAGTCTGAAAATGAAGAGGCTAGCCAACCAGGTTTCGATGATGAGCTTTGGGCTCATTTCAATCGTTTTTCGTCTAGTAGAGCTTTTAGTGTTTTGAGTAGCTGAGACAAAATGTGAATGATCGTAAGAGAAAATTTTTTGATTTTGTAGGAGGATGCTCTTCAAGTGGCAGACTACCTGCTAATAAAAAGTGTAATGAATTTTTAACTGTAATATTACTAAAGTTATATGGATTAATATTGAATATATAGTATGGTTGCAAATGATTTAACTTCTTGACTTTTACAACTATGTGACTCTCTTGTAACTTTGACAGAGCACCGTAGGAGTTGAAACAACACTGAAAGAAAGAAAGGGTATTTGGAGATTTGCGAGGACATGAATGCTGTAGTTCAGTTCACTCGATGTGTATTTTGTTTTTGCACTGTTCAACATATAATTAGTTAGGCCAATTATCTTGATTGTTATTTTAATCTCTAGCTCATTTTGGTTAGCATTTCGTTGTTACGGAGATTTAGGCAGCTTATTGTCAGAGCCTTAGGCTGTTCATTGTTGGTGCACTACAAGAAAAATGACCTTTTCCTACCGTCAAATCGGTAGGAAAAGGCCCAAAATCGGTAGGAAATGCTGCATTTCCTACCGGCCCCGTGCGGTAGGAAATGCTTAAGTGGGAAATGACTTTGGTAGGAAATGATATTGACCGGGTCAACGTGGGTCCCACATAATGATGTGGCATGCCACATGGCGGGGACCCACATGCCAACTTGGACGATGATGTGGCGACATGTCAGATGCCATGTCATATGACACGTGGGTGGGCCCCGCACACGTCATCAGCCACGTCAGCTGCTGACGTGGAAATTGTAGCAAGTGCAGAGCCATTTCCTACCGACCACTTTTGCACACTTCGGTAGGAATTGTTCCAGACACCTTGTAAAATTGCATTTCCCCGGGCATTTCCTACCGCTATTTATTATTTCCTACCGTTCTTATGAATGCGGTAGGAAATGTTTTGAAGACGGTAGGAAATACTAGGTTTCGAATTGTAATAACGGTGGGAAATGGCTTGAAGGCGGTAGGAAATACTGGGCAAATTTTTTAAAAATAAATGTTCTTCATTGATTCAAAAGCATACACATTGCATAACAAAATCAATATCTAATTCACAAGCATACAATCAAAACCAAAAATCAAACATCTATCATAAATCATAATCCGCCTTCATCACCATAAAATTAACAAATTAAAGTTACATCTACAAATTATTTGTACAAATGTACTAAAATACAACCATTACAACAAAGCAAAATAAAAATTTAAAAACCTAAACTAATCACTCTTGAAGTGGTCATCATAATTGTCTTTGTCATTGCCTTCTACATCGCCTTCATCCGAATAGATCTCTTTAGCCTTCTTCCGAAAAGTTCTTCTAATTTGTATCAAGTCCTAACAATTTACATAAAAAATGGAACAAAAAATTATACATATATACATACACAAATGAAAGATAATGAGCTCAAATAGCAAACAAAATGAAAGTTTGAACTAATCAAATTGAAGAATACTATATGTAATTCAAACATACAAATATTATTCAAATTGAACTAACACAAACACACACATATTATATGTAAATCAAATGGATATATAAAAGAGGGTAAAGATTTGTACCTAAATAATGGTGATGAAGAAGAAAATCGAGATGAAAAAAATGAAAAGAGTTGATAAGAATGGTAAAAGATGGAGAGGTGGAGAAGAGAGTTGAAGTGAAGGGGAATGAAGAAAGTTATTGTTTTATAAATCTGAATTACACATTTCCTACCGCACTTCTATATTTCCTACCAATTTGCGGTAGGAAATGACTTTGGGCGCCATTTTGAATTTTGATTTGGGCGCTCATTTCGAATTTTTGGTTTAGGCGGTCATTTTCAAATTTTTCGTGAATTATCATTTCCTACCGACTTGCGGTAGGAAATGACTCTGGGCGCCATTTTGAATTTTGATTTGGGCATTTTGAATTTTTTGTGAATTATCATTTCCTACCGCATGATACCATTTCCTACCGTAAACCGGTTTAAGGAAATGGGAAAAAAAATGAAAAATGAGAATTCGAACCCACATCTCCAGCGAAATTTGTTCTACCTCCAACCATTATGCTAAAGTGTTTCTTGTGTTTTAATTTTACTCTAAAATTATATTACCACAATACCTTGTTTATCACTTTTTCTTTAAAAAGTCCTTACAAATGAACTTTAAAAATCACAATTTTTTGCAAATGTCACTAATTCACAGTGATCTTAAAATTCTCATGGTTGGATCGTTAAAAAATAGAACTAGAAAAATGGATTAGTACAAATTATTGTTAAAATAGGGGTTTTTCCTTATAAAATCACGTCAAATGAATTTTAAAAATCACAATTTTTTTCACACATGACTAATTTGCAGTGATAATGAGATTCGTATGGTTAAATCGTTCAAAAAAATTTTTCTCAAAAAATAAAGTCCAACCCTAGTAACCCTAAATATAACCCCTAAACTATAACCATAAGTTGTGGAAGCTAAGTTGTTAAAGATGGTGAATAATTTTTTTTAAAAAAAATTAATTTGTAAGTGCATAATTTTGTTTTGGAACTACGCGCACTAATATACAACGAGTTTAACAAAATAAATAAAAAAGGTTGAAATTATTTTGTAATAAATAAGGGTTAAAGTCAAATTAATAGTTGACCGTTAAATTAATTAATCAAATAAATTTATTAAATTTTAAATATTCTGGAATAAGATTTAAAAATATTGATTTTGACTCCCATCTGATTCGATTGTCGAAATTCTATTTCAAAATTATAGAATCATGAATCGGGAACGAAAACTAATTTAGGGGTTAAAATCAAATTACTAGGTGACCTTTAAATTACTTAATCAAATAAATTTATTATTTTTCTTAAAACTTTGGAATAAAATTTAAAAAGATTTATCCTGGCGATCTTCCATCTCAATCTCATAATAATAAAATTTAAAATTATTATACTCTATTTTTTTTAATCATATAATTTTAATAATATTTAAAAATAACCCGTATTTTGCACGGGTTATAAGTTAGTAATATATAATGTTAACCACATATATAAGTTAGCTGCCATGTGGTAATTATTGATTTATTTTTGTACTGGTTTGGATATAAATGCTTTTGAAGATCGAATCCTCTGTATTGCGTTGATGACATTTAATGTTATGACTGACATTGTTTGGCTTTTATTTAATCTTCATGTGGTCTTCATAAGAATGTCTTACTTGCATGGATTCTTATATTCTTTTATCAACATGAGTTATGAGCAATTTATAGGCCTCGATACGAAATAACTATTTCAACAACTGACAAGCGACAACTCCTTAGTCAAGTAGCAAATTTCTTCAAATACAATGATTTTTCCATCGCCTTTGAATCAGTATATATTGTGAAATTAAATATGGTATCTTACGGACCAAGGTGACTGCTGTATTAGTTTGATTTATATCATATATAGGCTGACAAATTTCGTATAACTATGAGGTATCTGGATTTTTGTGTAATTTTCTTATCTGTTACTTGGTAACTTAAAAGGTTTAACATCCGTAATCTCTCAAGATTTTACGCTTGTACTGAAACTGCTCACAAATTATTTATGATGCTCTTTTTAGTTGATTACAATATGTCTTACGTACAAAGCTTCGATCTGACAATGATATTTTGATTGGGAAGTAATATTTAATTTTTATAGAAGTCATTGTTCCATACACCAGGGCCTGGTGGATAACTGCTATTTAGATTGTTTAGGATCCGTTTAAGTACAAAAGGTTCTAATTTTAGTGTTGGATACTTTGAGCACGACACACCTTCTAAAAAATTTAGATTAATATGTAAGTTCTTAGGGATCCTTTGTAATCTTGTTTTTTTGTAAAATTTTTAGCTAACATCCCTACTCTCCGAGATCAGGCTAAATATTAGAGAAGCTCGTGCTTTTTTAACAACATATGATTACTCCTTGAATGTTTTTGTCGTTAATGGTTGGGAATTCAAGGTACTATTCTTTGTTGACGAAGCTAAACAAGAGGGCCTACGAGAAGCAGAAGGTAAGGTCAATTAGATGGCCCATGACAACTTAACATTGGTCTTGAAAAAATTAGTTAAAGCAAATCCCAACTTGAAAATTGATATTGGTGAGATTTGTGCGACTATTTCTAGTATTTGTACGTTTAAAGTTATGTTCTTTAGTCATAGGTGGATATAATTGGTTGATGTGGTTGGTTTACTACTGGATCATGTTATTGGTGAATGAAATTAGGACTCGAATTGGTTGTTGGTTTATTTGATGGGTAATTCAATATTTAAGTTGTACATTTTTATTTTGTTCCATTTATGGTGTTACAATAGGTACCAAATGTTTTGCAATAGGTTGTTATTGTTTACCAGCAAGTGTTGCAATAGGTAATGTAACGTGTTACAATAGATCGAATAATATTGCACATAGAACAGGTAGGCCCCACACATGAGCCACAAAAGTGGACCCCATATGTCTTACGTGTGGGCCAAACATATGGGGGGTGGGTCCCACATGTTAGACCTATTAGAATATAATATAAGATCCATATAAGACCTCACTCTAACGCCTTGAGAATTTAGATAAGTTGGTTACTTAACATGGTATCAGAGCTCAGTCACGCAAAGGTCCCAAGTTCGACTCTCTACATCCCCCAATGTTCTCAATATTTAATATTGACACGAAGGCAATTTATGTTCCAAAGATGAGCGCCCGTGATCCGCTTTTCGACCCAAAAAAAGGGCTTTCGAGTGAGGGGGAGTGTTAAAATATAATATAAGATCCATAAAGATCCATAAAGATCCATATAAAGGCTCATTCTAACAACTTGAGGTTTTACATAAGTTGGTTACTTACCATCACACGAGGGACCCATATCTCGATGGGTCCCATAATAACCCGTCAATGAAAATGATGTTATTATAGAATGCTGAAGATGTTGCTGTAGAGTTCTTTTTTCTTCCATAACACATATGTAACTAGATTACTTTTTTCTAATAATACAATTACTTCACTAAAAATTAAAGTTAGGTAAGGAAGATTGTGAATGTGTCAACGAGCCTGTTTGGCTGGACTTATTATAAGTCCTTATGGACTTATTTTCGGGTAAAAATTTCATCTTTTGATAAAAAAATTTCATACAAGTATTTAATGTATGTTTGAGATTCTATAAGTTGCTAAAATAAGTTGAAAAATAAGTTGGAAAGTTAGAAATCTCTAACTTTGTCTTAAAATAAATTGACTTATTCTGGAAAAAAATTCCCCCAAACACCCCCAACATGCCTTTTGACGAAATTGAATTTGATCAAATCAAATTCTGGCCTTGTGATTTGTCGTGATGACTTCAGGATAAAAAGTGATATATATTAGAGATATTAGTTTAAAATTAGTGTGATGCACGAACTATTTTTAATATAATATATTTTTTAATTTGAATTAAATTTTTGAACTTATGAATTTTGTGGCCTTAAATTTTTAAATGATAATATTTGATAATCATTATATAAAATGTTGTCCGTGATATTTTTAGAAAATGTGGAATTTTAGTTAAAAAATATCAAAAATATGATATATTTTAGCTAAAGAGGTAATCCGTGAATTATTAGTAATTATACTAATATTATTTTATTAAAAAAAATTGCCCGCGATATAATTGGAAAAAAAAGAGATTTCAATAGAAAAATCAACTTGTTTTAGCTGAAAAAGGCAATTGATTAGTTAATAGAAATTACCATATAATTATTTTATTTTATTAAATAGAATTGCCCGTAATGTTTTTTAAAAAAGAGAAATTTTAGTTAGATAAAATATAAAAGATTTTGTGTTTTACTTGAAAAAGGAAATTAGTTAGTTATCAAAAAATATTCAAAAAAGAATATGTTTAACTTGAAAAAAGAAAATTGATTAGTTATAGGAAGGATTTTATATGTAGTTAAGTAAGGATAATTATGGAGCGATCGACCAAACTTTTGATGTTGCACTTTTTATAATATAGTATAGATTTTCTTCAAAATGAATTTATTAATTTAAATAAGTAGAACATTTTCTTCATAATGCAAATTATCTTTTTAATGAATTAACGATATTTTTAAGTGGTTCACCTGATTACCTTCATATATTCCAAAAAAAAGTTGAATTTCTACTTTTATAACTTATTAAAAAATGAGTAAAGTTAGATGAAAAATGGATAGAATGGTGTGACCTATCATATTTTATAATAGATTTGATATAGTGGAAAAAAGTAGTAGGTGTTTATAGTATTTGTTTAATAAAAAAGGAATAAATGTAATAGTGAAAACTAGTGTTTAAAAATAATAAGTATAGGAGGTTCATTAATTTTGGTACGGGAAAGTGTGTCAATACAGAGGTAATAGTTTTGTTACTAAGTTAGTGGAGGGCTCCAATCAACACCAAGATCATGGAAAAAATTACAGTCATTTTCATATTTAGAATTATATAATCTAAATTGACATAAAAATCATAAGTAATTATTAAATGTTATTGATTGCCACATCCTTAGATCACGTTAACATAATTATGAAGTTAAACCAATCAAAATTTGCATCAAGACAATATAAAAAAATTAGGTAATTATTGAAGGAAAGTAGGAAATCTTCAATAAATAGTGGGTCATTACTTATTATTATATTTAATATGACAATATTATGTATGAGAAAACTTGGGCCTGGTTAGAAAAATACATAGAGATATGTAAAAATCTTGAAAGTTATCCTCATTCTAGATATTCTAATTTACTCTGTAAGAATTAATTTTTCAAATTTAGTATAAAAAGAGAAAATTACCAAAATACTCATATTTGAGCATGGCTGACCCTATTTATTGACGGGACACGTTAAATCGTGTACCGTGATATGAGGGGTAATACGGTACTTCGTGTTCCGCAACAGTGCATGATACGGTACACGGTGTGACGTGTTATGTGTAACACGGTGTACTGTGTCTGGTGGTAGGCGGGTGCGCAGCACGAACACGGTACACGCTTGTCCGTATCATGCATAACACTGAAGTCCGTGTTCCGTATCCAGTTAATACGGTAGACCGTGAAACGTGTTCAGCTAATACGGAGGCCGAAACTCCGTATCCCGTCGGTATTTCGGGCCATTTTTTTCAGAATCAGTATTTTGGGCCACTTGATCCTAAAAATGATTATTCTGGGCCATCACCAGTATAAAACCCCCAAAATTATTAATATTTATGAACAAATCATGAATATTTACTTATATATTTATGTTATATATAAAACTATTGGAAATATTTACTTGTATATTTATATAAAGGAGCAGCATAAAATACAAAATTTTTTGAACTACAAACTTACAAATGTTTTTGTTGAATATATATATTATGGGTTCAAAATCATTTAATAAATAATAATAATAATTTATTAAATGCAAGTAATTTTATTTTTCGGGTTAACCAATACTAAACTATATAAAAATGTGAAATCTTGTTTGTTTAATATAGGAATGTGTTGAACGGAAGTTAAATTTTGTTCAATAAATATCATATAATTCTCAACTATTTGTTTTCGGTTACAATACCAAATTAGGTTATGTAAAAAGAATATTGTTAAATAAATATAGTTTTCTTAATCATAACAACGTTAAAATATTTTCAGATTTGAATTTAACACAAGTATAACATTTTTGAACTTGAATTCAATTTATTAATTTGTTGAACACTCATTATAGAAAAATTTCAATTTTTAGTAAAAATGCAAATACTTTTATAATAAATGTTCAGTTACTATAAATGTGTTTTCGTTATAAAATTTTGTGTATTCAAAAAAAATTAATTATTAGTTAATAAATGATTTTATACATTATAGAATTTAACTATATCTATTACTTTTCTATCATATGCTCACTTTAAACATTAAATATTTATACATTAAATAGCATTGATCACTGTATTCACTATTCTTAATTTATCTTTTTATTTTATATTCTTCTTTAATTTTAGTACCCAACCCAAACCTAAACAAACGGTTAGTACGAAATATCAAACTGGGATAAATGCTAATGTAATAGTAGCTTAATACCCATGTGCGGTTACTTTTATAGGAGTAATATTTTCTTTATATTTTTATGTTTATTTTTCCAATTTCTATTTAATTTTTTATTTTTTAAAAATGAAATTGTTTTATCCAATATTTCTGTGAATATATCCTTAAATATAAATTATATTGATTGGTTACATATTTTGTTTTTCTAAATACGTATTATAGAATTTATATTATTTTTGTTGAGTATTGTTTATTAGTTTTACTTTTATCACATAATATTTGAATGTTTTAATTGTTTTTCATTCTAAGTTACACTTTTATTTTTTGATATTCGTCCCTCTTATTTGTTTACAAATGAGCTAAGCACAGAGATTAAGAAAAAGTGTAAAGTAGTGGGGAAAAATAGAAAAAGTGAGTAAAATGGTGGGATCAATCAGTAATAAGTGTAATTACTTTTTATTTTATAAAACTTTACTATTTTGGATAAATTTTGGAATATAAAAAATTATCAAATATATTTAAAGTAAAGTGTAAAAGAAGGAGAAGTTGAGAGGCATTATATATTAGGTGCGGAACCCCATCAAACCATCTAAACTCGCTAGCTCTACTAGAAAAAATTTGGTCGCATATTGGCCTTATGGCAAGTGCAATAACTTACTTATAACATGTTCTAAATTCAAATATAAATAATCTATTGCATCCCAATAATATTCTGATGATTATTTAAATTACTAGGACAAACATTTCATTATCTATTTATAAGTAAAAACTTGCCATTTTTTATTTCATTTTTATAAATAAAAAATTTATTTTCCTTCTTTTTAATTTCTACCACCTTTCTCTCTCTTTTTTCTACTTCTTTTCTCTTTTTTTTTTCAAATTTATTATAATAATAATAATAAGGAATGAATATGAGTATAAGTATTGTTGTTGGAGTTGATAAAATCAACTTCCTAAATTACTAAAAATTTATTATTATATAACATTTATAAATAATATTTTAGGATTTTGTTAGACCTGCTCTACAAAATGTTTAATAGACAAAGATACCACTCTCCTGTACTAGGTAATAAATCACACACTAGCTCGGTATATTCTTCCTGCAATAGTCAGGGTTAGGGGATATGCTTTTCGATGTTGTTGCTGCCTGCCTGTTCAAGAATTCGAGCTCATGACTTCCGTCCCAGCTGTTGACTTGTTTGTTGTTGAACTAAATTATTCTTAAAGAATGACTTTGAAAACAAGGCTAATGTTAACATATCTCTCTTCTACCAACTCTATATCTGGCCTTTCCACTCACCAAGAGACGTTGCTTTTCAGAAGCTAGGTCATATATAATTGATAAGTCTCGTCATCACATTGCATTTTGATCAATGCTAGCTAGGTAGCATTATGTATGTATGTGTGTGTGTTGTCATCTGAGTTCTGAGGTTATCAAAGCATACGCTTGTCCTCCTAAGTGTGTGTATGCAGTAAAGGTTATTTCATGAATACTACATAACTCTTTCTTTTTATCTGTCAGACTACATAACTCTTTCAAGAATATTGTATTAACAAATATTATTTTGTATTTTTATATCTTATATTTCATTGTTGTTCTTTAAATATTACCTTGTACAATTCTATATTAAAGAAATCTTAAAACTTCCAAATTTAATATCGATCAATTTCTCACGACTTGCATGTATTAATTATATGTACACCAACAACAATTAGCATAAGTGTAATTCGAGAAAAAATTTATAATTAAATTTAGAAACCCTAACATTACTCATGCTTAATTATGTAATGGTCGGAACACTACAACAAATATGGCTATAGACGACACGTATCAGACAACACTCATGAAAAAAAGTGTTGCCCGAAATGATAGACAACTGTTATTTTCCAACTCGAAAAAGTATTGTGTAATCCTACATTCACACAATGGGCCAAAACCGTTGTGTGATAAATCTTACCAGACAAGCATTTCTTGACCAGGGGTGTTGTGTAAATGCATAAGTATTTTTAAGATTAGACAAGCCTTAGCAAATAAGTGTTGTGTGAATGCCTGCAACACAATATACAGGAAAACCGTTGTTGCATTCAGACAAGTGTTTTTAGGTCTGTTGTCTAATTAGAAGTCATACAATATGTTATCCATAGTGTTGTGTGAAAGTGAACCAACACACAACATTTTTTCGAAATATTATGTGAATGAAGCATAGACAATACTTCGTAAAAAGTATTGTTAGAATGAGACAAGTGGTTTCCAATGTGGTATTGTGTAATGATATTTAACACAAGTGCTTTACATAGTGTTGTATGAACTTAATCCAACACACAACAGCCTATTGTGTGTTTCAACTCATACAAGTGTCTTCTGTTTAAAACTGTTGTCTAATGAACTGTACATGAAAAAAAAATATATTTAAAAGATGACTAACCTACCAAATTGGCATCCAACAAACCAAACAAACAACAAAGTCCACACAGAAGAGAACAAACCAACCAACAATCTATCAAGAGTTATAGTCACAAATTAATTTATTACATTACGAAAGTTGTATTAGTTCATCAACATCATCTCGAATGTAACTAGTAGGCATGTCTTCATCAACATCCGGAAAATTGGGCATAAAGAAGTCATTCTCAAGTTCTACTTCTACAGATGCCTCATTGTCTTCATAGTAATTTTTCTCCGGTAACTTCAAGACAACGGACCATGATTTATCAAGAGGATCATCAATGTAACAAACTTGTTTAACATGTTTTGCCAATACAAATGGATCATCTAAAAAGCCCAACCTATTCAAATTTACTAATGTATATCCCAAGTCGTCTACCTTCGTGCCTATGTTCATATCTACCCACTTACAATGAAAAATAGGGACCCTAAGGTAATTATAGTCCAACTCCCATATACTTGTTATAACTCCGTAATATGTATGTGATGTGTGCTCAATGTTTTTATCCTTACCGTGCACAACCATTGTATCGGCTTCTACACACACACCACTGCACTGAACCTGACGCATGTCATCACGTTCCCTGGTACTAAAGGTAACCCCATCCATTCTGTATCCGCTGAATGTAGGAACATCTTTGTTGGGTTTGTCTGCAATCCATATTATCTCGTTTGATAACTCTTTTTTGTCTTCCAAATCTGAAGCAATCTGAAAAAAATAAACAAGTACTAAAATGATTCATCTGAGCTAGGGAGTTGTAAAAAAATCACAAAACTATTATTAAAATCACATAATACCTTTTGTTTAAACCATTTAGGGAATGTCTCATTTTGCTTGTTCTTTAGCCACATTTCATCATTTACATGTTCCGGATATTTGGTCATTAAAAATGCCATGTGTTCACTGGAGTCATTAAAAATGACATAAGAAATGCATGCAAATAAAGAAAATAAAGAAATTAAATTCATGGCTTACTTGAAAAACGGTATAACTGCATTAGTATTCTGGAGAACACACAAATGTGCTACGTGCAAATCAGTCCTACTCGGGGTTATTACGGTTGCACCCGATAATGGCCTACAAATGGCATCCTTAGTATGTCTACCAGTTTTCGGTACCCCGATAGTTGTTCCTTCGTCATGGTCCACCAAACATTCCACCGCCTTTTCTGCTATATAGGCCTCCGCAATACAACCTTCTGCACGAGCCCGATTCTTTATATATCCCTTGAATGTCTTCATGTATCTCTCAAAAGGATACATCCACCTAAGGAAAATTGGTCCACAGAGCTCAACTTCTCGTACAAGATGCACCGATATATGAAACATTAGATCAAACAAGGAAGGGGGGAAGTATTTTTCAAGCTGGCATAAAGTAATTACCAATTCCGATTGCATTTTCTCCAACTTATCAGGCTCAATAACTTTACTACAAATTGCCTTAAAGAAGAGGCAGAACCTGATAATTGTGTTCCTGACTCTTTTTTGCAATGACGATCGAATTGCAATTGGGAGCAAATGATGCAATATCATATGGCAGTCATGAGATTTCATTCCAGTAAGTCTAAGAGTTTCCATTGAAACTAGACTCCTAACATTAGAAGCAACTAGACTCCTAACATTCCAGTAAGTCTATGACTTCCAATACATGTTCCATTTTGCAGTGGCGACGCAGAAGCAACTTGAACTATGGCATGGCTGAGCTTAATGATATAAGGACTGACTTGGCGAAGTATATGTTGAAGCACCTGGCTCGTTGAACTCTGTCGTCTTTTATTGAACTTGGTAGTAGCGTAAATTAAACTTTTAGTCCGTCTCTTTTGTGGATGTGTTCACCTAAAAATATGACTTATGTATTAGTTGTTTTGGATATGGATAGACTTTAATTATGTACTTGGTTGGTTGGTTGTGTACGTTTGTTGGTGGTGTTGGTGTTATAAGGTGAAAAATTGCTTGTGTGGTTTTGGTTGATGCTTTGGTGAATATAGGTCGTAATGGAGGGATGGATTGAATTGGTTTCTATTGTTTGTTTCTTGGCATTTTCATTTTATAGTGTAGTTTGGTTTTCTTTACATGTCTAGAACCATTGTTTAAGATACTTTTAGCCAATGCCCACCAATGATTAACACTTGTTGTATTATATATCAAGCAATGCTTTTATTAAAATCCCTTGTGAGAATGACTCACACAACAGGAAAATAAAAACTACTTAATGTTAACAGTTGTAAAAAATGCAATCAAACACATTGTACCATTTAACAAAGTAATGTGGGAGAAGACTACACACGGCAGGTTAAAACCCACAAAACTGTTGTCTCTTTTAACAAATAACAACATGTTATACTCTACAAAACTGTTGTCTCTTTTAACAAATAACAACATGTTATACTCTGCAAAACTGTTGTCTCTTTTAACAAATAACAACATGTTATATACTAAGAAAGTGTTATCCTTCCTACTCTACAACAACATGCCATATGAGATAACATGTTGTACATCTAACCATAAAACAACTCGTTTTTGCTAAGAAACCATTGTCTGTAATGACATACAACAACAGCCCTGATCAAGTGAAGGATTGTATCTTTTGCACTTCAACAATAGGCTTTCTTTTAAAAACCATTGTCTTTACTGCTTAAAACAACAATATATTCGTTAAAACGTGTTGCATTATTGGAGCTTTGACAACAGGTTTCCAAAGAAAGTGTTGTTGTTTCTAGGTATCAGACAACTCTTTTCAGGTGGCTTTTACTTGTCTTTCAACTTTCACACAACAGCTTGCTGTGTATTGTCTGAGATGTGTATCAGACGACTTCTCAATAGTCAACAGTTTTTGGTACATTCAGACAACACTTTTTAGTGTCGTCTAAAGCAAAAATCTTTGTAGTGGAAACTTCTTGCTTAGATATCTGCAAAAGTGTATTACAAGTACTAAGATATTATAAAATGCATGTGGATATATATAGTTTGGTGGTATATGGTAATATATATGGCTCATCCGAAAGGCCAAATTAATTATTAAGTAAAAAAAATTAGAGGGATGCTAAGCAGGATTCTTGGATAAGCCAAGAATCGAGGATTCGAATATTACTTGACCAATGAGACAATATTAAGCTATATAATAAGAAACTATCATTACACTATACCTGGCATATTCGGATCTTGAGTCATTGTTGTGCAATTATCACAAGATAAAATATTTTCTTTTCAAAGTTGTGATTTGTGACACTATTAAGCTTTTTTCTTAATTTTTACTCAACTTAATTACAAAATAAATAGACAGTAATTAGTCTAATTACGTTAAACTAATCGCTTCTATACTCTTTAGTATAATTAACAAGAAATTTAATCGTTTTATTCCACTTTCAAGACATTGCAAAGGATTCCGATAATTACAGCCATATCAGACAGTCAAATATATATTATCAAGTATACTGTGTAAAAAACATTTAACACAAAGTAAGTTAATTAAGACACTAAAGTCTGCAAAAATGTATAGTCATGCAGTTCCCGAGAAGATTTGTTGCAAAATAAATTCCACCACCCCATAGATCGATCCGTTATAGCTCGTAAAATCAATATGCAGGTGAAGCTATGTTAGTATGTGCAGAAGATGAAGTTTCGGGTGAATCAGAACGACTTTTATTTTGGCTATAGCTTCCGTTTTTATCAGGATAATTTGTTTCACTTTGTTGCCTTAGCATTTTTGTAGCTTTTGGTGCATAAACTCCATTTGCAGACCTGATCATGAGACCTGCCTCATCGGAAGTAGCAGCGGTGGATGTGTATTCTGGTGGCGGTGGCACCCATATTCCTCCGACCACCACAAACTGAGGTGCTTGTGCGTTGTTGCCTGAAGGGTTAGGTCTTCTTGTATATAGACGATATTTCTGAAAATAAAATATGTAAGTGCGAAGGTTAAGCTTTTGACATCAGACCATGCAATCTGAAGTTGAAGTCCATCCATTAAACTCAGATTCATGGATTAATTATTAGGAGAGATCAAAGCTTATAATAAATACATAAGGTGCTAAAATGAATACAGCAAATTGATTATTGTTCACATCTTAATGAATGGTATCTCCGAATTGCAATAAGTTGTGCCGTTTCTCTATACTAATCAATTTAAAGACCACATCCATCCCTACGAGAAAGACAGATAATAACAACACACTTAAATGTGACTGTAAAGAGTTGATTGGGATATGATAGGTGAATGCCAATCGAATATAACCAACCACATTGTTGGTCAGAAATACGATCAATTTGACCACATACCGACCTAAATTTGAAATTCAAAGTTTACCAACAAACCTGCAAATGACTTTTAACTTCATCGTTAGTGAGCCCATCAACCTTCATTAGTTCCCTGATTTGTTTTGGTGTACCAACTGCAAAATATTACCACAAATATTAATACAACCCAAGTATCGCAGAATTCATTCACAACATTAACTAGATAAAAGCATAATGAAATATGGAAATCTTAATTTGATACACACCATGAGCACCCCCAAGTTGTTCAAGGGCTTGCAAGAACCGCCTATGTAATTCAGGTGACCAACATCGCCTAGCTTTTTTTTGTGGATCATCTTTCTCTTCAACCTTACACCCACCACTACTGCCACCAGTCTCCTCCGTGGAGCTAGCTGCAGCAGCCAGTACTGATGCCTCTACAATTTTTTTATCCTCTCTTATAAAAGGATGAAAAGCACCACCATTGCCATTTTTATTCACCTCAACAACTGCAACTTTTTTCCGGGAGTCCTGAGAACATGATTAATTTTTAAACTAATTGAACAAACTCGATCTGCATAATAATTTTAGTTGGTTTGCATAATAATTTACCCTAATTGTAAAGTTTCATTGAGTTACCTCTTTGGTGGTGGGTGAGTCTGGAGTTTGATTCCATAGCTGAACAGATCTAAGCCAATCTGATTTCTTCGACAATTTTTCACTGCGGCTATTATCAGTACTAATGACATTCTTAGCTTTCTTAGAATGTTGTTCATCCTCCCTGGAAGAAGCTGCTCTTTTTATAGGCATGAATTCTTCCAAAACTGGTCCTTCACTTGATGTCTGCTCAGTGCATTCCGATAATTGCTTCGGACTGTAAAAATCTTTTTTGCATTTCTCAATAGCTGCAAAAAAAAAAAAAAAAAAACCACAATAAACAGAGATCTTAGTTAAATCAACCAAAATGATAGAAAATTAAAAATAATGAAATGCAAGTTCTATATGCATCTAACCTTGAGAAACAAGGTCAAGACAGAGCGGAAGCTCGCGCTGAAACACTTGAATCTTGCGACGTTCCTCTTCTAATGATTCAAGATGTTCTAGACATTTCTGCATTTTGTCCGAGTAATTAACAGTCTTATTATTGGTAATCATTTTTGTTCTCCCTAGTTTTAGGTTTATGGGCTGATAAATTAGTCTTATATTTATATTAAGGGAAGGGAATCAAGGGATTATATATTGAAAGGATTTGATCTCATAAAGCATAGATGGATCCGGA
>CM071595.1:171355579-171745579 GCA_036435485.1 Saposhnikovia divaricata | reverse complement strand
TGAAAAATACATAACATAAAATATTTAATAAAAGTACAAAACATGTAAAACACATGATAAAATCTTTGAATCATGTAGTTTTTTTTTTTTGAATAACAAGTGTATTGAAATCAATAAATCAAAGCCATACGGCATCTACAATTCATATCGAGTAGAACAAACATAATTGAATCGCCGGACAACCAAAGGAGACCAAAAGCAAATTTTGACGGAGATATATACAATTGTATCCCCAACACCCGTCTGAGCTTATCGACCTTAAATGTAGAACCAAAACAGCTCGAATCACTAAATTCAAATCCACGCTCCCACAAACCGGAGAGAAAATCAAACTCCCACAAACCGGAGAGAAAATCAAACTCCCACAAAACGGAGAGAAAATCCGAACAACTCAACATTACAAGCGAGAAAACCAAACAACTAAGCATTACAAGTTGAAAATCAAGAACTTAAAAATTATAATTAAAATACCAAAACCGAAGAAACAAGAAAAAATACAACAGCTCCAAACTTAGATCTGAAAAATCGAATCCCCAATAAACAAGATGAACCCACTCACAGATCCCGGTGGCTAGTCGGAAACGGAGAAATAGTCGGAGCTCCAAAGTTTAAGAAACTAAGAATAGAGGCAGATCGGAAAAGGTTTAGAAACCTTAGATCCAAAGGGAAAACCAAGAAAATGAGAAGAAAAGGAAGACGAAACAATCAAACAAACGCAATCCTCACCAAAGGAGGATTATTATTGAAAGGAATCGAAAACTAGACAGGAAAAGGCCTCCGGCCGGTGGATAAACCACCACCGGAGGAGAGGAGCTCACTGGCGAAGACTAAACCGAAGAAGGAGATAGAGAGAATCCAAAATATTAATTAAATGAAAGGTTATGAAATTTACAAAATATTTCATACAATAAATTAATTTTACATTTTTTGTGTGCTATTTTTTGATGTATCTTTTTGGTTCTTTTTTTCATTTACTTGTGAACATGCATGTAGGCTAAGCCTCCTAAAAAATGCAGCAACTTTAATCCATATCCATCCGATCATCAATTCTGTTTATTAAATTTAAGGTTAGGATTTAGTTCCTAAGCTACCATTTATGCAGGTTATCCACAGAGAAGGCCCTATATATATATATATATATAGGCCTTTGCTCCATACAGAACACTCTTATATAACAAACAACAAAGAACACCTTAGATCTATTAGATCCTTTGGCCCCGCCAGGGGCACCCAATACAAAAAGTTGTTATTTTTTTACCTTCTATCTATCCAGCAAAAAATAATAAAATTTTTTTTTAAAAAAAATTTACTGTTCATGATGACGTCATGCTGACGTCATCAGTGACGTCATCATGAACAATAAATTTTTAAATTTTTTTTTGATGGATGGATAGAGGGTAAAAAAATAACAATTTTTTGTATTGGGTGCCATGCCGGAACTCTTATATTAGATTAGATATAACGTGTTCTTTATTGTTTGTTATATAAGGTGCTTGTTATGGAGTGCATATATATATATATATATATATATATATACTAGCCTATAACCCGTGCGATGCACGGGCTAGCTAGGTCATCTTGTTTTATATAAATTTTTGATGATTAATATATGGTTTGTCAATTCTTATTATTTTACATGTTCATAATTTTTTTAAAAATATTTTAGTTTAATAAGACGATAGGTAGAGTATAACACGATGGAAGAACATAGTCTGTTGAAGAAGATCACATGGACAGATATCCTTTTCTTTGCACTTGCAACTTGATAAAATTTCAAACAATCAAAAGGCCACTGAACTGTAATCTCAGAAGAGATATCAGTCATTGCCTTTCTTGTTTCTCCACTACTAGAAATATGTCAATAGACATCGGGTAAAAACCGATGTCTATTCTGAAAACGAACCGATGTCTTCGCGTGTGATGTTAAAAGTCTGAAGTTTAGACATCGGTTTTTCACCGATGTCTAATACATATTTACACATCGCTTTTTAGTGTATTTCTGATGTCTTTACCCTGAATCTTTTACTAGTGTATAATATTTTGTAATATTGGCAACTTCAATATTGTTATATTATCAAGGTTAGAGCCACTTAAGCATGTAACACACAAGTTAAAAATAGACATTAACATCGATAACCAAAACTGTAACGATGTCTAAGAGGTTAATTATCATCAGTTCTATTTAAGAACTGATGTCTAAGACATCACTTTATTAAAATATCCGATGTAAAATATTTGAAAGACATCGGTTTTACTACTTAATTTTTTAAGAGCGATACTCTTTACATCGGTCTATTATCGGTACCCGTTGTTGAAGTTTGTTTTAACATCGGTTTTAAAATTTGAGTAATGTTATATACCCTTATTAACATCGATTTTAACAAATAGCAGTGTTGTATGTCTTTATTAACATCGGTTTTTTGAATTACACAGATGTCTTTCTTGCTATAAACATCAGTTTAATCTAATTTCCACATCGGTTCTAAGTAAACTATAACTTGATTAGACATCGTTTTAAGTTATTTGTGATGTTAATTTGAATTGTCCCTGCTTTCGGCCTATGCTTTATAAGCAGCTACTATGCAGACATTTATACGAAAAGGCTCAACAAAAATGTACCACACGATAGCTAATATTGATCATTACCAAATTCAATGTTCAAGATGAATTCATAAAATAGGTCATAGCTACAATTCAAGGTTACCATCCTCAATAACCAATTACCAAACATTTCAAACCTAAAACATCTGACATTCCATATCGATAACTACCGAAACATAAACCAATCGATTACTTGAGGGTGCTCGCCCAACCATTTGATTATTACTGTTAATCTGATTGTTAAGTCCAGCATGTTGTGCTGCTAGCTTATTGAGTGTGCCACGGTCAGTTGTGACCACTGGCCAGCTGTTCTAACTCCTGCATCTTTTGCAAATAAACCTTGGCAGGACTGGAAAGTCGAGGAAATTTCTTTAGACTCTCTGCAAGTAAAATAACAGCTTAAAGATGTTTGGAGAGGAAATACCACTTTCAAATTCATATAAATCAAAATTACATATGCAGGTTCAAGGATTCTAGTTCAAAATTTCAAAATTATACATTTATTCCATTTACTGGTTAACTGATACATTTATTTTGTAACAGAATATTAATGGGTCAATTTAAAATCTTCTACACGTATGAACCAACAGATACATGTTGTACAGCGGAAGTACTAGTAGCAGACTTTAAAGGATCAAATACTTGAGTTCACCGGTTAAAGACTCTAGTTTATAAACATTAGATACATATTCTAGCCTGTTAACCCAACTCTTTATTTCACCTTGAGTACCCTTGTCTTACTTTTGACACTTAGACAGGACACTTGAAACTTAACTGCAGGCCAAAACATGCAAAATTTCAGATATGGCCTAGTCCTTGAGGTGATCATGTAAAGAAACATAAAAAATCAGAGGGAATATGGTACTACATCATTCCCCTTCTATGATATTACATTGGCCAAGGAATAGATAATCGATATTAGATGCACAGAAAAATAGTATAACTCTGATGCTCGAAAGTTGCAGCTAATCACACAGACCACAAATCTGAATTGCCAAAAAGGGTGACTACCCTTGTATAATATTAAGTTAATCAGATGATAGAGTATCTCATTGTGAGTATCTCATATTATACCTGAAATAGAAGCTAGACCTCCGGAGCATCCAGAAAGAAGTGCCAGAAACATAGTTTGGTCATTACCAAATATGTACGACATGATAACAAATATGTACCACATGAAATAGAAGCTGAATATTTGTTATTTGCAGGGAGGGCATATCATCGAACTTCTTTTAATATAGAAGCAGTATGCCAACGGGTTCATTCCACCTTCCCAGGGCATGCACTGCACTTTCTGCACTTGGGAAAGAGAACTCTCCAAAACACATGCATATTACTGAAAATTTAACATTTATTACTCAAAGCTTTAAATTCTATTTTGATAAAATATAAATAAGAAACCTTCAAAAATTTTACTCCCCAAATTTTAGTAACGAGGTTCATTGTCATGTTTACTCTTTTGTCTTTCATTGCAACTTTGAGAGAAAATATAATGAAAAAGATTTCAGTAATTAAAGAAAGTAAAAGCACATGGGATAAGCATTGAAAGGTTATATATATGGCGAATGGCCTGGTTTCTGGATCATCACAACAAAATGGTCTATGTGAAAGCTTAATAATCAATATAAGGAAGTAGTTTAGATTCGAAACACTAATTTTAGGGAACAAAACTTAAACCAGGTTATTGTAACAAACTTATTGCTTAAGTGCTTATGACTTATATTGACATTGCATCAAATAACACATGCACCAATAAACCATGTACTGATGTACACTATAGCAATTACTCCAAAAATAAAAACCTTACAAGGAGTTTGGTTAAAGAAGAAAATTGTTCATGCATACATTAATTTGTAGAACATACATAACAGAAAAAGTAAATCGTGTAATCGCTCACCTGCCACCAGACATCTCTTCCTACTTTCCATTCAGTAGCTTCTCTCTTCATTGCAGGTTTATTTTCATAGGTCAAACAAACAGCTGTATTTGAAAGTGTGAAATCAAATAACACAAAAAAAACCCAGAGTTAAGGTGTGATACTGCATGCAAGAATATATTATATTATACAATATAAATATATAATATATGAAGAGATATGGATTACTTGTTTGCTTTGGCAAATTTATGTGTAGCAAGGGAATCCATTCAGTCCATCAACCTTATAAAGATGCACCAACAAATTCTGTTCCAAGCCTATGTTTCCCCTTTACTTTTAACTTGACAACTCTTAGTTACAAACTGAATGACCAAAACTTAGATTTCACTTTCCAGATATGCAATAATTGTGTTTCTCAGTCCTATAGATAAGACCTGGTATATTAAAGTTCATGTTAAAAAAACATCTGTAGTTTGAGATTTAAGATGCATACTACAATTTGCAATCTGACAACTACAGGTTACAGCTCCATCTGCAACTCTGGCTATAGTTTCTCTACCTGATGATCTTCCACCACCCTAAATTGGATTAACACAAGAAAGTAATTTAGACAAATAGATCTATTATTTGTAAACAGATTCCAAGTAAATGCAGATTATAAGATTGTGAAAGGAAGTTACTTGTACTGATCTAACCCCGTACTTGAAATCGTATGTTGCATCAGCATGAGAAGGCCTATAAGCTATTGACAATTCATTATAAACCTGTAAAGACCAAGGACACAGACACAAAATCTCTGAATGTGATGTAATAACCAGTATTCCAGAAGAGAAAGTTTTACGTAGAATTAATATTTTAGAAACCTAAGCACCTTATTGCACTCACATCTCCTTGTTGATTTGAATTGGGAACTTTAACCATGATCGGTGTTCCAGTTGTCAACCCTGCAGGAGTGCACTTACAATCAGACCATCTCGAGAAGATAAGAAGAACTAAATTACCAACTAAAGTTTTTAAGCAGAGTAAGCAGAGTGAAGTTCTGTGGAAATACAAAATCCACAGAATACAGAATACAGTTCCATATCAAAATCCTCATCTGAGCCCGGCGATACACCATCTGCAGAATCTTTAAACTCATTTCCCTGAAGAGAGGATATTTACGAAAACTTTTAATAAATCTCACTCAATGATAATCCAAGAAAGAACCATAGGCCCATATAAAATGTCACCCCTCAACCCCAATCCCCCACCCCATACAAAGAGAAGTCTGACAATAGATCTCAGGCATCTAAAATCAACAAACGTACAAAAACATGAGATGGTAATAACAGAGAGTAGTGACTACAATTGTTCCAAACTCGAAAACCCAAAGCTCCAAAGCTCCAAATCTCCAGATCTGTTGAAAAAACAAAGAAAATGAAAATCTAGGATTTTAATTGAAGGAAAATTGAAAGAAAAGAAAGTTAATTGAAAGAAAACGAAGTTCAATCAGAGTTTTAATTGAAGGGAAAGCTAGGGTTACGTTTAATTGAAAGAAAAGCTAGGGTTACCAGAGAGAGAGACGAGAGATAAGTTGTTTTGATTTGGGGATCGAGAGACGAGAGATAGGGCTTGTTTTGTTTTAATGATTTTTGTTTTAATGAATTTGGTTATGTTTTAAAATGGGCGGGAGGGGAAATTATGTTTTAAGGGGGAAAATTTGGTTAAGGGGGGAAACTAATTGTAGAAAAAGTTCTAAGGGGGGAGGGAAAAGATGGGGGAAACTAATTGTAGAAAAAGTTCTAAGGGGGGAAACTAATTCAGAATTTTTTAAAAAGAGTTTTAACATCGCTTTAAATGACAACCGATGTCTAAGTCGTTAGATAGAATTTTTTAAAAAGTTTTAGACATCGCTTTCAAAGTAAAACTGATGTCTGATTTATAAAAGACATCGGTTTTAAAATTACCGATGTAAGAAAGGTTTTTAACATCGGTGGCATTTTGAACCGTTGTCTTAAGTGCGATGTCTAATCCTGTTTTTTTAGTAGTGCTCCTCCGCCGAACTCCTCAACAGATCTATATAAACCTGTTCAAGTCTTCAAGACTAATGTAGGTAGATCAAAGAAATTCTTGAGACAAAAAAAATAAATCAGGCCATTTAAGAGGTGCAGCAACCAGAGTCTAATAACTTTGAACAATTCAGTATAAAATGACTCTAAAGACAACTATTACATGTCCTCTCCGCGTCCCGGGTTGAGTATATATATTCTATAATTTGTATTGTCTATGGTTACAACTGTACTTGATTCAAAAAGTGGGCGTAAATGTGGGATTTTGTTGGTCAAATCTAACATCTTTTCTTTAATGGCTTAGGTTCCAGATACGTCACCAGAAAGGATGCAAAAAAGTACTCAAGGCAATTACATATCTTCGTCACAAATTCTTTACATAATCGGAAGCAACTATATACATCACAGATTCTTCATCTTGGATGACTAAATAGCCTTAATTTGTATCGTTTTGAAGTGTTCGGATCAGACACGAACTGAAAAACCACTGAATTCTTGAAAATCGCTGAAAAACAGGGAACAAAATAGAAAAACCAGTTGAAGACATAAATACATTTTTGAAATAGACTTGGATTGGCTACATATCAGTAGTTAAGTACCGTTTGAAAGTCATAATTAGTAACATATGAAAGCTGAGAAACTGGTATAAGCACAACATGCAGTTTTTTAAAAATTCCAGTTGGGATGTTAAAATAATAAAGACACAAAGTTACAGTGCACTATTGTCTTAAAAAATAGTTTTTTAAAGTTTTGTTATTGCAAATCTAGTCGTCTAATACTGCATAGTGAAGAGCAATATATCAAAGCTGACAAACTGGTATATGCACCTCATGCATATCTCCGTTGCCTGGTAAATGCTATATATACAACTATGATCATTGTCTTTAATTTTAAATGTATAATGCAAAAGTTTAGATGACTTGCATAACTTAAGCATAATTTTGAGGCGTAGCTAAGAAGACATTGGTCAGTAGGAAATTATTAGATGTAGGATGAACCTTGGATGCACTGAACAAACAGAATTATTAGCATGTAGGTAAAAATTATATGCAAGTAAAAGTATGAATTAATGAAAAACAGATGAAATATAAGAAAGTAAAGAACGTGTGTCAAATTATTAAAAAACCTCTATTTGTTTATAAATCTCACTAACTATATAAGTATTGTTTTTCTGTTGTAATAAAGAAATGGTGAGAAATTTTACATTTTTGAAAAACTAATCATCTATTGAGCATTTAGAACAGGTCTAGGTAATAGTCAATAGTATCAATACGATAAGCTGAAAGGCAACCCATGAGGAGAGCGACTTTGCAGTAAGGACATGTGTAATTATCCATTTGATCTGGGGTTATGGGATATCCATCAGGTTGATAGTGATTGTCTTCATTTGGAATATGAGCATTACAAATAGGTGGACCACTTAATGCTTCAAATATTGTATCTGGATAAATTTGTCCACCGATCTTTTTTAAAGCCAGTATCATACCATGAATTCTGAGTTTTGTCTCTGGTGAATCGATCATCTGTATGATAGCAATGACAGCATCATGTATTTTTTTTGGGAAGAAATATATATCAACCATATTCTTGAACAGCAAGGAGATCATGTGACCCTTTTCGGACAAATCTTCGATAATTGTATACGAATATTCTAAGATGTCATAGTAAACATGATTTCTCAGAACTATACTCTTACAAACCCAGTAGAATTCAGCATCCATGTTGCCAAGCTGTTGTGCCATAAACATGAAGTATGTGAACATGCTTTCGTTTGGCCTATGCACCCCAATGATATAATTCTTGAATCGGAATATGGTATAGTAAAGCTCTGATTGTTTTTTTTGTTTGGTCTCTAATCCAGAAAATAAAGAAATTAAAGAAATCCTTGAACCTATTATTCACTGTCCTCATCAATATAATTGCGATGCAACTTAATGGCATCTCGTGAATTAAATCATTTGTCGAATGTCGAATACCATTCCAATTCTTGCAAGTAGCACGTAAGTAGACCCGTTCCTGATAGTTAAGTTTGTTTACTACTAACCTGATTAAATCTGGTGGAAGATGACACCATTTTGAAGGGCTGTTCCTGTTTTTTTGTAGTCTCGGTCTCTTTTCATTTAGCAGCCCATACGTTCTGGTTATCTACAAATCATATGGAAGGTATTTTGTTAATGTTTTCTTGCAGAATGTTTTGAAGTTAGTAAAAATCAAGTAACTTGGTGATAGCAAATCAGCGAAACAAAATAAGTGAAAGATATACTTAACATATGATCACATATGTATTACCATATTTGATTTTAATTATTCACGTGAGGAAGGGTAATTTGAATACACGAATTTGAACAACACCACCTACCATTTTAGGTTCTTCGATTGGCTCTTCCTTTTTTTCCCGTTTTTTGAATGTAGTCATGTTAACTCCCGTTGTTAACTCCTGTTGTGAATTGTGTTTTCAATATTTTTATCTTTACAATTCCTTTACGTTTTTAATTATATTTTTTTTAAAGAATTCTATTAGAGGTATAAGTTAGTGTTATATCGTATGTCTATTGCATGTATAACTTCTCATGTCAAGGTCTTCTACCCATTTAAAATACTGCACGTAATGTTATTTTATTAATATATTTTACTATTCTTTATTAACTACACGTGGTTACAATTAATATACAAAGAACCGCCAGAGAACCCGAACAACGTCGTGCTTAGCAAACATCAAGCAGTAATAACACTCTCGCAGCTCGCTTTCTCCATCTCCTCATTCTTGAAGCTTCCATCACAGCTGCTAAAATCTCTCTCCCGGTAAGTTCCTTTTTAATAAAATATTACTTACATATTTATTCAATTAATTCCTGCTTAATTTTTATAATTATATTTATCCATATTGTACATCGATTTTCAAACCCTAGGATTCTAATGTTATGTTACTCACCGCTAGTTAATACTATGTTCGATATTCGACTCCTCGCTTCTCCATTTTATTTTTACATTTATTTATATTTGCCAAGGGCCATAACATACGGAGATCAAAACATAGATTTTAGAATGTGAACTTTTAAAAATCTGTATTGTAACACATGTGACTTCTAATTGAAGAACTTATATAAGAGCCAGGTTTTTGTAACTGAATTCTGTAAACATGTGTTGTAACAGATGTAATACATGACAGGATTTTTTTGCTCTTTTTATGTGTTTTTTTTGCACTTGTCACATATTGTTAAATTTTTACAGAAGACTATTGGTTTTGAATTTTGGAAGATAGTTCAGCCATATAATTTACCGCCTTAACCACTTGTGAGTATCTTCTTCCTGAAATTTAGTAATTGTAATTGTTATACTGACATTAATATATATATATATATATATATATATATATATATATATATATATATATAATTGTGTGTATTTGTTTTGTAAGGACATTCCAAGAGGTTTTGCTTTGGAATATTTTTTGAATGTGCCATGTTCTATTATTGTTGTTGCTCCTAACGGGATGGAATGTGTGATGAAAGTTGAGAAGCGTGGGAAATCACTTTTCATAACTGAAGGATGGACCAAGTTTTTTTCTTTTTTCAAGGTTATGTTATATCATCGGCTCTTGTTTGCTTATATTGGCGAGAGAAAATTTTTAGTGAAAATATCATCGGATTCTTGGAAAATGAAGAATTATCATGTAGATGATAAGTTAGTCAATCCAGGTATTTAAATTTGAATTGCAGGTTTTTTGTATATTTTTTTTTGTGGTTTAAATTATTTTTTTAGTACAAATTTTGTTTTATAGTTATTAATATTTTGTATTTTAGATTGTAGATGGACAGCTTTAAGTTTTTTTTAATTCTTAAATCCTAGATTATATTTTTATTAGTGTTTTTTTTGTCATGTAAGTTTCTAAACTATACTTTGCTGCTCTGTTTTGCAGTACGGAAGCTAAGTTCCGTCAGGTTCATTGTTGCTAATTTCCCATGTTTTTTTTGAGTTTGGTAGAATTGTGAGTGTTATTCTTTCTTTGTTAAAGGTTTTAAGATTATTTTTTTATGTTATCTAATTTTTTTTTTTTATGGTTTTTAGAGGATTCCGAAGAAATTCAATGGATTTTACGGCCCAAATATTCCGAATAATATTGTTTTGGTTACCAATAATGGAGATAGATGGTTTTGTGCATATGATTACATGAGTTGTCAAATTGTTGGGTTAGAAAGCTTTATGAATTTTTTGGGGTTAGTGCGTATTGGTTTATGGTCATTACTTATTTTGGAGATGATGAGTTTGGTGTAAACATCTATTCGCCGAATTGTTGTAAAATTTTATACTCCAAGGTATTACATGATGATGCGGATATTGAAAAGAAAGAAATGGTTGACTGCTCCGATCATTCTGTTGTCGAAGAAAAGGATGGTGCTTTATTACTTTTCAATGTTTCTTGGAGCGACTTTCGTTTCTTTAGGCTTGTGATTTTGTCGGTCCATTTGAATGAATTGTACGATAAAGTGGTATGTATGTCCTTATAAACATTATCATTAGCCTTTTAGTGTAATATTCTCACCCTTTTACTATATCTCGTGGTTTAAATTTGTAGCCTATTTGTGAAGATATGTACACAATTTTCAAGAATTGGAGCAGTGGCGAAATAATTATTTTGCAATTATTGAATAAGTGTTGGGAAATTGAAATTGAGTGGTGCAATTACTATTGTATGTTTGGCATGGGGTGGAGCAATTTTGTAAAAGAGGCAGATATTCGTCTCGGCGATATTTGCATTTTTGAATGTACTGGTAAACGTTTGGAGTTTAACATTTGCATCGAGAGGCATGAAGACCATGATTTCATGAGAATTAATTCAGGTAGTTTTGTGTTCAATTTTTTTAAGCCCGATACTCATTTGTTTCTTTTGGTTTTTTAAATGTTATTTTGTTCATAATTTTGCAGATTTATGCGGTGTGACATTCTTGTATTTTAGTTCCTAGGAGACTCTAGGTTTTTCGTTAGGATTTTCGACCCAAATTCATTGGAGATATCATATTTTAAATTGTGCAAATCATCAGTGAGAGTTGAGAATTTTTTGAAGTCGGAATATCAATTTGGATTTGTTAAAGGGCATGTGATTGATGTTATTAATTGTTTTAAGAAATATTAAAGGTAATAATATCCCATACTAATTTTGAATATTTTTTTAAATACTATCTTCCAATTTAGGTTGTAATTTTGTGTTGATATTGTCAGGTATCGTGGAAAAATATGCAGAGATTTTAGAAAAGGACAATGAATTTCCTAATTTATTATCGTTATGGAGGAGAAACCATTTTTTTGGCCGATTTGTCATCGTATTAGGATCCTTGCGCATCAATCATAAGTTACACAATGTGGTAAGAAAAATTACTTACTTTTGTTTTATCATATCTTGAGCACATTAATTATTGTTAGATGTATAAATTTTCAGTTGTGTTCTTTAATTTATTTTGGTTGTTTTACAACAGTATATTGGGGATTTTTCAAGATCTCTTTCAAAAGACTGGATAAATGGTTCGGTTTCAAAGTTAATTGCTCATAAAAGGCAATAGAGAGTTGTAATCAAAGTTAAGCATAACATGTGTAAGCTTGGACGTGGATGGGATAAATTCGTTGGAGATAATGATTTGGGTGCAGGCGACTTGTGCATTTTCAATTTGCTTGATTGTGCGAGGAAAATTTTTAGAGTTGATGTTATTAGGGTGTGATTTTTTGTTTTTTTTTTGTTTATTGCAAGTCATTTATTGCTTGCATAATTTTTTTTCCTCTCCTAGCTTTTTCTTGGGGTGTGTATGGTACCTTTTCGATTTATTTAATTTTATGGTAGCATTAATTTTTCAGATTAATGCATTTTGTTATTCGTTTTTTTCCTTCCAAATGTATATTGTTGGCGTATTTGTCCATGAAAGAGAGGAGTGCATGCCCTGCTGTTGCATCCACTAGCTGATCAATCCTTGGCAATGGGAAACTATCCTTTGGGCAATGCTTGTTGAGATCACTGAAATCCACACAGGTTCTCCATTTTTCGTTTGGTTTCTTCACGAGGACAGGATTCGCGAGCCAGTCAGGGTAGAATGATTCCCTAACGAGCCCGACCTTGAGTAGTCTATCCACCTCTTCTTTGAGAGCCTCGGCTCGCTCTCCACTTATTGGTCGCCTTTTCTGTCTAACACCTTTTTTGCTTGGATCCAAGTTGAGCCTATGACACATCACATTAGGATCGATCCCAATCATGTCTTCATGCGACCAGGCGAACACGTCAAGGTTGGCCTTCAGAAAAGTGACCAATCTCTCTCTCAGATCAAGGTTGAGTCGCGACCCTATTTTCAACACCTTTGAAGGGTCCTGCACATCAACAAGAATAGGGATCGTGTCTTCAGCTGCCCCAGCTCGCTCCACATGCTCTGGGATGCGAGGATCCAGGTCTAGATCATATTCACGAGCCTGACTAGATTCTGCCTCGCAGGGGTTGGCACCTGCGTGCCCAAACTCCTTAACAACAGTTGTTGTCTGTGTGATACCATTTGGCAGTTCCGTCAGTGTAGATGTTTCTTTGCGAACCCATTTTCCCTTTCGGGCTCGCACAGCGGCCTGCTCTGGGCTCTCCTCGCTATCACTATCTGTAGCCTCTTCAACAATCCCTTCCTGGAGAACCATTACTGGCTGCGAGGTTCCCATCATTAAAGCACCTGGTACTGGTTCTACCTGAATTCCCAAATTATCAAAATAACCAGCTGGGAGTTCCTCGATTGATATGATGTTGCATTCATTTGAGGGTCGCGAGGCCGATTTGCGAGCCCTATCTTCCTCCTCGCTTTCCATCCTGTCTACCATAGATATGTTACCCTTTTCAGCGGATTTAAGGGCCTTGTTGTAACATTCTCGTGATTCATGCTGCGCCCCCTTGACACATCCCACTCCATTTGGGGTAGGAAACTTCATGGAAAGATGATAGATAGAAGTGACCACCCTCATTTCCTTAAGTATAGGCCTCCCTACAATAGCATTGTATGCTGAAGGTTGATCCACCACCATGAAGTCTGCGATCTGGGTAGTGATGCAGGGCTCGTCTCCTAAAGTCACAGGAAGTCGTATGAGACCCTTGACACTCACTGAGGCTCCAGTAAAACCATACAAGTGTCCCACAGTTGGGATGAGATCTTTATCCACGTAGCCCATCTTTTGGTAGACCTCGTATGTCAGGAGATTCACAGCACTCCCATTATCAACCAGAACTCTGTAGACATTCTGCGATCCAATGCGAATTCGAACAACGAGGGCATCAGAATGAGGGTGATGAACCCACTTCGCATCCTCCTCAGTAAACATGATGTTTGTATCTTCCCCCTTAAAGAGCTTTGGGGGTCGCTCTTGCAAGTGATGTATATTAGTGAGGGGTCGCTCCCTGGCCTCGCAAGATATCTCTCTCTGGCTTTATTGCCGTCTCCCCCGATGTAGGGTCCCCCAATTATCACATGAATACTTCCGCCTCGCGCTTCCCTTTCTTTAATGACTGGGTTCTGTTCAGGTGGGGGGGCTTGATTATACCCAAGGCCAGACTTGGGATTATGTTTCTTCACCTCGCGAACAGCCCACTCAGTTAACTTTCCTTCATGAATTAACTGATCCACTTGCTGCTTCAGCTCTCGGCAGGTTGATGTATCATGCCCCGTTTGTTCATGAAAGGCACAATACCTGCTAGTGTTTGCGGTCCCT
This sequence comes from Saposhnikovia divaricata, assembly GCA_036435485.1. Taxonomy (NCBI): domain Eukaryota; kingdom Viridiplantae; phylum Streptophyta; class Magnoliopsida; order Apiales; family Apiaceae; genus Saposhnikovia; species Saposhnikovia divaricata. The sequence goes on along the minus strand of CM071595.1, from coordinate 171,731,332 downwards.
TTCAGACCCATCGGTGTAGGTTTCCTGAATATCCCCTTGTTTTCATTGACTGCATAAATGTGATCAATTGGGGCGACCAGAGGGATATACTTGTCTCCATCCCTCGCGGGGCGAGATCTCGGTGGGGATCGCCTCGAAGGATCGCGATCTCTCCTTTTTGGGCTGGGGCTTCGACTTCGATCCCGTCCTCGCCTTGGACTCCTGGAGTCCTTTCTTTTTACCCCCCGATTCCTATTCCAACTGCCACTCCTTTCATTGTTCTTCTTCAAATCTGCGAGTGACTTCTCAACACGCTTGAAAGGCTCAGCGATCTTGTGCAATTCAGAGAGAGTGTTAGGGGTCTGTTCTTGTAGCTTCTTCCAAAATTCTGTACCTTCCCTTACTCTAGCGATGAGGAAATTTTTAACAGCTTCGTCATTCGCACCTCGCACGCGAGGCACCTCAGCATTGAACCTTTTGAAGTAATCATGAAGGGTTTCGACTTCCTTCTGTTTTATGTTTGCTAGGGTGGACACAGGGGGTGCATAGAGCATCGAGGACTGGAACTGTTTGATAAAGATGTCCACGAGTTGCTCCCAAGAATCGATGACAATCAATGCCCCTAGCTTTGAAAACCACTGCTGAGCACTTCCCCTGAGCGAGGCCGCAAATAGTCTACACCTCGATAGTAATGAAACCTGATAGACATCCATCTCATTATTAAATCGAATCTCGAAACACTGCAGGAAGCGGAGCAGTTCGAATTTCGTGAGTAAAGGGCGATGACGAGCCCATAGTGCTAAAGATCCCTTTCTCACTGTTCATCGCGTCCAGGGCCTTCTTCAACTCCTCCAGCTTATAGTCTCCTACCTTGACCTCCTTTTCAGCCTCCTTTTTACCTCCAGTACTTCCATGATGAGACTGGGTCTTTTTTAGGACACTGGACTCCTCCTGGTCATTCCTGCGATCCTTCTTTTTACGATCTTCTTTCAAGATATTGAGATCGTTCCTGGTCTCGATGAGATGGGGGTCTGTCATCACGACGATGGGACCGCTCGCGCTCTCTACGGAGAGAGGGGGGTCTGTCATCGCGACGATATGACCGCTCGCGATCTCGAGGAGACAATTGTCGATGCGTGCCCTGACTTCTGTTCTTAGATCCTTCATGACGAGGCGCATTAGCCTTTTCCAACTTTAGACGAAGGTCGTGCTCAGTCAGCTTCTTCCCGAGACGATAAAAAACACTGACCGATCTCCCTTCAGATGAGGCGACCTTGTCATGCGATCCCCCTTTCTGTCCGAGCGAGTCCTCCCCCTCATTCCAGTCAGGGTTGGTTTGATCTGTTAGGACATCATCGAAGTCATCAACAAGTTTCTTAGGGGGGAGTTTGCTTCCTTCCCCAGGTGCTCTACCGCCTGTCCTTGCATTCCTCTTCGATCCTCTAGAACTATAGCGCCTCTCTACCTTTGCGACCCTTTCATGCACAGCGGTCACCTGCTCACCGAGGCCTTTTAGGAAAGACATGACCTCGCTGTTCAATGTCACCCTCTGTGCTGGGGGAGTGTGCTCCTCCCTGTTCCCAGTCTGAGAGTTGTCCTTGGACGCTTCGTCCTCTGGGGGACCTCTTGTCAGCGGATCGTCCTTGTTCACCTTATGCGACCCCGGGGTCTCACCATCGTTCCTCTTCTTGTGTGATTTAGTCATCGTTCTCCCAATTCAATGACTGCCCCTCCTTCTAGCGCCAAATGTTATAGGGAGAATATTGTATAACAATATTTTGGAGGTTTGCTGGATTATCGGAGCAAAATACGGATATTTTGCCAACAAAAGAAGAACAAAGGATTAGGGTTTGTGTGTATGAATATGGCTGAGCTTGATAGGTGTTTTTCAGGTAAACTGTTTCTCATCCGTATCAAGGTGCCTACGTACCCTATTTATAGGGATCAAGCCTGACGTAGTTCTTGGGCCACAAGTTACCTAGGCGGGCTAGGGTTTTAAGAGATAAGCCAAAGTCCAAGCCCATGTAGCTAGGGCTGACGTGGCAATGAGTCATCAATCCTATCCATGATCCATGGTCTAGCTGTAGAAACCCATGGCCTCGAATGGATAGGTTTGGAATAAAAGATCCAACAGGGCCCTTGCATGCGACCATGAGAGGCCTGGCCATGCGAAGCGACCCCTGTGCTCAGCTACTCATGCGACCTTGAGTCTGGCCATGAGCCTTCCAGAGGAGAGATGATGATCTCGCTATTAGTGACAGATGTGATACCAAAGCGAAGAGAGGCGATACATAGCGAGGCGCTATAACGCGAGGCGCAATCATGTAACGAGCGAGGCGCTCCTGTAATGGAGATATTATGTTCAAGGCATGCCGGGCTGATTCCAATAATGGGCTTTGGTGACCCAATCTTCATCTTCTAGGCCCATCATAGATTATGAAGCATCAATCTAGCTAATCAAATCAATTTAGCCATTATGCCAGATTTGGGCATAACAATAAGGAACAAAAATTAGGTGGTCTTTTATCAACACATCGCAGCAAACACTTAGCCAAGAATGTGTTAAAATCATCAATTAAGTGAGACACCAGATGAGGTGATACAAAAGAGAACTTAACAGCCATATCGGGATACTTGGTAAAATGACCTCACACAAGTACAAGGCTGGAGGCCCTTAACCAATGGGCATTTAAAACCTCCAAAACATTCTCTTTATTAATATGATGGTCTGTATCCAAATTAAGCGTAACCAATTAACACAAGTGGTAGATTTATTTAACCACAACTGAAGTACCAGAAACGTGACAATGAAACACTATGTTTACGAATTACGCACGTATGGTATGATGGCGAGGTTAAAATATATCACTTCATTGTGCAAGCAAATTTACTTTAAACATTGAAAGCCATTAATTGTAAGATATAATTGTATAGAATTCTAAACTTTCATGGTAGGAAAATAGAATAGAAATATGCAAGTCAAAGTACGAGATAATGTGAAACAAATTGATTCAAGAATTCATAATTTTACCATTAACAATTGAAAACACTAAAAAGATTTGAAATTTACGAACATTACGCCATAGATGGCCTGCTGCAACCTTTTTGCATGATGTTGCTTTATTCGATGTTACAATAACTATGAAATTTTTGATCTATCTCAACTTTCTGATTGTGGTGTTAACTTAGCCATAAACGTAAGTTACTCTAGTTATAAAAGGTGTGTACAGCAGCACATGAGAGTGTGTTAGCCTAGACTATTAATAAATATAAATTTAACTTTTACTCAAAAATTAAAGTTTGAATAATTAAATACCATCAAAAGTAATTATTTTATTAATATCATTGAAGACATTTTTATAGAGAACACTCCACCAAATAAATGAATTATTATGTTTGATAAATATTAAAATAATTTCAAAAAATTTAAATTAGGTATATAGAAATAAAGTAGTATATGAAAATTACTAATGAATTTTGATTATATAATTAAAAATTTATTGTAGAAAATAACAATTTTAGATAATTGAATATTACAAATTAATTAACATAATAAATTTGATCTAATAATTTTACCATCAACAAATTCAAAGAAAATTATAGAGAGCAAGAGTCCACCAAATAAATGAATTATTTATGTTTGATAAATATTAAAATAATTTCAAAAAATTTAAATTGAGTATGTAGGTATAAAGTAGTATGTGAAAATTACTAATGAATTTTGATATATCATTAAAAATTTATTGTAGAAAATAACAGTTTTAGATAATTGAATTATTACAAATTAATTAACATAATAAATTTGATGTAATAATTTTACCGTCAATAAATTAAAAGAAAATTATAATATTTAATCAGCTTAAAAAGTAAAAAATAAAAAATATCGACAAAGAATTTGGTGAATTGTTTTGGCGGGTGATGAAATATTCCAGGAGTGACAAACAAAATTGCATCAAATTCAGACACACTCATATCTCTCGCTCTTCACCCTCTCATCTTTGTTCACTCTAATTAGGGCTTCTCTCGATAGTTTCTCTCAATCTAATTAGAATTCAAACTAGGTTTGGGTTCAATTGAACGGGTAAAATGAGACTAATTAGGGTTCGAGTTTTGATTCTGGTTGTAGCATATTCGGGTTCAAACTCGGTTCAATTTTCATTTGGTTTCGATTTTAAGGTATAACTCTCACTTTACATGCCTTCAATTTTTGTAGTTTTGTATTCATATATTTGTGAGTGTTTACATTCTTCGATTTAAATTGTAATCTCCTATTTTCTCCCTGCCTCTCTCTCTCGCTCGCTCCCCCCTCTCTCATTCTCTCTCTGTCACACAAAAACAAAAAATATGTTGTGTAAAATCTATCTCTCTCATTCTCTCTCCGTCACACAAAAAACACAAAATATGTTGATTTATGTGTAAAATCTATATGCATTTGCTTAAATTTTGCAATAAAGAGCAAGGATACTTTGTTTGTATTTTTGTCTTTTTATTTTTTATGACTTGACTATCTTCATTTGTTGAAAAATTTGATATTCTTGACTTTACTTCCTCTTGAGTTGTAAATTTCGATTTAAATTATCGATGAATTAACTTGGATGACACTGAGAGTTGTAGTAGCAAAGCTTTGGATTTAGTGCCTACGCAGACTCGAAAGCGGATTCAGAAGTTTGAGATTTATCATGAATTTTTTGATCGTCTAAAGGAGTCTGAAAATGAAGAGGCTAGCCAACCAGGTTTCGATGATGAGCTTTGGGCTCATTTCAATCGTTTTTCGTCGAGTAGAGCTTTTAGTGTTTTGAGTAGCTGAGACAAAATGTGAATGATCGTAAGAGAAATTTTTTTGATTTTGTAGGAGGATGCTCTTCAAGTGGCAGACTACCTGCTAATAAAAAGTGTAATGAATTTTTAACTGTATTACTAAAGTTATATGGATTAATATTGAATATATAGTATGGTTGCAAATGTTATAACTTCTTGAGTTTTACAACTATGTGACTCTCTTGTAACATTGACAGAGCACCGTAGGAGTTGAAACAACACTGAAAGAAAGAAAGGGGATTTGGAGATTTGCGAGGACATGAATGCTGTAGTTCAGTTCACTCGATGTGTATTTTGTTTTTGCACTGTTCAACATATAATTAGTTAGGCCAATTATCTTGATTGTTATTTTAATCTCTAGCTCATTTTGGTTAGCATTTCGTTGTTACGAACAGTGTTCTTAAAACCGGACCGGACCGGCCGGTTCGACCGGTCGGACCGCTAACCGGTAACAGGTCCGGTTCGGTTCACTCATAAAACCAGTCCCCCGGTTTCCCTGTTCAAAACCGGTCAAAACCGGCCAAAAACCGATAAAAACCGGTGCCGAACCGGACCGGCCACCGGTTTATTGAATAAAAGTAGTATAAAACGGACAAAAAAACCAGTAGCGCAGCAAACCCAACTCCTTCTGCTTTCCTTCTGCACACGTTTGCTTTACTTCTCTAATTGTATGCACACGTTTTGATTTGAATTGTTAATTGAATATGTTGGATACTTAGATCTGCATCTATATCTATATCTTGTTAATTGCACTCTGTATGTATATGTCTATATCTTTGTTTAGAAAGGAGAGTAATAATACTGATTCGTGGAGTAGTGTTGCTTGAACAGTCACTGGTTAATCATGTAAAGGATTGATGTACTCTTTTTGTTTATTATATATTAAGCTAGTTTTAGTGTGAAATAGGTGGCTTGTAACTTTGAACTTGTGCTTGCATATTCTGTTTGTAAGCCTGAACTACCTCACTCGTGGAGATCGGATTTTTGTTATGGATTTTCGTTAATTATTTTATAAAATTAGATGCTTTATAAAGAAAAAAAGAAGAAGAAATGATCAATTAAATACTACTCCATTGATTAGATAAATAATTTCTAGTTGGTTAGGGACTTAAGATTTATATAATTATATATATATATAATTAAATGATTTCAATATATATATATATATAATTATATATATATAATTATATATTACATAATTATGACGTCACACCGGTTGAACCACTGGTCGAGCCGGTTGAACCAATCGAACCAGTAACCAGTAGGGCTTCCGGTTCGATGCCCGGTCCGGTTCTGAGAACACAGGTTACGAAGATTTAGGCAGCTTATTGTCAGAGCCTTAGGCTGTTCACTGTTGGTGCAAGTTTTGGCCTAGATTCTCATTTCAAATCTTGCATTACAGAATACTCATGCAATTTTTTTTTTATTTTAATGTCATCTTTTATATTTTTAGATTATTTTGAGAATAATAATTACTAAGAATGGATATAAGATGAGTGGTTTTATATAGCAGCACATCAACAACACTACAAGATCCAATTACTATCAACAACAACAAATACCACAAAATTATTAGTAATAATAATAGTTATTTAATAAATGACATGTACTGTTTAGAACTAATAATATAAATATCTTAATATAAATATGTTGTTGATGGAATTCGAACCTTGGATCTTTAGAAGAGGAGTTTAAATATAGAATCCCATCAACAACAAATTTACATTAAGATATTTATATTATTAGTTCTAAACAATATATGTCATTTATTAATTAACTATTATTATTACTAATAATTTTATAAACTAATATTCTAAAGTTGAATTATATTCATAATAAATTATTATACTCTATTTTTTTAATCATATAATTTTAATAATATTTAAAAATAACCCGTATTTTGCACGGGTTATAAGCTAGTAATATATAATAGTTAACCACATATATAAGTTAGCTGCCATGTGGTAATTAGTGATTTATTTTTGTACTGGTTTGGATATAAATGCTTTTGAAGATCGAATCCTCTGTATTGCATTGATGACATTTAATGTTATGACTGACATTGTTTGGCTTTTATTTAATCTTCATGTGGTCTTCATAAGAATGTCTTACTTGCATGGATTCTTATATTCTTTTATCAACATGAGTTATGAGCAATTTATAGGCCTCGATACGAAATAACTATTTCAACTGACAAGCGACAACTCCTTAGTCAAGTAGCAAATTTCTTCAAATACAATGATTTTTCCATCGCCTTTGAATCAGTATTGTGAAATTAAATATGGTATCTTACGGACCAAGGTGACTGCTGTATTAGTTTGATTTATATCATATATAGGCTGACAAATTTCGTATAACTATGAGTTATCTGGATTTTTGTGTAATTTTCTTATCTGTTACTGGGTACTCCCTCCGTCCCAACGATTTGTTATCGTTTGCTTTTAACACGTAGACCAAGAATTAAGATTAAAATAATTGAAGTAGTGGGTGTAATAGTGATTTTATTGTTAAAATAAATGAAGTAGTGAGTGTAATAGTGATTTTATTGTTAAAATAAGTGAAGTAGTGGGTGTAATAGTGTAAAGTATTGTTAAAATAACTGAAGTAGTGGGTGTAATAGTGTTAAAACTTACTATTTTAGGAAACGTAAAGAATTGGTTGGGACGTCCCAAAAAGGAAAGTGTAAACAATTGGTTGGGACAGAGGGAGTAACTTAAAAGGTTTAACATCCGTAATCTCTCAAGATTTTACGCTTGTACTGAAACTGCTCAAAAATTATTTATGATGCTCTTTTTAGTTGATTACAATATGTCTTACGTACAAAGCTTCGATCTGACAATGATATTTTAATTGGGAAGTAATATTTAATTTTTATAGAAGTCATTGTTCCATAGTGGATAGTAGATTGTTTAGGATCCGTTTAAGTACAAAAGGTTCTAATTTTAGTGTTGGATACTTTGAGCACGACACACCTTCTAAAAAATTTAGATTAATATGTAAGTTCTTAGGGATCCTTTGTAATCTTGTTTTTTTGTAAAATTTTTAGCTAACATCCCTACTCTCCGAGATCAGGCTAAATATTAGAGAAGCTCGTGCTTTTTTAACAACATATGATTACTCCTTGAATGTTTTTGTCGTTAATGGTTGGGAATTCAAGGTACTATTCTTTGTTGACGAAGCTAAACAAGAGGGCCTACGAGAAGCAGAAGGTAAGGTCAATTAGATGGCCCATGACAACTTAACATTGGTCTTGAAAAAATTAGTTAAAGCAATCCCAACTTGAAAATTGATATTGGTGAGATTTGTGCGACTATTTCTAGTATTTGTACGTTTAAAGTTATGTTCTTTAGTCATAGGTGGATATAATTGGTTGATGTGGTTGGTTTACTACTGGATCATGTTATTGGTGAATGAAATTAGGACTCGAATTGGTTGTTGGTTTATTTGATGGGTAATTCAATATTTAAGTTGTACATTTTTATTTTGTTCCATTTATGGTGTTACAATAGGTACCAAGTGTTTTGCAATAGGCTGTTATTGTTTACCAGCAAGTGTTGCAATAGGTAATGTAACGTGTTACAATAGATTGAATAATATTGCACATGGAACAGGTAGGCCCCACACATGAGCCACAAAAGTGGACCCCATATGTCTTACGTGTGGGCCAAACATATGGGGGGTGGGTCCCACATGTTAGACCTATTAGAATATAATATAAGATCCATATAAGGCCTCAGGCACGCAAAGGTCCCAGGTTCGACTCTCTACATCCCCCAATGTTCTCAATATTTAATATTGACACGAAAACAATTTATGTTCCAAAGATGAACGCCCGTGATCCGTTTTTCGACCCAAAAAAAGGGCTTTCGAGTGAGGGGGAGTGTTAAATATAATAACCCGTCAATGAAAATGATGTTATTATAGAATGCTGAAGATGTTGCTGTAGAGTTCTTTTTTCTTCCATAACACATATGTAACTAGATTACTTTTTTCTAATAATACAATTACTTCACTAAAAATTAAAGTTAGGTAAGGAAGATTGTGAATGTGTCAACATGCCTTTTGACGAAATTGAATTTGATCAAATCAAATTCTGGCCTTGTGATTTGTCGTGATGACTTCAGGACAAAAAGTGATATATATTAGAGATATTAGTTTAAAATTCGTGTGATGCACGAACTATTTTTAATATAATATATTTTTTAATTTGAATTAAATTTTTGAACTTATGAATTTTGTGGCCTTAAATTTTTAAATGATAATATTTGATAATCATTATATAAAATGTTGTCCGTGATATTTTTAGAAAATGTGGAATTTTAGTTAAAAAATATCAAAAATATGATATATTTTAGCTAAAGAGGTAATCCGCGAATTATTAGTAATTATACTAATATTATTTTATTAAAAAAAATTGCCCGTGATATAATTGGAAAAAAAAGAGATTTCAGTTAGAGAAAATAGAAAAATCAACTTGTTTTAGCTGAAAAAGGCAATTGATTAGTTAATAGAAATTATCATATAATTATTTTATTTTATTAAATAGAATTGCCCGTAGTGTTTTTTAAAAAAGAGAAATTTTAGTTAGATAAAATATAAAAGATTTTGTGTTTTACTTGAAAAAGGAAATTAGTTAGTTATCAAAAAATATTCAAAAAAGAATGTGTTTAACTTGAAAAAAGAAAATTGATTAGTTATAGGAAGGATTTTATATGTAGTTAAGTAGGGATAATATGGAGCAATCGACCAAACTTTTGATGTTGCACTTTTTATAATAAAACTTAGCTTACTCATTTATAATATCACTCAAAGTGGTGTCTGAGGAGGGTAGCTGTACGCAGACCATGCCCCTATACAATAGGAGGCTGTTTCCGAAGGACCCCCGGCCATTACAAATACAGAAATACAAATACATAAAGGAAACCTAATACAAACTAAGAAACTCACGCACACGCAGGAGTCGAACCCCTGACCTCCTTCAAAGGAGGTCAGTGGCTCAACCACTGCACCAACATGTTGTTGGCTTTTATAATATATTATAGATTTTCTTCAAAATGAATTTATTAATTTAAATAAGTAGAACATTTTCTTCATAATGCAAATTATCTTTTTAATGAATTAACGATATTTTTAAGTGGTTCACCTGATTACCTTCATATATTCCAAAAAAAAGTTGAATTTCTACCTATCATATTTTATAATAGATTTGATATAGTGGAAAAAAGTAGTAGGTGTTTATAGTATTTGTTTAATAAAAAAGGAATAAATGTAATAGTGAAAAGTAGTGTTTAAAAATAATAAGTATAGGAGGTTCATTAATTTTGGTACAGGAAAGTATGTCAATCTATTTGGGACGGAGGTAATAGTTTTGTTACTAAGTTAGTGGAGGGCTCCAATCAACACCAAGATCATGGAAAAAATTACAGTCATTTTCATATTTAGAATTATATAATCTAAATTGACATAAAAATCATAAGTAATTATTAAATGTTATTGATTGCCACATCCTTAGATCACGTTAACATAATTATGAAGTTAAACCAATCAAAATTTGCATCAAGACAATATAAAAAAATTAGGTAATTATTGAAGGAAAGTAGGAAATCTTCAATAAATAGTGGGTCATTACTTATTATTATATTTAATATGACAATATTATGTATGAGAAAACTTGGGCCTGGTTAGAAAAATACATACAGATATGTAAAAATCTTGAAAGTTATCCTCATTCTAGATATTCTAATTTACTCTGTAAGAATTAATTTTTCAAATTTAGTATAAAAAGAGAAAATTACCAAAATACTCATATTTGAGCATGGCTGGCCCTATTTATTGACGGGACACGTTAAATCGTGTACCGTGATATGAGGGGTAATACGGTACTTCGTGTTCCGTAACAGTGCATGATACGGTACACAGTGTGACGTATTATGTGTAACACGGTGTACTGTGTCTATCATGCATAACACGGAAGTCCGTGTTCCGTATCCAGTTAATACGGAAGACCGTGTAACGTGTTCAGCTAATACGGAGGTCGAAACTTCGTATCCCGTCGGTATTTCGGGCCATTTTTTTCGGAATCAGTATTTTGGGCCACTTGATCCTAAAAATGATTATTCTGGGCCATCACCAGTATAAAACCCCCAAAATTATTAATATTTATGAACAAGTCATGAATATTTACTTATATATTTATGTTATATATAAAACTATTGGAAATATTTACTTGTATATTTATATAAAGGAGCAACATAAAATACAAATTTTTTTGAACTACAAACTTACAAATGTTTTTGTTGAATATATATATTATGGGTTCAAAATCATTTAATAAATAATAATAATAATTTATTAAATGCAAGTAATTTTATTTTTCGGGTTAACCAATACTAAACTATATAAAAATGTGAAATCTTGTTTGTTTAATATAGGAATGTGTTGAACGGAAGTTAAATTTTGTTCAAAAATATCATATAATTCTCAACTATTTGTTTTCGGTTACAATACCAAATTAGGTTATATAAAAAGAATATTGTTAAATAAATATAGTTTTCTTAATCATAGCAACGTTAAAATATTTTCAGATTTGAATTTAACACAAGTATAACATTTTTGAACTTGAATTCAATTTATTAATTTGTTGAACACTCATTATAGAAAAATTTCAATTTTTAGTAAAAATGCAAATACTTTTATAATAAATGTTCAGTTACTATAAATGTGTTTTCGTTATAAAATTTTGTGTGTTAAAAAAAATTAATTATTAGTTAATAAATGATTTTATACATTATAGAATTTAACTATATCTATTACTTTTCTATCATATGCTCATTTTATACATTAAATATTTATACATTAAATAGCATTGATCACTGTATTCACTATTCTTAATTTATCTTGTTATTTTATATTCTTCTTTAATTTTCGTACCCAACCCAAACCTAAACAAACGGTTAGTACGAAATATCAAACTGGGATAAATGCTAATGTAATAGTAGCTTAATACCCATGTGCGGTTACTTTTATAGGAGTAATATTTTCTTTATATTTTTATGTTTATTTTTCCAATTTCTATTTAATTTTTTATTTTTTAAAAATGAAATTGTTTTATCCAATATTTGTGTGAATATATCCTTAAATATAAATTATATTGATTGGTTACATATTTTGTTTTTCTAAATACGTATTATAGAATTTATATTATTTTTGTTGAGTATTGTTTATTAGTTTTACTTTTATCACATAATATTTGAATGTTTTAATTGTTTTTCATTCTAAGTTACACTTTTATTTTTTGATATTCGTCCCTCTTATTTGTTTACAAATGAGCTGAGCACAGAGATTAAGAAAAAGTGTAAAGTAGTGGGGAAAAATAGGAAAAAGTGAGTAAAGTGGTGGGATTAATCAGTAATAAGTGTAATTACTTTTTATTTTATAAAACTTTACTATTTTGGATAAATTTTGGAATATAAAAAATTATCAAATATATTTAAAGTAAAGTGTAAAAGAAGGAGAAGTTGAGAGGCATTATATATTAGGTGCGGAACCCCATCAAACCATCTAAACTCGCTAGCTCTACTAGAAAAAATTTGGTCGCATGGACAAGGAATATTGGCCTTATGGCAAGTGCAATAACTTACTTATAACATGTTCTAAATTCAAATATAAATAATCTATTGCATCCCAATAATATTCTGATGATTATTTAAATTACTAGGACAAACATTTCATTATCTATTTATAAGTAAAAACTTGCCATTTTTTTTTTCATTTTTATAAATAAAAAATTTATTTTCCTTCTTTTTTTTTTTTTGCTAAATTAAATTTTATAAATAAGAAAGGGATTGACCCTTGATCTAAGCCAAGGCCGAGAGAAAAAACACTACAACCAAACTAAGCAGGCTAAAAAGGATAGAGGGGAACTAACGGACTAAGAAACATCAAATATATAACCACCTATACAAATCTAGATTAGCATTTTTTAGGAACCATTAGGAGCCCAGAAGTTTTGCCTTAAGATCCCTCATAATACCCTGGAGCAACATGTTTGGACCCATGACGCCAGAATCGTGTAACCTTGCATTTCTTTCTCTCCAAACATGGTATGCAAAGATCTGCGCCACAAGAAGAGCAAGTTGCCGATGAATGTGGTCAGTAATTCCTTCCAGAGAAAGCAGCACTGCAACCCACGTTGCACCAGAGAAATTAAGCTTGAGCAGGCCTGCCAGTTTGGATAAGACGAAGGATGTGTAAGGGCACTGAACGAATAGGTGCGTGTCCGTTTCAGTACCACCGATGCAAAGAAGACAAGACTGAGAAACTTCAAGACCAAATGTAGATAGCCTCTGCATAGTTGGTAGACGACCATGGCATAGAACCCACTCGTGATGAGCGAACCTAAGTACCTTTAGCCTATGCCAGACACACCTACTCCAAACCACCGTAGGAGAAGAATCTCTAACGGAGTCCCAGATATGCCATGTCTTTAATTTACGAATAGGTAATCCGTTCCATAGAATAGTGTCCCGAACGTTTAGGTCAAAGGGAGGATAGGTAAAGTTTTGAAACCAGTGTACGAGGCCTGGGTTTAGATGGTGTATTCTGTCCGACGGCTGAGGAAGCTCCCATGTTCCCGAATGAATTAGAGAATGCACAGAATCGTCTTGAGCTGCATTTGCTTGAGAAATAATAGGATCATGCTTGTTTGTTGCTAAGCACTTAGAAGCCCACCAAGGATCAAACCGAAGTAAAGTGTCCATGCCATTTCCAAGTCTGAAAGAAATGTATTGGAGTGCCGTAGGTCGTAATTTGAGAACATTTCGCATAATCCAGGAACAGTCATTTGGCATCTGTAAATTCCAGAAAGTTTGCCTTTTGAGCATAGTTGCATTCACCCAAGTAGCCCACAAGCTCTTACTCTTAGTAACAATTCTGCATAAATGATGAAGCATCTGTGCTTGGTTCCATTGCTTAGAGGACTTAAGACCCAAGCCACCTTCGTTGACGAGCAAGCAAATTGTATCCCAACTTACTTTAGCGCCTCCTTTCATGGTCGCATTACCCTTCCAAAGAAAACGAGTGAGAATAGTTTGGAGGCTGCCATGGATTGAATTTGGCAGAACAAAGTGAGCAGTCCAGAAGGATAGAACTGCTGAGAGAACAGATCGAATTAGTTGGACACGGCCAGCCAGAGAAAGCAGCAAATTTGTCCAGCACGAAATCCGAGCAATAATTCTCTCAAGGAGGGGAAGGCAATCATTGTGACTCAAACGGGAAGAAATTAATGGGACGCCTAAAAATCGCACTGGGAGGCTTCCATGAGGTATGCCGTACGTGGAATCAAACCAGTTAATGAATGCTGAATCGCAATTACCAAAAAATACTGTGCTCTTTGCAATGCTAGGATTTAAGCCACTTGAAGAGGAGAACCGAGAAATGCAATTCATAAGGTGACTAACCGATGCTTTATCACCATTCGAAAACAGAAGTACATCATCTGCATAAAGAAGATGTGTAAGTTTTAGTTGTTTACACTTCCAGTGGTAAGTAAAGCTTGGAGATGACTTGGCAAGCATCGATGACAAAACAGTCATAGCAATAGAGAAGAGGTATGGAGAAATAGGATCCCCCTGCCTAATTCCCTTTCTACCTTCAAAGAACCCACACAACGATCCATTCACCTTGACAGAAAAGGTAGTGGTCGAGATGCATAACCGAATCCAATCTATGAATTTAGATGGAAAATTCATTTTACGCAAAGCCCCTAAAATGAAATTCCAATTCAACGAATCAAAAGCTTTATGCAAATCAAGCTTCAAGGCACATTTCTGAGCCCCACTGTCCCTATGATAGCCACGAAAAATCTCTTGAGCCATCAAAATATTATCTGAAATATTTCTACCCGGGATGAATGCTGATTGAGCTTTATCAATTATGCTTGGCATGACTACTTTGAGGCGAGATGCAAGAATTTTGGCGATACATTTGTATGGAATGGAGCATAGAGAAATAGGCCTGTAGTCTAGCATAGTTGTAGGGGTGGAAACCTTAGGAATTAGAGCGATACTAGTTGCGTTCAGAGGCTTGAATAAGGAGACATCTTCAAAGAAACTCCTGACCGCCTCACAGAAGTTGTCACCAACCGTGTTCCAAGCTGCCAAATAAAATTCAACCGTAAACCCGTCTGGTCCTGGGGATTTATTTCTCTTCATTGCCTTTAGGGTTGCTAGAATCAACTCATTAGTGACAGGAGCTTCTAGAGAGATAGCCTGGACAGAAGTTATCGTAGCGCAGTCAATCACATCAAAGTCACAGGATGGGAGGTCCACAGCCACCTTTGAAACACTCTCATGTCCCGTTACTATGTCCCCATGCTTGTTCTGAATAGCAGTCATCTTATTGACATTCCAATTAGACTTAGTTTTGTTGAAGAAGAATCTGTTGTTGCCGTCCCCAGTAGCTAGCCAATTGACTCGGGATTTTTGCGACAGGAATCTCTCCTCCTCAAGCAAAGCCTTTTCTAAATCACCACATGCCTGAGACTCAAGCAACAGAAGTTCCTGGTTTCCAGAGTCATTGTTTAATTGATCCTGCAAATCTGACAAAACAGCACGGGCCAAACCAACATTGCTGTGAACATTCCCATGTTTCTTGTTTAGGGAGGAAATTTCCTTTTTAACTTGCTTGAGCCTGTGAAATAAGATAGCCATTGGATCGCCATACCAAGTAGTCGTCCATGCTTTCGTAACTGCCTCCTGGAAGCCTTCAATTTCGAGCATGAAGTTGAAGAACTGGAAAGGTTTGGGAATTGGCTCTAGCTGCATTGGAACTGAAAAAATTAGAGGACAATGATCCATAATACCTTTGTTTTTCACCATGACTGAGCCTTCACTAAAGACATTAAACCAATCCTTGTTTCCAAGCATTCGGTCTAAGCGTTTTTGAATAAGCGCACACCTTTTGTTAGTCCAAGTGAACAAAGGACCAACCGTTTTTATGTGACCAAGTGCAGTTTTAGAGACACAGTCTAGGAAGCATTGCATCCCAGGAGTCCAATGTTCCCGTCCCCCTTCTACCTCGGTTAGAGAAAGGATACAATTAAAATCACCGCTTACACACCAAGGCCCATTTAAAGAGCGACCAAGGCGATCAATATCAGCCCACAAAGGCTCTCTTTCGTGAGGTTTATTAAAAGCATAGACAAACGTTGCATTGAAAAAAACTTGTTTCTCTAGAAACTGAACAGAACAAGTAACTTGTTGTGCGGATTTAGAGATTGCTTTGACTGACCACACCGATGGATTCCAGCCAACCCAAACACGACCGTACTCATGCTCATCATAATTAAAAATCCAGTTCCATTTCTTGTTAATACGAGTGGAGATAGCAAGCGAATTTTGAATTCTAACTTTAGTTTCAACTAAACACATAAAAGTAATTTTATTAGAGGAAATGAAATTAACCACCTCATCCTGGTGAGTACCCTTATTGAGACCTCTAACATTCCATACTGCGAAATTCATTGAAGACGATGGAGTGTTGTTGGCGTACCCGCCAACCTGCTGCTTCTCTTTGTTGGGACGTGCGTAAACCCATCCTCATCAACATGTTTTTTCTTGTTATTAACCTTAGATGACTGGCTTATAACCACGGCTTTGGTTGGAGACTGGCTGCTAAGATTTTGGCCAGGAGACTTGTAACTTGTGTCAGTTAAATCAACAACAAGATTCATTGGTAAACCATGGCCATTATCAGTAGCGATAGGCAACAGGTCAGCACCCTGATGGTCCAACATTAAATGATCTGAACTTCCCGGAATTCGATCAAATTCCTCCAAACTGTCCTCACCTTTATTCCCCTCGTTTTCGAGGTCATTTTCTAGAGTAACATTGTCTTTATTCAGTTCCTCTAATATAGCATCTTCGTCCATTACAACGTCGCAACCGCAAAACTTGCCAATTGTATATGGAACCATCTCCATATTATTAAGGTAGTCTTGCTTAGTAGGTGAATCCTTAGAACTAGTTCCAGCACCTTCATTCCTGCGTGTTTCCCTTCTAGGTTTCTTACTAACCCTTTCCGGATTGTTAGTACACCTGGCCAAGGAGTGACCAAAAGCTTGGCAAAGACTACAAGAGTACGGTAATTCACCATACTGAATTTCTATTTTCACTTCTACATTTGAGTGTGGAATAGGTACTCGAACAAAACCAGGTCGTGGGGCTGAGTAAGCGAGTTCTACTTGGATTCCCGCATATTTCATTGGTTCAAACCTTGCCGTGGCTGCATCAAATTTCAGGGGCGTTCCCACCGTTCTTGCAATTGAGGTTAGAGCTTCTCTGAACCAAAGAATATCTGGAACGTCAACCAACCGTATCCAACATGGGACTTTGTCAACAACATTCCTTTTGAAATTTTTTCCATCTGTCCAAGGCAGTAAGTACAAAGTTTTGCCCCCCATTTGGATTGTATTAAGACTTAATGCCTTATTTTTCTCCTCCAGGGTTGCAAACCTAAAAGTGTAGTAACCTTTGTTGTTATAATATACTCCTGTCAAGCCCCGATGCCGCCAAATTCTCATAGCCTGTTCCCTAATGTATTTGAAGGCGAAAGAGCCTCCAATGAAGTACCCTATAATGCTCGTTTGCCATTGCTGTTTTGCTTTAACAAAGAATGCCTCAGAGAATTTAACGGTTGCAGTGCCATCTTCGTTATAGGTAATATCTGCTTTCCCATCCAAAGGTTCCTCGTTTGCCACATTTCTTGCAACAATGTTGCTCCAAGTTACAGAATTTTTTGGGTGGTTTGTATCCTCAATACCAATCTCACCCTCCTCCAAGTGAGTGCCCAACAAAGGTTTATCTTGTTGAAGAGCAGGTAGAGGGGTAGTTTTCACCGTTGATGCAACCTCATGAGGGGAGGAAGATGTTTCGTGGCTAGATTTAGAAGAAACTGCCAAAGTAGGACCACTATGAAGTAACTCTGTTCCATCATTCAGAATCAAATGGGTCTGTTCGCGCATTCTTTGTTGTGCTTGGGGAGAGAGAGGCTCACCCAAGACATTATCAGCCTCAAGTTGAAGATGAGGATGGAGATTATGCGCAGGAAGCAAAGGGACAGCATAATTGTGGCCGATGAAGTTAGAAAACTCATCTGAGTTCATGGAGCCAGAGTGCTCTGAATTCATAGAGCCCATCAGGAACAGATCAAGTTTGAAACACCTAGGATCTGAAAGAAGAAAGAGAGGCCAATAAGAAAAGGAGGAGCGTGAAGAGAGTGCAGCGATCGTCGGTAGGGAGAAAAGCAGTCAACGGTGGCCGGAAAGGAGACAAGAAAAAAGGTTAAGAGAGAGCATTGTGTTCTGAACCTATTTTCCTTCTTTTTAATTTCTACTACCTTTCTCTCTCTTTTTTCTACTTCTTTTCTCTTTTTTTTTTCAAATTTATTATAATAATAATAATAAGGAATGAATATGAGTATAAGTATTGTTGTTGGAGTTGATAAAATCAACTTCCTAAATTACTAAAAATTTATTATTATATAACATTTATAAATAATATTTTAGGATTTTGTTAGACCTGCTCTACAAAATGTTTAATAGACAAAGATACCACTCTCCTGTACTAGGTAATAAATCACACACTAGCTCGGTATATTCTTCCTGCAATAGTCAGGGTTAGGGGATATGCTTTTCGATGTTGTTGCTGCCTGCCTGTTCAAGAATTCGAGCTCATGACTTCCGTCCCAGCTGTTGACTTGTTTGTTGTTGAACTAAATTATTCTTAAAGAATGACTTTGAAAACAAGGCTAATGTTAACATATCTCTCTTCTACCAACTCTATATCTGGCCTTTCCACTCACCAAGAGACGTTGCTTTTCAGAAGCTAGGTCATATATAATTGATAAGTCTCGTCATCACATTGCATTTTGATCAATGCTAGCTAGGTAGCATTATGTATGTATGTGTGTGTGTTGTCATCTGAGTTCTGAGGTTATCAAAGCATACGCTTGTCCTCCTAAGTGTGTGTATGCAGTAAAGGTTATTTCATGAATACTACATAACTCTTTCTTTTTATCTGTCAGACTACATAACTCTTTCAAGAATATTGTATTAACAAATATTATTTTGTATTTTTATATCTTATATTTCATTGTTGTTCTTTAAATATTACCTTGTACAATTCTATATTAAAGAAATCTTAAAACTTCCAAATTTAATATCGATCAATTTCTCACGACTTGCATGTATTAATTATATGTACACCAACAACAATTAGCATAAGTGTAATTCGAGAAAAAATTTATAATTAAATTTAGAAACCCTAACATTACTCATGCTTAATTATGTAATGGTCGGAAACATCTTGTTAAGTTTTCTGCGAAAGTGTATTACAACTTGTAAAATGCATGTGGATATATTTAGTTTGGTGGTATATGGTAATATGGCTCATCTGAAAGGCCAAATTAATTAAGTAAAAAAAAAAATTAGAGGGATGCTAAGCAGGAATCTTGGAGAAGCCAAGAATCGAGGATTCGAATATATACTTGACCAATGAGACAATATTAAGCTATCACTACCGGAAAAAAGGATTTATTATATCGGTTATAGACCGATGTAAATACTTATCAACAACATCAATTTTCAAAATAGAACCGATGTCTCAACCACTCTTCCACATCGGTTTAAGGTAGAACCTATGTTGTAAACTGTATACTACATCGGTTTTTAACCGAGTAAAATAGCTCCCAAAAATTGCCAAAATAAAATGTATACTACATCAGTTTTTAACCGATGTAAAATAGCTCCCAAAAATTGACCAAATAAACTGTATACTACATCAGTTTTGAACCGATGTAAAATAGCTCCTAATGTATACTACATCGGTTTTTAACCGATGTAAAATAGGTCCCAAAAATTTCCAAAATAATAGACAACAGTTTTTAGGTGATGTGTTAAAGACTCAAATTGATGTATGTTCTTGGTTTTAACATCATTTTTTCAATAACAATGTGAAGTGTTATATTTGCATAATTATGGTGCCCAAAAATTTACCATTCAAAATCAAAATCACCATTGCATGTTCATAATTAGAACGTCACCAAGCTTGTTTCGTATACAAAACATTCACCAAACTTAGCAATACAAAACATTCACCCAAAAACAATACAAAACATTTACCCAAAAAGCATAATTCATTAATAATTAACAACTCCATCCACAATATAACAAACTGATCCATCCACAATATTTACCATGCATATAAGCATCCTAGATCGAACTAGTCAAGATAGAAGAGAACAACTTATAACAGTACTAGCTAGACAACTTAACAGTACTAGAAAACTTAACAAAATACTAGCAGCAGACTAAGGCTTGAAAGCCATTCAGTACTTGGTCGTCAATGATTACACAAATCCCTGGATATAATCAAGTGCCTCACAACGAACGATGTCAAGATCCTCGTCTGTGTAATAACTCTTCCGATTCTTCGAAGCCCACTGTGAATATTAAACAGAGTAGAACATCATAAAAATTGTGCATGCGCGTTGACCAAAACCAAGAAACTTATATTCTGTTAAATTACACAAATTAAACCACACACCTTGGTTATAAATTCCATTTCCTTGTCTTCAATTATGTCCTTCATGTAGCGCATGACTACATACCCACATTCGGTCCCACCGGGTTGTTTAGGGGATCCCTAATCCAATAATAACCAAATTATCGATCTGTGTAACCAAATTATTGAAATAAACTATAAATAACCTAAGTTAAAGTGCATATGAAGAATACTAACCAGAAGATTTTTAACTTTAGGATTTTTGTTTACATGTCCGGTTTGAGCATTGTAAGATAGGACAGCTCTGTAGAAGAGTATAATTTAAGAATAGTATTAAACCCGAGAAATCCACGACTTATATATATATATACATATATATAAATATCAAAATCAGGGGGTAAAAAAGTATTACCGTACTAACGCTGCTTCTAGCACTTCAAACTTGTTGGAATGCAATGGATTGAGAATGAAAATTTCAGATTCCCAAATCAATATCAAAATCCAATGAAAGCTGTTTTTATGATAAAATAATCATTTGTTGGATTTTAAAATAATTATATAAATTTACAACTACCACAAATATTAGTCTTAACGGTAAATACTATAAAGTAACAGTAGACTTTTCTTTTTCTGGCTAAATACTATAAACACTAGATAGGCTTACTATTCATTATGAGGCAAGAATAATATCCGAGAAGGTACAACCATCAGCCTACGAATAATGTAAGCTTCAAAATCATCATTCAATTTGAAAGTGGCTCCAGGATCAGCAAACGCAAACATATCCAAATTCCTCTCATCAACCACAGTAGACAAATACCTACAGATTAAATATAAACAATTTGCCGTAAATACTCGTATTAAAATAAGAAAAATTTGAGACAAAATTTTGAAGAAAAGGGGGAAAAAATTACGTCATGTAACTTGATATAATGGGCCTGCCAATCATTCCAAACTTCAACAAATCAATTACATTCTCATGCAACACGTATATAATTTTTGCCACTCCAAACACCTTTTCCTCACATTCAATCTGAATGGAATCTCCTCTTTCTTTCATAAAGGTAACAGCATGTTTGTACAACAACTTAAAGCGATGAGGAACATTTTTTATCGGGATTCACACTTGCAAACATGTCATGCAGCCTGTCTAATTCATTTTTTGGCTTCTTTGTTGACTGAACTTCATTTTACCTTTGCTGCAAATAAACAATAAAATGATATCTAAATACAATTCTTATTATGCAAGTTCATCTACATATTATTCAAGTCAACTGTTAATTACCTCTACATGCCTTAGCTATTGTGGGGGTGAAGGAGATCATGTCCCGAGGCCACGCTAAATAAGACCCAACAGCTTGGCGGACGGTCTCAATTTCACCAACTACGGGCACCGGAGCCAAGGCATCTCCCTTGATGACTCCATCCACCGAGACACGAACATGTCCCGGTTGTAAAGGCATTCCATGTACCGACTTACCTACATCACCTTCAGGTACAACCCTACCAAAAGCTACCTTATTGTCTATGTTATCAACTGCCAACTCACATTTCCTTGGACCCTAGATATATGCGTTAAATTGTAAGTATCCGTCATCACAAACCATATCCCATTAAAACCTTGACTTGTATTTATATATCTGTGTGTGTGTGCGTAATTGTTTTACCTTGTTTCTAGGTAGAGAAGGGGGGCGTACGGGATCAGGTGCAATAAAAATATCATCATCCTCATTATTGGCCATCAATTCATCAAGTTGTTCTACTGGACAACTTGCCTTGTCAGATAAATTTGGTGATTGAAAACTGGCCATCATGGCCTTCAGCTCGTTAATCTGCGATGAAAATTCATTCTTTGTTCTTTCAAGCTCAGCCTTTGTTTTTTCAAGCTCATCCTTTGTCTCTTTTTCAGCTTTGGAACTTTGGTTCTTTCTCTTTTTTGGCATGTTGAAGTATTTTGATGGACTTATGAAGCTTCCAACTCCCCTTACCCTACCTGAATGCTCAGGTGTTTGCAATGCAGTACTCAGCACATCACTCATTCCGCTAGGAACAGAATCACCCGTAAGCTTCTTTTCGAGCAAATCATCCTGTTAACGCATGACTCAAATTATGGACTACTCTTAAATTCGATGTGAAATAATAAAGTAAAAAAGGAAAAAAAATCTTATAATTCTGCCATATATCTCAGCCAGTTCTTCATCAGGATTTTCATTATCTTTCAAACGACCAATTTTCCATAAAATTGCCCGATCAGGATCTTCCTCGGGATCCATCCGTCCCGCCACCTCCTGCCAAACAGAATTCAACAAAAAATTGTCACCAGGCACTTAACAAATGAAAATTCTTGAAAAAATTTTATTAAATTTTTCTATAAATGCATACTTCTTCCTCTTGCACACCAACATATCCTTTCCTTGACATCTTGTGGGGATATTTTCGCTGACTCACCCTCTCACTTTGCTCTTTATTAAGTGTCTGCATAAAATTAATTCTTTGAATCAGTATGCTTATATAGAATTATTCAAGGTTCCCGCATCATACTTCATATATTGCTGCCCTATAACGCATACCTTCCAATCATCGGTGCTCCTGATTGCAACAAATCTTTTCCATGCCTCCTTACCAACATAAGCATACTTCCTCGGGGGCTTCGCTAACTTTTTCTTTTGACCAATAAAAGGCATCACATAATCAGATGTTAACTTGGACTTGAACTATCTCCACTTTGCACCAGCAGACATCAAAATATAAGGCTCACTTTCCGGTTCCACTATGAACGTACCCTGAAGGAAAAACAGAGGAAAATCAATTATTCTACCATTTCTAACATTTTTAAATGGTCATATGCTATAATTCAAAAATAAAAACAAATTTTGATTCTACCTGAACATCACTCCATATTTTTGCTTTTAAATCATCATCCACTTTTGGCCATGATGGTATATCGATCGGTGCCATTGTCTTGGCTAGCATGCCTACATAGGACTGCAACGTGCGTCTAGTATCTCCAATAGGAACACCACTACGATTGTACCTGATTTTAAACTTCTTCCCCTGTGCTTTCTTAGTGGCAACTTTGTGCATTGTAGAAACACCTCGCACTGATCTCTTTTTTGCAGATTTGGTACTAGTAACTGTGCCCGTGTTTGAGTCTACGGGGGTGGGGGAGGCAGCTTTTGTAGAGTTTTTAGAGTTTTTTGAGTTTTCTCCTTGACCTTTCAATGCTTTCTCCTCCACCTGCTTTCCATCATCCTCCACCTGCTGCTTTTGTTCATTGTTTATGATGGGAGGGTCTGCACCATCTGCATGCCTCTTAATTTCCTTTCCCAATTGTTTTTCGCATTTCTTCTGCTTCTTTGCCATTCCTTGTAACTCCTTTTACTTTCTGCAAATTCCTGAAATATAAGTGCTTAAGTAAAAAATTCACAGTAAATAATTGCAGATAAAAGAAAACAGTAAATTAAAATATAAATGCATAATTAAAACACACAGTAAATCTGTAGCATAATGGTGCAGATCAAAATTCACAGTAAATTAAAATATAAATGCATAATTAAAATTCACCGTATACTATTGTAGATCATAATTCACAGTAAAATATTGCATTAAAAAATGAAATTAAAACCTAGAAACATGCATCCTTAATATTAAAGAAAATGTCCTGGAAGCTAGCACAAATAATACCAAAATTCAAATTTAAATTACACAGTAGACAAACAGTGGGACAACATAAAATATAATGTTACATAGAACGAATCACTTTTTAATCCAAATTCCCTCAACATTCGATCTTTGATTTCCAAGACTAGGATCATCATCTCCATCAGGAGAAACATCGACTGTTGGGATTTTAGAGCAGAATGGAGGATTTTCCATTATAGTGTCTCCTAAATCATCGTCGTTGTAAATCTCGTGATAGTCTCGACATGTTGAAGTTAGTACGACTGACCAGGTAGGATCAACCGGATCTTCAACATAGAAAACTTGCTTGACTTGTTCAACAGAGACGTATTTATCATTCTTGTGGCCTTGTTGACTAAGGTCGACAAGTGTGAAGCCAATATCATCGACCTTTACACCTCTATCACTATCAGCCCATTTACACAAGAACAATGGGGCTTTGAACGCATAGTAATCCAACTCCCATATTTCTTCAATTATGCCATAAAATGTCATTTCAGTTTCCACGGGATTTAAATCCTTCGAACTAGAGACTTGGATTGTCCTTGCAAGTAAAGAGACGCCACTATTTTGGACAACCCTTACATCATCTCTGTGCTTTGTCAAGTAACGAACGCCATCAACTAGAAAACCTTCATAAGTGAAAATTGAAAATGACGGTTTGCCTGCCAACCATCTTATTGTTTCTGAAACCTCTTCTTGATCCTCGATCATTTTACTAACTTTTTTTCTAAACCAATCAGAAAATAGCCGATTGTGTTCTCCAATCAGCCACTGTGCCGACTTTTTTTTCCCTCGATACATTCCTTCAAGATATTCCTTATGCATCCTTGCAAAATTAATATATAAATAAATTATTGACTAAAAGAAAATCTTATTGAAAAAAATAGGGAAAAAAAATCTAACTTACATAATATACGGATACACTTCAGCGTTGTTTTGTAGAACATGTAGATGCGCCTCATCACGTTCTTTTTCTTCCACCGACTTCATTATTGCAGCGGATAAGGGGCCAGAGAGCCTGTCCTTCTCCTTTGGAAGGCCGATAGTTGTACAACTCTTCTCAATAAACTCCGTACAAAATTCCACAGATGCTTCTCCCAAATAACTCTCAGCTATACAACCTTCCGGATAACAGCGGTTCCGTACAAAACTTTTTAACACTTTATTGAAGCGTTCAAATGGATACATCCATCTATAAAAAACAGGTCCACACAAACACAATTCTCTAACCAAGTGGACCGTGAGATGTATCATTACATCGAAAAACGACGGAGGAAATATCTTTTGCAGCTTACACAAGGTCAACACCACATCTGCTTGCATTTTATCCAACTTTGATACATCGACGACTTTGTTGCATAAAGAGTTGAAAAAGAAACACAATCTGATTATGCTGACCCTCACATGTCTTGGAAGAATAGATCGAATTGAAACTGGAAGTAGCTGTTGAAGAAGTATGTGACAGCCATGGGACTTGAGCCTAAACAACTTCAAATCTGGCAAAGATACACAATTTTTTATGTTCGATGAATGTCCGTATGGAAGTTTCATCGACGCAAGTGATGACAACATTTTTCTTTTTTCTGCCTTTGAAAGAGTGTAAGCTGCAGGGGCAAGTACGTTCTTTTTCCTACTTTTTGTGGAGCCAAATCTGTCCTAACACCCATTGCAATCATATCATTACGGGAAGCCTCACTATCTTTGGACTTATATTTTATATTTAGTAAAGTCCCGATCAGATTATCGCACACGTTTTTCTCAACATGCATCACATCGAGACAATGACGAACATGATGATATTTCCAATATTCTAACTAAAAAAATATTGACTTTTCTTCCAAGGACAGTCCACCTTCTTTGACTTCTTTGCTTCATTTCCAAAAGAAAAATAATGTGCTCCTGCCGCCTTAACACCTCTTCTCCAGAAAGGGGTTCGTGTTTCTCATCGAACTCTTGTTCACCATTAAAAGCTGCCTTCTTCTTTCTATAAGGGTCATGTCGAGGCAAATAACGACGATGACCTTGAAAGCACATTTTTCTGCTATGTGGTAAATATTTAGCCACCGTATCCTCACCACATAAAGGACAAGCCATATAACCTTGATTTACACAACCTGATAGATTTCTGTATGCTGGAAAGTCATTTATGGTCCACATCAATATTGCCCTTAGAGTAAAAAAAGACTTAGTGTAGGCATCGTAAACATTTTGTTCACCTTCTTGCCAAAGTTTTTTCAAATCTTCAATCAACGGTTGTAAGAACACGTCAATGTTATTACCCGGTTCATGTGGACCAGAGACTAAAATTGTTAACATCATAAACTTCCTTTCATGCATAACCATGGAGGAAAATTATAGGTAGTTAGTACTACTGGCCAGCAAGAATACCTATTGTTTAGGCCATTGTAATGCGGGTTTATACCATCCGCCGCCAAAGCTAAGCGTATGTTTCTTGGCTCATTACCAAAGTCTGGCCAAAGGTAATCAACATTCCGCCATGAAGGGGAGTCGGCTTGATGGCGCATTAGTCCATCTTCAACTCTTTGCTCAGCATGCCAAGTCATCAATTTCGCGGTAGAGGCAGATTTAAATATTCGTTTAAATCTGGGAATGATTGGGAAATACCACATAACTTTGGCCGAAATGTCAATCCTCGGTTTACCATCCTTCCCTTTCTTCCATCGAGATGCACGACACTTGGGGCACTCGGTAGCATCAGCATTTACACCCCAATACAGAATGCATTCGTTGGGGCAAGCATGGATTTTTGTATATTCGAGGCCCAAGTTAGATAGGGTTTTCTTTGCTTCGTAAGAAGTAACCGGCAAGACATTATCTTTAGGAAATAAGGACCCAACAGAACTAAGTAATTCGGTAAAAGCACTATCGCTAATACCAAATCTCGCTTTCCAGTTATGCAGTTTTAGCATTGAATCTAGTTTAGTGGAATCACTGCCCTCATACAGAGGTTGTTCAGCATCCTCCACGAACCTCTTGAAGTCATATGTTTCTTTGTCTAAATCCTCATAGGCTGCTTCACAAACATTAGGCATTTCCGATTCAGTATCTGGAATATGCTCTTCTGAAGAAGAGTCGGAAGCAGAAGAGACGGAAGAAGCAGAAAAGGAAGTCAATAATTTACTATCCCCTCTAGTAGTCTTTTCCCCATGCCAAATCCAGTTGGTGTACCCGAAACTAAAACCTTTTTCATACAAATGTCCTCTAATTATTTTTGTTGAAAATTTCTTGAAATTAACGCATCGTGCACAAGGACAAGATATTATCTTAGGATCTTCGCAATTTTGTTCGGCATACATCAAGAACTTCTCAACACCAACTTCATATTCTAATGTTTCTCTATTCGCTGAAATCCACGACTTATCCATATTTTGCAACAGTTATAGCCTACCTACAATTTCCGATATCAAATGGTAGAAAATTTTATAAGTGCACACACGAGTTCCCTAAATATCTCTCACATTATGTTCATTTCTGTCGTATATTATGTTCTTCAGAAATTTATATAAATAGACAACTTAGTAATAATTTATGTATATATATATATATATATATATATATATATATATTTATAAATATCCACTTAAATTGAAATAGTATGTTAAATTATTCTAATTAAGGCTTATTTTGTGTACTTTGATATTACAACTGTTGTATAACTATAGTTCATTGCATATTTTGACAAAGAAACTTTTATTGTATTTATATCTATTTAATTAATATTATTCACTAGTTATACATCTTATATAAATTATGTAATTATGTTCCTTTTTAATTAGGAACCGTGTCTTTCACAAAACCCATATATGTGTTCACTAGGTGCATCAAACAAGTAAAATGAGGTTAATTAAGCTTGAAAAACAGAGGTACAAACAGAGCACCTTTTTATACGTGTTCAAAAGCATAACCAAAAAAGTAGACTAATAAAACAATGTCACTTAAAATAAACTCCATATAAATTGCATTTAATTATCAGTTATCAAACAAGTATGCAAAATCCCAAACATTCACAATTATCATTTATAAAACAAATACACAAATTACAAATACTAGCTAGACACACTGCAACCACTAATCGGAATTGGAAAGCAATGTTCAATATATATGTGGATAACCAAACCACAAAAAAACTACCTATATTCAAGTATAAGCAGGTGCACTACTAATATATATATTCAAAAACACTAAGCAAATTATCAAACAACCAAACTAAGCAAAAGAAGTTCACAAATAAGTTATCAAACAACAAATAAGTTCACAAAGATTCACATGCAAAGTGAGAAACAGAATTAGAGACTTATAAAGAACAAAAACTGAGCCCAAACAAACAGCAGCCAAGCTTACTTTGGAGATGACCCAAATAGAGCCCTACAAACAACAAGAAGCAGTGCAGACATTACATTTACAAAGATACACAAACAAAAATTACAAGAAAAATAGACATGCATACATCTATAACAATAGATCTGAAAAATCACTTACTTTGAAGATGACCCAAGCTTAAGAATCAATCAATCTGCTAAAAAAACTTAAATTAAAACCAAACTTTGATTTTTCAAACAAAAATCGAAATCGAAAAATACTTACTAGTCGAAATCAAAAATACTTACTTACTACATATTCGACCTAATTAATAGCCTCCAAGAGCACCAATTAACAGAAATCGAAAGGTAGGGTTCGACCTAATTGGGATTCGAAATGGGGGTTTTGAAATCTAGGGTTTTAATTTGGGGGTTTGTAATCTAGGGTTTTAATCTAGGGTTCTTCAAATTTGGGGGTTTGTGAGTGAAATTAGTGATAGTGAGTGAGATTTGAGTGAGGGTGTGAGGAGCGGGAGTGAGGTTTCAGTGTGAGAGGAGAGGGAAATGAAATTTGCTGAAGGGGGGAAATGTTTCTAAGGGAAAAGCGGGCTGAAAATTTATATTATTAGAGGGAAAAAAGGATCCACGTGTTTTTTTTGTTTTTTTTAAAAAGTAGTTAAGACATCGATTTAAAGTACAACTGATGTCTAAAGCGTACTTTAACATCAGTTATAGTAAAACCGATGTAAAACAGACCTTTAACATCGATCAAAAACGTAACCGTAACCGATGTTAAAGGGGGTGATGTCTATTAACTGTTTTCTTGTAGGGTATATAATAAGAAACTATCATTACACTATACCTGGCATATTCGGATATTGAGTCATTGTTGTGCTATTATCACAAGATACAATATTTTCTTTTCAAAGTTGTGATTTGTGACACTACTAAGCTTTTGTCTTAAATTTTTACTAACTTATTTACAAAATAAATAGACAGTAATTAGTCTAATTACGTTAAACTAATCGCTTCTTTACTCTTTAGTATAATTAACAAGAAATTTAATCGTTTTATTCCACTTTCAAGACATTGCAAAGGATTCCGATAATTACAGCCATATCAGACAGTCAAATATATATTATCAAGTATACTATGTAAATTTTTTTTATCACAAAGTAAGTTGAGACACTAAAGTCTGTGCAAAACTGTATAGTCATGCTGTCCCGAGAAGATTTGTTGCAAAATAAATTCCACCACCCCATAGATCGATCCGTTATAGCTCGTAAAATCAATATGCAGGTGAAGCTATGTTAGTATGTGCAGAAGATGAAGTTTCGAGTGAATCAGAACGAATTTTATTTTGGCTATAGCTTCCCTTTCTATCAGGATAATTTGTTTCACTTTGTTGCCTTAGCATTTTTGTAGCTGTTGGTGCATAAACTCCATTTGCAGACCTGATCATGAGACCTGCCTCATCGGAAGTAGCAGCGGTGGATGTGTATTCTGGTGGCGGTGGCACCCATATTCCTCCGACCACCACAAACTGAGGTGCTTGTGCGTTGTTGCCTGAAGGGTTAGGTCTTCTTGTATATAGACGATATTTCTGAAAATAAAATATGTAAGTGCGAAGGTTAAGCTTTTGACATCAGACCATGCAATCTGAAGTTGAAGTCCATCCATTAAACTCAGATTCATGGATTAATTATTAGGAGAGATCAAAGCTTATAATAAATACATAAGGTGCTAAAATGAATACAGCAAATTGATTATTGTTCACATCTTAATGAATGGTATCTCCGAATTGCAATAAGTTGTGCCGTTTCTCTATACTAATCAATTTAAAGACCACATCCATCCCTACGAGAAAGACAGATAATAACAACACACTTAAATGTGACTGTAAAGAGTTGATTGGGATATGATAGGTGAATGCCAATCGAATATAACCAACCACATTGTTGGTCAGAAAACGATCAATTTGACCACATACCGACCTAAATTTGAAATTCAAAGTTTACCAACAAACCTGCAAATGACTTTTAACTTCATCGTTAGTGAGCCCATCAACCTTCATTAGTTCCCTGATTTGTTTTGGTGTACCAACTGCAAAATATTACCACAAATATTAATACAACCCAAGTATCGCAGAATTCATTCACAACATTAACTAGATAAAAGCATAATGAAATATGGAAATCTTAATTTGATACACACCATGAGCACCCCCAAGTTGTTCAAGGGCTTGCAAGAACCGCCTATGTAATTCAGGTGACCAACATCGCCTAGCTTTTTTTTGTGGATCATCTTTCTCTTCAACCTTACACCCACCACTACTGCCACCAGTCTCCTCCGTGGAGCTAGCTGCAGCAGCCAGTACTGATGCCTCTACAATTTTTTTATCCTCTCTTATAAAAGGATGAAAAGCACCACCATTGCCATTTTTATTCACCTCAACAACTGCAACTTTTTTCCGGGAGTCCTGAGAACATGATTAATTTTTAAACTAATTGAACAAACTCGATCTGCATAATAATTTTAGTTGGTTTGCATAATAATTTACCCTAATTGTAAAGTTTCATTGAGTTACCTCTTTGGTGGAGGGTGAGTCTGGAGTTTGATTCCATAGCTGAACAGATCTAAGCCAATCTGATTTCTTCGACAATTTTTCACTGCGGCTATTATCAGTACTAATGACATTCTTAGCTTTCTTAGAATGTTGTTCATCCTCCCTGGAAGAAGCTGCTCTTTTTATAGGCATGAATTCTTCCAAAACTGGTCCTTCACTTGATGTCTGCTCAGTGCATTCCGATAATTGCTTCGGACTGTAAAAATCTTTTTTGCATTTCTCAATAGCTGCAAAAAAAAAAAAAAAAAAAACCACAATAAACAGAGATCTTAGTTAAATCAACCAAAATGATAGAAAATTAAAAATAATGAAATGCAAGTTCTATATGCATCTAACCTTGAGAAACAAGGTCAAGACAGAGCGGAAGCTCGCGCTGAAACACTTGAATCTTGCGACGTTCCTCTTCTAATGATTCAAGATGTTCTAGACATTTCTGCATTTTGTCCGAGTAATTAACAGTCTTATTATTGGTAATCATTTTTGTTCTCCCTAGTTTTAGGTTTATGGGCTGATAAATTAGTCTTATATTTATATTAAGGGAAGGGAATCAAGGGATTATATATTGAAAGGATTTGATCTCATAAAGCATAGATGGATCCGGAGAGGAGAAGAATATAAGGATCTTACAAGAATCATATAATGGAATAAACTTAGGCTAGGTTCACTTCAGTTAAATGGAATGGGGGAGAATGGAATGAAATTTATACTCTGGAGAGATGGAGAAAAGTGTTAAAATTTTCAATCCTTAATTACTTCATTTTTTTCCACAGAATTTAAACTAAAGTTCTAACCCACATGTTTTGGAATGAATGTTTCATTCTTCATTATCATCATTTTCCTTGCAATCTTCATCATAATAAACTTCTTTTCTCTCATGTTTGTTCACTATATATCCAATAACTTTAAGGAACACCATAGAATCTTACTTAAAAACTTTATTTAGATTCCAATTTTGACAACAAAAATATTTTTTATAAGTAACAATAGAATATAACAAAAAATTAGGATCAAATTTAACATGATAACATATAATTTTCATTGTTACAAAACGTATATAAGATTCTTCAATGGATTCTATGTTATATTTAATTTTTAAAATTTAGTTTAGATTCTACATTAGATTCGATATGTTAAGTTTAATTGTTGTTAAACTATGTGATTTTAATTTTAACAATGTATTTTTTACGAAAAATAAAGTATTTTTGATGGTGTTGTTTTATTGTTTTTTATATAAGGTGTTCTTCATGATTGCAACATATATATATATATGATATGGGCTAAAAGTAAGCCCTAAAGACACAATTAATGTTGCATTAATTAGACCTAACTTGGTCTAGATACGAAGCCCATTAATGAGGCCCGAAAACCCTTATTAAATATTAATTTCGTAATTAATATTAAGGGTAACTAACAGTTCAGCAATAAGAGCCAAATAAGGATGTTATCTCTACAAAGAGTAGCCACCAAGACACACAATCATACAAGGAAACAGACTCCTACAAGGTAGGAGTCTAGAACCTTCCTCAAGGCTGACTTGCCCACCAAGTCTCCTAACCCTACTGCGATTCTAAGGCTTCTCAGCCTATATAAGGACCTGACCCATCATTCTTATAAGAAGGTTTTTTGGGCACAACTCCATACGTCACCTACCACGTTTTAGGCTTAATCCTCGAATAAAGACATACAAGCCACTACGTCACTACGCCGCGAGGGCGCATCAAGCCATGTAGGCAACTGTAGAACTAGGTTTTGGCTTGATTCTTGATATTCATTAAGGTACGTAGGCATCTTACAAGGATCGACTAGTACAGCAAGAGCAGCCACCATTAAAGCTCGAAGCTCTCAATTCCCAGCATTCAATACACGAATTAATTACACCCTACTTTTTATTCCACAACAATATATATATATATATATATATATATATATATATATATATATATATATATATATATATATATATATATATATATATATATGTATATGTATGTATATGTATATATGAGTCCATGAATCCAAATTTAGGAGAAATCCCTAATTTGAGAATTTTAAAACAATGCATAGCAAACACCTTATATAACAAACAATAAAGAACACCTCATATCTCATAGATCCATTGCCCCTGGCCGGGCCACCCAATACAAAAAGTTCTTATTTTTTTAGGCTCCATCCATCCAGCAAAAAAAATTGAAAATTCACTGTTCATCGATGACGTCATGATGACGTCATCAGTGACGTCATCGATGAACAGTGAATTTTCAAATTTTTTTTTTTTTTTTTTGCTGGATGGATGGAGCCTAAAAAAATAAGAACTTTTTGTATTGGGTGCCCCTGGCGGAGCCAATGGATCTATTGGAATAAATGATTTTATAGTGTTCTTTATTGTTTGTTATATAAGAGTGTTCTGTATGGAGCAAAGGCCTATATATATATATATATATATATATATATATATATATATATATATATATATATATATATATATATATATATATATTTGCATTCTACAAAGAACTAGAACATAAAGAACAATAAAGAATACCATCATAAAACTTTATTTTTCATAAAAATTAATTTATTATGATAAGAATCCCAAATTTTAACAACTAAACTAAACATATCTAATCTAACGTTGAACCTCATCTAAATTTAAAAATCAAATGTTACATAGAATTCACTATGGAATTATATATATATATATATATATATATATATATATATATTGTTACTTATATAAGTATGTTTTTATGAAGTGATAGCCTATATATATATATATATATATATATATATATATAGAAAAGTTCTATGGAGTACTCATTTAATTGGAGTACATATACGTTCTGCATTTAACATATTTTAAAATTTATTATTTTGCAAACCATGTTATATGAATATCATAATTTCATTGATAATCTTGAAAATCATGTATGTTTTGCAATATGTTCATCTTGAAAATCCTTTATGAACATATATGTTTTGCAAGCCAAATGTGTTTTGCAGAATAATTCGTTTTGCAATATTTTTTTAGTAAAACATACAAAATTTTCAAGATTTTCAATGAAATAGTGATATTCATGTAATAAGCTTTGCAAAATAATAACATTTGCAAAATTTTGAATGCAAAATGTATATGTACTCCAAGTACTCCAATTAAATGAGTACTACATAGAAATTTACTATATATATATATATATATATATATATATATATATATATATATAGAGAGAAAAGTTCTATGGAGTACTGTTTATTTGGATTACGTTGGAGTACATGTACATTCTGCATTTAAAATAATCTAAAATTTATTATTTTCAAACCTTGTTATATGAATATCATGATTTCATTGATAATTTTGAAAATCATGTATATTTTGCAATATGTTCATCTTGAAAATCCTTTATGTTTTGCAATCAGAACATATATGTTTTGCAACCCAAATGTGTTTCGCAGAACAATTTATTTTGCAATATTTTGTTAGCAAAATATATAAAATTTTTAAGATTTTCCATGAAATAGTGATGTTCATGTAATGAGATTTGCAAATTAATAAAGTTTGCAAGATTTTGAATGCAAAATATATATGTACTCCAAGTACTCCATCAATACTCTATAGAGCTGGACTCTTATATATATAAGCCATTAAATCAATGAGGAACCTTTTTAGTCGGGTAACTAAGTAACTAAATGTTAAATGTGAGCCGTAAGATATGATTGAAATGAATGGTCGTAATGAAAACCTAAAACAACGTGTGTTACATGTCCATTCCGTCATGTGTATAACCGTTTCTCTCATTAATTTGACATATCAAATTTCTTTATTTCATTTTCATAACAATGTTTTTAACTAATTTCAAATTTTAATTTTCAAACTTATTTACAGAACATTATAAAGCATCATATAAGAACACACCTTTTAATTCTAATAAAAATATTTACAGAACATAGATTTATTAAACTAATTTTTATAGAAAACATGTTTTTTATTTATTTAATATTTTTTCTACAGGACATAAGAACAACACAAATAAAAAATTTGTAAAAAATATTTAATCAAATTACACATCACACAAGTTCTATATTTTTTTTACAGAACATCGGAATGCAAAATTTTGCAAAACACGAAATATAAAATTTAATAAAAAAAACAGAACAAGATTTTTTTTTGTAAAAATATAAAGTTAAAATTAATGAACATATAAAAATACATAATACAAATTTAACAGGAAAATTTAAAGAACATGAAAAAAATACATAATAAGAATAAATTGTATAGAACGTACATTTATCCAACAAAACATATAGAACACAAAATAAAATACTGAACATGAATGAAAAATACATAACACAAATTATTTAATAAAAGGTACATAACACAAAATAATTTTATAAAAGATAAAATTAATGTTCTATAACATATAAAAATACATAATAAAAATTTAACAGAAAAATTTAAAGAACATGAAAAAAATACAGAACAAGAATAAATTGTATAGAACGTACATTTATCCAACAAAACATACCAAATACAAAATAAAATAGGGTTTTTTTACTAATATGTCCCATTTTAAAATGTCATTTATAATTATGTCCTATCTTTATTTGTTATTATAAATATATCCCATTTTTCTAATTTGTCCTAATTTTTGTTGTAACCATGATTAAATAATTAACTACACAATCTTAAAAGACAATTTTATTTTTTTATTTCTTTTATTTAAATAATAATTGTACCAATTACTAACTATAATATACATGTTATATTGTTCAACTGTGTTTCCTAGGGCAGTGAGAAATGGCACCGGCGTGCTGTTACATACACATCTCTATTTTTTTTACTTATGCTAAACCCGAACATTTTCTACGTTCTAATATTTTCCTATGTGCATTTTCTTTTCTCTATTTGTCCCAAATACAACCACTTAATATGCCTACCCTATCGGACATCCATCTTCGACATACCTACTAGATATCTGTATTCTATCTGTAACAAGAGATTGAGCATTGGAGTCAGGTGCGTGGAGTCATGACAAACATTATAAATAGTATAAATAACTTAGCAAATAATTAAGAGATGAACAGAGGTGGACGAAATGAATGTGCCCCTGCGGGGCCAGGAGGGGGAGGAGGGTAAGAAAGAAAAAAAGGGTACTTTAGTTAGTATAAATATATGTATAATTATATGTATATAAGTTATATATGTGTTAAATTTAATCCTGGGACATATTTATAATTATTCAATAAAAAGGGACATATTTATAATTGACTTGTTAATTTAGGACATATCAAATTAATACCCAAATAATTAAGAGATGAACGGAGGTGGACGGAATGAATGTGCCCCTGCGGGGCCAGGAGGAGGGTAAGAAAGAAAAAAAAAGGATACTTTAGTCTTATTTAGTATAAATATATGTATAATTATATGTATATAAGTTATATGTGAGTTAAATTTAATCCTGGGACATATTTATAGTTATTCAATAAAAAAGGACATATTTATAATTGAATTGTTAATTTAGGACATATCAAACTAATACCCAATAAAATACTGAACATGAATGAAAAATACATAACATAAAATATTTAATAAAAGTACAAAACATGTAAAACACATGATAAAATCTTTGAATCATGTAGTTTTTTTTTTTGAATAACAAGTGTATTGAAATCAATAAATCAAAGCCATACGGCATCTACAATTCATATCGAGTAGAACAAACATAATTGAATCGCCGGACAACCAAAGGAGACCAAAAGCAAATTTTGACGGAGATATATACAATTGTATCCCCAACACCCGTCTGAGCTTATCGACCTTAAATGTAGAACCAAAACAGCTCGAATCACTAAATTCAAATCCACGCTCCCACAAACCGGAGAGAAAATCAAACTCCCACAAACCGGAGAGAAAATCAAACTCCCACAAAACGGAGAGAAAATCCGAACAACTCAACATTACAAGAGAGAAAACCAAACAACTAAGCATTACAAGTTGAAATTCAAGAACTTAAAAATTATAATTAAAATACCAAAACCGAAGAAACAAGAAAAAATACAACAGCTCCAAACTTAGATCTGAAAAATCGAATCCCCAATAAACAAGATGAACCCACTCACAGATCCCGGTGGCTAGTCGGAAACGGAGAAATAGTCGGAGCTCCAAAGTTTAAAAAACTAAGAATAGAGGCAGATCGGAAAAGGTTTAGAAACCTTAGATCCAAAGGGAAAACCAAGAAAATGAGAAGAAAAGGAAGGCGAAACAATCAAACAAACGCAATCCTCACCAAAGGAGGATTATTATTGAAAGGAATCGAAAACTAGACAGGAAAAGGCCTCCGGCCGGTGGATAAACCACCACCGGAGGAGAGGAGCTCACTGGCGAAGACTAAACCGAAGAAGGAGATAGAGAGAATCCAAAATATTAATTAAATGAAAGGTTATGAAATTTACAAAATATTTCATACAATAAATTAATTTTACATTTTTTGTGTGCTATTTTTTGATGTAACTTTTTGGTTCTTTTTTTCATTTACTTGTGAACATGCATGTAGGCTAAGCCTCCTAAAAAATGCAGCAACTTTAATCCATATCCATCCGATCATCAATTCTGTTTATTAAATTTAAGGTTAGGATTTAGTTCCTAAGCTACCATTTATGCAGGTTATCCACAGAGAAGGCCCCATATATATATATATATATATATATAGGCCTTTGCTCCATACAGAACACTCTTATATATAACAAACAACAAAGAACACCTTAGATCTATTAGATCCTTTGGCCCCGCCAGGGGCACCCAATACAAAAAGTTGTTATTTTTTTACCCTCTATCTATCCAGCAAAAAATAATAAATTTTTTTTTTAAAAAAAATTTACTGTTCATGATGACGTCATGCTGACGTCATCAGTGACGTCATCATGAACAATAAATTTTTAAATTTTTTTTTATTTTTTTTTGATGGATGGATAGAGGGTAAAAAAATAACAATTTTTTGTATTGGGTGCCATGCCGGAACTCTTATATTAGATTAGATATAACGTGTTCTTTATTGTTTGTTATATAAGGTGCTTGTTATGGAGTGCATATATATATATATATATACTAGCCTATAACCCGTGCGATGCACGGGCTAGCTAGGTCATCTTGTTTTATATAAATTTTTGATGATTAATATATGGTTTGTCAATTCTTATTATTTTACATGTTCATATTTTTTTTAAAAATATTTTAGTTTAATAAGACGATAGGTAGAGTATAACACGATGGAAGAACATAGTCTGTCGAAGAAGATCACATGGACAGATATCCTTTTCTTTGCACTTGCAACTTGATAAAATTTCAAACAATCAAAAGGCCACTGAACTGTAATCTCAGAAGAGATATCAGTCATTGCCTTTCTTGTTTCTCCACTACTAGAAATATGTCAATAGACATCGGGTAAAAACCGATGTCTATTCTGAAAACGAACCGATGTCTTCGCGTGTGATGTTAAAAGTCTGAAGTTTAGACATCGGTTTTTCACCGATGTCTAATACATATTTACACATCGCTTTTTAGTGTATTTCTGATGTCTTTACCCTGAATCTTTTACTAGTGTATAATATTTTGTAATATTGGCAACTTCAATATTGTTATATTATCAAGGTTAGAGCCACTTAAGCATGTAACACACAAGTTAAAAATAGACATTAACATCGATAACCAAAACTGTAACGATGTCTAAGAGGTTAATTATCATCAGTTCTATTTAAGAACTGATGTCTAAGACATCACTTTATTAAAATATCCGATGTAAAATATTTGAAAGACATCGGTTTTACTACTTAATTTTTTAAGAGCGATACTCTTTACATCGGTCTATTATCGGTACCCGTTGTTGAAGTTTGTTTTAACATCGGTTTTAAAATTTGAGTAATGTTATATACCCTTATTAACATCGATTTCAACAAATAGTAGTGTTGTATGCCTTTATTAACATCGGTTTTTTGAATTACACAGATGTCTTTCTTGCTATAAACATCAGTTTAATCTAATTTGCATAATTAGATTAAACTGAAGTGTTATATTTGCATAATTATGGTGCCCAAAAATTTACCATTCAAAATCAAAATCACCATTGCATGTTCATAATTAGAACGTCACCAAGCTTGTTTCGTATACAAAACATTCACCAAACTTAGCAATACAAAACATTCACCCAAAAACAATACAAAACATTTACCCAAAAAGCATAATTCATTAATAATTAACAACTCCATCCACAATATAACAAACTGATCCATCCACAATATTTACCATGCATATAAGCATCCTAGATCGAACTAGTCAAGATAGAAGAGAACAACTTATAACAGTACTAGCTAGACAACTTAACAGTACTAGAAAACTTAACAAAATACTAGCAGCAGACTAAGGCTTGAAAGCCATTCAGTACTTGGTCGTCAATGATTACACAAATCCCTGGATATAATCAAGTGCCTCACAACGAACGATGTCAAGATCCTCGTCTGTGTAATAACTCTTCCGATTCTTCGAAGCCCACTGTGAATATTAAACAGAGTAGAACATCATAAAAATTGTGCATGCGCGTTGACCAAAACCAAGAAACTTATATTCTGTTAAATTACACAAATTAAACCACACACCTTGGTTATAAATTCCATTTCCTTGTCTTCAATTATGTCCTTCATGTAGCGCATGACTACATACCCACATTCGGTCCCACCGGGTTGTTTAGGGGATCCCTAATCCAATAATAACCAAATTATCGATCTGTGTAACCAAATTATTGAAATAAACTATAAATAACCTAAGTTAAAGTGCATATGAAGAATACTAACCAGAAGATTTTTAACTTTAGGATTTTTGTTTACATGTCCGGTTTGAGCATTGTAAGATAGGACAGCTCTGTAGAAGAGTATAATTTAAGAATAGTATTAAACCCGAGAAATCCACGACTTATATATATATATATACATATATATAAATATCAAAATCAGGGGGTAAAAAAGTATTACCGTACTAACGCTGCTTCTAGCACTTCAAACTTGTTGGAATGCAATGGATTGAGAATGAAAATTTCAGATTCCCAAATCAATATCAAAATCCAATGAAAGCTGTTTTTATGATAAAATAATCATTTGTTGGATTTTAAAATAATTATATAAATTTACAACTACCACAAATATTAGTCTTAACGGTAAATACTATAAAGTAACAGTAGACTTTTCTTTTTCTGGCTAAATACTATAAACACTAGATAGGCTTACTATTCATTATGAGGCAAGAATAATATCCGAGAAGGTACAACCATCAGCCTACGAATAATGTAAGCTTCAAAATCATCATTCAATTTGAAAGTGGCTCCAGGATCAGCAAACGCAAACATATCCAAATTCCTCTCATCAACCACAGTAGACAAATACCTACAGATTAAATATAAACAATTTGCCGTAAATACTCGTATTAAAATAAGAAAAATTTGAGACAAAATTTTGAAGAAAAGGGGGAAAAAATTACGTCATGTAACTTGATATAATGGGCCCGCCAATCATTCCAAACTTCAACAAATCAATTACATTCTCATGCAACACGTATATAATTTTTGCCACTCCAAACACCTTTTCCTCACATTCAATCTGAATGGAATCTCCTCTTTCTTTCATAAAGGTAACAGCATGTTTGTACAACAACTTAAAGCGATGAGGAACTTTTTTATCGGGATTCACACTTGCAAACATGTCATGCAGCCGGTCTAATTCATTTTTTGGCTTCTTTGTTGACTGAACTTCATTTTACCTTTGCTGCAAATAAACAATAAAATGATATCTAAATACAATTCTTATTATGCAAGTTCATCTACATATTATTCAAGTCAACTGTTAATTACCTCTACATGCCTTAGCTATTGTGGGGGTGAAGGAGATCATGTCCCGAGGCCACGCTAAATAAGACCCAACAGCTTGGCGGACGGTCTCAATTTCACCAACTACGGGCACCGGAGCCAAGGCATCTCCCTTGATGACTCCATCCACCGAGACACGAACATGTCCCGGTTGTAGAGGCATTCCATGTACCGACTTACCTACATCACCTTCAGGTACAACCCTACCAAAAGCTACCTTATTGTCTATGTTATCAACTTCCAACTCACATTTCCTTGGACCCTAGATATATGCGTTAAATTGTAAGTATCCGTCATCACAAACCATATCCCATTAAAACCTTGACTTGTATTTATATATCTGTGTGTGTGTGCGTAATTGTTTTACCTTGTTTCTAGGTAGAGAAGGGGGGCGTACGGGATCAGGTGCAATAAAAATATCATCATCCTCATTATTGGCCATCAATTCATCAAGTTGTTCTACTGGACAACTTGCCTTGTCAGATAAATTTGGTGATTGAAAACTGGCCATCATGGCCTTCAGCTCGTTAATCTGCGATGAAAATTCATTCTTTGTTCTTTCAAGCTCAGCCTTTGTTTTTTCAAGCTCATCCTTTGTCTCTTTTTCAGCTTTGGAACTTTGGTTCTTTCTCTTTTTTGGCATGTTGAAGTATTTTGATGGACTTATGAAGCTTCCAACTCCCCTTACCCTACCTGAATGCTCAGGTGTTTGCAATGCAGTACTCAGCACATCACTCATTCCGCTAGGAACAGAATCACCCGTAAGCTTCTTTTCGAGCAAATCATCCTGTTAACGCATGACTCAAATTATGGACTACTCTTAAATTCGATGTGAAATAATAAAGTAAAAAAGGAAAAAAAATCTTATAATTCTGCCATATATCTCAGCCAGTTCTTCATCAGGATTTTCATTATCTTTCAAACGACCAATTTTCCATAAAATTGCCCGATCAGGATCTTCCTCGGGATCCATCCGTCCCGCCACCTCCTGCCAAACAGAATTCAACAAAAAAATTGTCACCAGGCACTTAACAAATGAAAATTCTTGAAAAAATTTTATTAAATTTTTCTATAAATGCATACTTCTTCCTCTTGCACACCAACATATCCTTTCCTTGACATCTTGTGGGGATATTTTCGCTGACTCACCCTCTCACTTTGCTCTTTATTAAGTGTCTGCATAAAATTAATTCTTTGAATCAGTATGCTTATATAGAATTATTCAAGGTTCCCGCATCATACTTCATATATTGCTGCCCTATAACGCATACCTTCCAATCATCGGTGCTCCTGATTGCAACAAATCTTTTCCATGCCTCCTTACCAACATAAGCATACTTCCTCGGGGGCTTCGCTAACTTTTTCTTTTGACCAATAAAAGGCATCACATAATCAGATGTTAACTTGGACTTGAACTATCTCCACTTTGCACCAGCAGACATCAAAATATAAGGCTCACTTTCCGGTTCCACTATGAACGTACCCTGAAGGAAAAACAGAGGAAAATCAATTATTCTACCATTTCTAACATTTTTAAATGGTCATATGCTATAATTCAAAAATAAAAACAAATTTTGATTCTACCTGAACATCACTCCATATTTTTGCTTTTAAATCATCATCCACTTTTGGCCATGATGGTATATCGATCGGTGCCATTGTCTTGGCTAGCATGCCTACATAGGACTGCAACGTGCGTCTAGTATCTCCAATAGGAACACCACTACGATTGTACCTGATTTTAAACTTCTTCCCCTGTGCTTTCTTAGTGGCAACTTTGTGCATTGTAGAAACACCTCGCACTGATCTCTTTTTTGCAGATTTGGTACTAGTAACTGTGCCCGTGTTTGAGTCTACGGGGGTGGGGGAGGCAGCTTTTGTAGAGTTTTTAGAGTTTTTTGAGTTTTCTCCTTGACCTTTCAATGCTTTCTCCTCCACCTGCTTTCCATCATCCTCCACCTGCTGCTTTTGTTCATTGTTTATGATGGGAGGGTCTGCACCATCTGCATGCCTCTTAATTTCCTTTCCCAATTGTTTTTCGCATTTCTTCTGCTTCTTTGCCATTCCTTGTAACTCCTTTTACTTTCTGCAAATTCCTGAAATATAAGTGCTTAAGTAAAAAATTCACAGTAAATAATTGCAGATAAAAGAAAACAGTAAATTAAAATATAAATGCATAATTAAAACACACAGTAAATCTGTAGCATAATGGTGTAGATCAAAATTCACAGTAAATTAAAATATAAATGCATAATTAAAATTCACCGTATACTATTGTAGATCATAATTCACAGTAAAATATTGCATTAAAAAATGAAATTAAAACCTAGAAACATGCATCCTTAATATTAAAGAAAATGTCCTGGAAGCTAGCACAAATAATACCAAAATTCAAATTTAAATTACACAGTAGACAAACAGTGGGACAACATAAAATATAATGTTACATAGAACGAATCACTTTTTAATCCAAATTCCCTCAACATTCGATCTTTGATTTCCAAGACTAGGATCATCATCTCCATCAGGAGAAACATCGACTGTTGGGATTTTAGAGCAGAATGGAGGATTTTCCATTATAGTGTCTCCTAAATCATCGTCGTTGTAAATCTCGTGATAGTCTCGACATGTTGAAGTTAGTACGACTGACCAGGTAGGATCAACCGGATCTTCAACATAGAAAACTTGCTTGACTTGTTCAACAGAGACGTATTTATCATTCTTGTGGCCTTGTTGACTAAGGTCGACAAGTGTGAAGCCAATATCATCGACCTTTACACCTCTATCACTATCAGCCCATTTACACAAGAACAATGGGGCTTTGAACGCATAGTAATCCAACTCCCATATTTCTTCAGTTATGCCATAAAATGTCATTTCAGTTTCCACGGGATTTAAATCCTTCGAACTAGAGACTTGGATTGTCCTTGCAAGTAAAGAGACGCCACTATTTTGGACAACCCTTACATCATCTCTGTGCTTTGTCAAGTAATGAACGCCATCAACTAGAAAACCTTCATAAGTGAAAATTGAAAATGACGGTTTGCCTGCCAACCATCTTATTGTTTCTGAAACCTCTTCTTGATCCTCGATCATTTTACTAACTTTTTTTCTAAACCAATCAGAAAATAGCCTATTGTGTTCTCCAATCAGCCACTGTGCCGACTTTTTTTTCCCTCGATACATTCCTTCAAGATATTCCTTATGCATCCTTCCAAAATTAATATATAAATAAATTATTGACTAAAAGAAAATCTTATTGAAAAAAATAGGGGAAAAAAATCTAACTTACATAATATACGGATACACTTCAGCGTTGTTTTGTAGAACATGTAGATGCGCCTCATCACGTTCTTTTTCTTCCACCGACTTCATTATTGCAGCGGATAAGGGGCCAGAGAGCCTGTCCTTCTCCTTTGGAAGGCCGATAGTTGTACAACTCTTCTCAATAAACTCCGTACAAAATTCCACAGATGCTTCTCCCAAATAACTCTCAGCTATACAACCTTCCGGATAACAGCGGTTCCGTACAAAACTTTTTAACACTTTATTGAAGCGTTCAAATGGATACATCCATCTATAAAAAACAGGTCCACACAAACACAATTCTCTAACCAAGTGGACCGTGAGATGTATCATTACA
The DNA here is from genome assembly GCA_036435485.1 of Saposhnikovia divaricata. NCBI lineage: Eukaryota > Viridiplantae > Streptophyta > Magnoliopsida > Apiales > Apiaceae > Saposhnikovia > Saposhnikovia divaricata. Next base: position 171,686,801 of record CM071595.1, on the reverse strand, counting down.
TCGAAAAACGACGGAGGAAATATCTTTTGCAGCTTACACAAGGTCAACACCACATCTGCTTGCATTTTATCCAACTTTGATACATCGACGACTTTGTTGCATAAAGAGTTGAAAAAGAAACACAATCTGATTATGCTGACCCTCACATGTCTTGGAAGAATAGATCGAATTGAAACTGGAAGTAGCTGTTGAAGAAGTATGTGACAGCCATGGGACTTGAGCCTAAACAACTTCAAATCTGGCAAAGATACACAATTTTTTATGTTCGATGAATGTCCGTATGGAAGTTTCATCGACGCAAGTGATGACAACATTTTTCTTTTTTCTGCCTTTGAAAGAGTGTAAGCTGCAGGGGCAAGTACGTTCTTTTTCCTACTTTTTGTGGAGCCAAATCTGTCCTAACACCCATTGCAATCATATCATTACGGGAAGCCTCACTATCTTTGGACTTATATTTTATATTTAGTAAAGTCCCGATCAGATTATCGCACACGTTTTTCTCAACATGCATCGCATCGAGACAATGACGAACATGATGATATTTCCAATATTCTAACTAAAAAAATATTGACTTTTCTTCCAAGGACAGTCCACCTTCTTTGACTTCTTTGCTTCATTTCCAAAAGAAAAATAATGTGCTCCTGCCGCCTTAACACCTCTTCTCCAGAAAGGGGTTCGTGTTTCTCATCGAACTCTTGTTCACCATTAAAAGCTGCCTTCTTCTTTCTATAAGGGTCATGTCGAGGCAAATAACGACGATGACCTTGAAAGCACATTTTTCTGCTATGTGGTAAATATTTAGCCACCGTATCCTCACCACATAAAGGACAAGCCATATAACCTTGATTTACACAACCTGATAGATTTCTGTATGCTGGAAAGTCATTTATGGTCCACATCAATATTGCCCTTAGAGTAAAAAAAGACTTAGTGTAGGCATCGTAAACATTTTGTTCACCTTCTTGCCAAAGTTTTTTCAAATCTTCAATCAACGGTTGTAAGAACACGTCAATGTTATTACCCGGTTCATGTGGACCAGAGACTAAAATTGTTAACATCATAAACTTCCTTTCATGCATAACCATGGAGGAAAATTATAGGTAGTTAGTACTACTGGCCAGCAAGAATACCTATTGTTTAGGCCATTGTAATGCGGGTTTATACCATCCGCCGCCAAAGCTAAGCGTATGTTTCTTGGCTCATTACCAAAGTCTGGCCAAAGGTAATCAACATTCCGCCATGAAGGGGAGTCGGCTTGATGGCGCATTAGTCCATCTTCAACTCTTTGCTCAGCATGCCAAGTCATCAATTTCGCGGTAGAGGCAGATTTAAATATTCGTTTAAATCTGGGAATGATTGGGAAATACCACATAACTTTGGCCGAAATGTCAATCCTCGGTTTACCATCCTTCCCTTTCTTCCATCGAGATGCACGACACTTGGGGCACTCGGTAGCATCAGCATTTACACCCCAATACAGAATGCATTCGTTGGGGCAAGCATGGATTTTTGTATATTCGAGGCCCAAGTTAGATAGGGTTTTCTTTGCTTAGTAAGAAGTAACCGGCAAGACATTATCTTTAGGAAATAAGGACCCAACAGAACTAAGTAATTCGGTAAAAGCACTATCGCTAATACCAAATCTCGCTTTCCAGTTATGCAGTTTTAGCATTGAATCTAGTTTAGTGGAATCACTGCCCTCATACAGAGGTTGTTCAGCATCCTCCACGAACCTCTTGAAGTCATATGTTTCTTTGTCTAAATCCTCATAGGCTGCTTCACAAACATTAGGCATTTCCGATTCAGTATCTGGAATATGCTCTTCTGAAGAAGAGTCGGAAGCAGAAGAGACGGAAGAAGCAGAAAAGGAAGTCGATAATTTACTATCCCCTCTAGTAGTCTTTTCCCCATGCCAAATCCAGTTGGTGTACCCGAAACTAAAACCTTTTTCATACAAATGTCCTCTAATTATTTTTGTTGAAAATTTCTTGAAATTAACGCATCGTGCACAAGGACAAGATATTATCTTAGGATCTTCGCAATTTTGTTCGGCATACATCAAGAACTTCTCAACACCAACTTCATATTCTAATGTTTCTCTATTCGCTGAAATCCACGACTTATCCATATTTTACAACAGTTATAGCCTACCTACAATTTCCGATATCAAATGGTAGAAAATTTTATAAGTGCACACACGAGTTCCCTAAATATCTCTCACATTATGTTCATTTCTGTCGTATATTATGTTCTTCAGAAATTTATATAAATAGACAACTTAGTAATAATTTATGTATATATATATATATATATTTATATATATATATATATATATTTATAAATATCCACTTAAATTGAAATAGTATGTTAAATTATTCTAATTAAGGCTTATTTTGTGTACTTTGATATTACAACTGTTGTATAACTATAGTTCATTGCATATTTTGACAAAGAAACTTTTATTGTATTTATATCTATTTAATTAATATTATTCACTAGTTATACATCTTATATAAATTATGTAATTATGTTCCTTTTTAATTAGGAACCGTGTCTTTCACAAAACCCATATATGTGTTCACTAGGTGCATCAAACAAGTAAAATGAGGTTAATTAAGCTTGAAAAACAGAGGTACAAACAGAGCACCTTTTTATACGTGTTCAAAAGCATAACCAAAAAAGTAGACTAATAAAACAATGTCACTTAAAATAAACTCCATATAAATTGCATTTAATTATCAGTTATCAAACAAGTATGCAAAATCCCAAACATTCACAATTATCATTTATAAAACAAATACACAAATTACAAATACTAGCTAGACACACTGCAACCACTAATCGGAATTGGAAAGCAATGTTCAATATATATGTGGATAACCAAACCACAAAAAAACTACCTATATTCAAGTATAAGCAGGTGCACTACTAATATATATATTCAAAAACACTAAGCAAATTATCAAACAACCAAACTAAGCAAAAGAAGTTCACAAATAAGTTATCAAACAACAAATAAGTTCACAAAGATTCACATGCAAAGTGAGAAACAGAATTAGAGACTTATAAAGAACAAAAACTGAGCCCAAACAAACAGCAGCCAAGCTTACTTTGGAGATGACCCAAATAGAGCCCTACAAACAACAAGAAGCAGTGCAGACATTACATTTACAAAGATACACAAACAAAAATTACAAGAAAAATAGACATGCATACATCTATAACAATAGATCTGAAAAATCACTTACTTTGAAGATGACCCAAGCTTAAGAATCAATCAATCTGCTAAAAAAACTTAAATTAAAACCAAACTTTGATTTTTCAAACAAAAATCGAAATCGAAAAATACTTACTAGTCGAAATCAAAAATACTTACTTACTACATATTCGACCTAATTAATAGCCTCCAAGAGCACCAATTAACAGAAATCGAAAGGTAGGGTTCGACCTAATTGGGATTCGAAATGGGGGTTTTGAAATCTAGGGTTTTAATTTGGGGGTTTGTAATCTAGGGTTTTAATCTAGGGTTCTTCAAATTTGGGGGTTTGTGAGTGAAATTAGTGATAGTGAGTGAGATTTGAGTGAGGGTGTGAGGAGCGGGAGTGAGGTTTCAGTGTGAGAGGAGAGGGAAATGAAATTTGCTGAAGGGGGGAAATGTTTCTAAGGGAAAAGCGGGCTGAAAATTTATATTATTAGAGGGAAAAAAGGATCCACGTGTTTTTTTTGTTTTTTTTAAAAAGTAGTTAAGACATCGATTTAAAGTACAACTGATGTCTAAAGCGTACTTTAACATCAGTTATAGTAAAACCGATGTAAAACAGACCTTTAACATCGATCAAAAACGTAACCGTAACCGATGTTAAAGGGGGTGATGTCTATTAACTGTTTTCTTGTAGGGTATATAATAAGAAACTATCATTACACTATACCTGGCATATTCGGATATTGAGTCATTGTTGTGCTATTATCACAAGATACAATATTTTCTTTTCAAAGTTGTGATTTGTGACACTACTAAGCTTTTGTCTTAAATTTTTACTAACTTATTTACAAAATAAATAGACAGTAATTAGTCTAATTACGTTAAACTAATCGCTTCTTTACTCTTTAGTATAATTAACAAGAAATTTAATCGTTTTATTCCACTTTCAAGACATTGCAAAGGATTCCGATAATTACAGCCATATCAGACAGTCAAATATATATTATCAAGTATACTATGTAAATTTTTTTTATCACAAAGTAAGTTAAGACACTAAAGTCTGTGCAAAACTGTATAGTCATGCTGTCCCGAGAAGATTTGTTGCAAAATAAATTCCACCACCCCATAGATCGATCCGTTATAGCTCGTAAAATCAATATGCAGGTGAAGCTATGTTAGTATGTGCAGAAGATGAAGTTTCGAGTGAATCAGAACGAATTTTATTTTGGCTATAGCTTCCCTTTCTATCAGGATAATTTGTTTCACTTTGTTGCCTTAGCATTTTTGTAGCTGTTGGTGCATAAACTCCATTTGCAGACCTGATCATGAGACCTGCCTCATCGGAAGTAGCAGCGGTGGATGTGTATTCTGGTGGCGGTGGCACCCATATTCCTCCGACCACCACAAACTGAGGTGCTTGTGCGTTGTTGCCTGAAGGGTTAGGTCTTCTTGTATATAGACGATATTTCTGAAAATAAAATATGTAAGTGCGAAGGTTAAGCTTTTGACATCAGACCATGCAATCTGAAGTTGAAGTCCATCCATTAAACTCAGATTCATGGATTAATTATTAGGAGAGATCAAAGCTTATAATAAATACATAAGGTGCTAAAATGAATACAGCAAATTGATTATTGTTCACATCTTAATGAATGGTATCTCCGAATTGCAATAAGTTGTGCCGTTTCTCTATACTAATCAATTTAAAGACCACATCCATCCCTACGAGAAAGACAGATAATAACAACACACTTAAATGTGACTGTAAAGAGTTGATTGGGATATGATAGGTGAATGCCAATCGAATATAACCAACCACATTGTTGGTCAGAAATACGATCAATTTGACCACATACCGACCTAAATTTGAAATTCAAAGTTTACCAACAAACCTGCAAATGACTTTTAACTTCATCGTTAGTGAGCCCATCAACCTTCATTAGTTCCCTGATTTGTTTTGGTGTACCAACTGCAAAATATTACCACAAATATTAATACAACCCAAGTATCGCAGAATTCATTCACAACATTAACTAGATAAAAGCATAATGAAATATGGAAATCTTAATTTGATACACACCATGAGCACCCCCAAGTTGTTCAAGGGCTTGCAAGAACCGCCTATGTAATTCAGGTGACCAACATCGCCTAGCTTTTTTTTGTGGATCATCTTTCTCTTCAACCTTACACCCACCACTACTGCCACCAGTCTCCTCCGTGGAGCTAGCTGCAGCAGCCAGTACTGATGCCTCTACAATTTTTTTATCCTCTCTTATAAAAGGATGAAAAGCACCACCATTGCCATTTTTATTCACCTCAACAACTGCAACTTTTTTCCGGGAGTCCTGAGAACATGATTAATTTTTAAACTAATTGAACAAACTCGATCTGCATAATAATTTTAGTTGGTTTGCATAATAATTTACCCTAATTGTAAAGTTTCATTGAGTTACCTCTTTGGTGGTGGGTGAGTCTGGAGTTTGATTCCATAGCTGAACAGATCTAAGCCAATCTGATTTCTTCGACAATTTTTCACTGCGGCTATTATCAGTACTAATGACATTCTTAGCTTTCTTAGAATGTTGTTCATCCTCCCTGGAAGAAGCTGCTCTTTTTATAGGCATGAATTCTTCCAAAACTGGTCCTTCACTTGATGTCTGCTCAGTGCATTCCGATAATTGCTTCGGACTGTAAAAATCTTTTTTGCATTTCTCAATAGCTGCAAAAAAAAAAAAAAAAAAACCACAATAAACAGAGATCTTAGTTAAATCAACCAAAATGATAGAAAATTAAAAATAATGAAATGCAAGTTCTATATGCATCTAACCTTGAGAAACAAGGTCAAGACAGAGCGGAAGCTCGCGCTGAAACACTTGAATCTTGCGACGTTCCTCTTCTAATGATTCAAGATGTTCTAGACATTTCTGCATTTTGTCCGAGTAATTAACAGTCTTATTATTGGTAATCATTTTTGTTCTCCATAGTTTTAGGTTTATGGGCTGATAAATTAGTCTTATATTTATATTAAGGGAAGGGAATCAAGGGATTATATATTGAAAGGATTTGATCTCATAAAGCATAGATGCATCCGGAGAGGAGAAGAATATAAGGATCTTACAAGAATCATATAATGGAATAAACTTAGGCTAGGTTCACTTCAGTTAAATGGAATGGGGGAGAATGGAATGAAATTTATAGTCTGGAGAGATGGAGAAAAGTGTTAAAATTTTCAATCCTTAATTACTTCATTTTTTTCCACAGAATTTAAACTAAAGTTCTAACCCACATGTTTTGGAATGAATGTTTCATTCTTCATTATCATCATTTTCCTTGCAATCTTCATCATAATAAACTTCTTTTCTCTCATGTTTGTTCACTATATATCCAATAACTTTAAGGAACACCATAGAATCTTACTTAAAAACTTTATTTAGATTCCAATTTTGACAACAAAAATATTTTTTATAAGTAACAATAGAATATAACAAAAAATTAGGATCAAATTTAACATGATAACATATAATTTTCATTGTTACAAAACGTATATAAGATTCTTCAATGGATTCTATGTTATATTTAATTTTTAAAATTTAGTTTAGATTCTACATTAGATTCGATATGTTAAGTTTAATTGTTGTTAAACTATGTGATTTTAATTTTAACAATGTATTTTTTACGAAAAATAAAGTATTTTTGATGGTGTTGTTTTATTGTTTTTTATATAAGGTGTTCTTCATGATTGCAACATATATATATATATATATATATATATATATATATATATATATATATATATATATATGATATGGGCTAAAAGTAAGCCCTAAAGACACAATTAATGTTGCATTAATTAGACCTAACTTGGTCTAGATACGAAGCCCATTAATGAGGCCCGAAAACCCTTATTAAATATTAATTTCGTAATTAATATTAAGGGTAACTAACAGTTCAGCAATAAGAGCCAAATAAGGATGTTATCTCTACAAAGAGTATCCACCAAGACACACAATCATACAAGGAAACAGACTCCTACAAGGTAGGAGTCTAGAACCTTCCTCAAGGCTGACTTGCCCACCAAGTCTCCTAACCCTACTGCGATTCTAAGGCTTCTCAGCCTATATAAGGACCTGACCCATCATTCTTATAAGAAGGTTTTTTGGGCACAACTCCATACGTCACCTACCACGTTTTAGGCTTAATCCTCGAATAAAGACATACAAGCCACTACGTAACTACGCCGCGAGGGCGCATCAAGCCATGTAGGCAACTCTAGAACTAGGTTTTGGCTTGATTCTTGATATTCATTAAGGTACGTAGGCATCTTACAAGGATCGACTAGTACAGCAAGAGCAGCCACCATTAAAGCTCGAAGCTCTCAATTCCCAGCATTCAATACACGAATTAATTACACCCTACTTTTTATTCCACAACAATATATATATATATATATATATATATATATATATATATATATATATATGTATATGTATGTATATGTATATATGAGTCCATGAATCCAACTTTAGGAGAAATCCCTAATTTGAGAATTTTAAAACAATGCATAGCAAACACCTTATATAACAAACAATAAAGAACACCTCATATCTCATAGATCCATTGCCCCTGGCCGGGCCACCCAATACAAAAAGTTCTTATTTTTTTAGGCTCCATCCATCCAGCAAAAAAAATTGAAAATTCACTGTTCATCGATGACGTCATGATGACGTCATCAGTGACGTCATCGATGAACAGTGAATTTTCAAATTTTTTTTTTTTTTTTGCTGGATGGATGGAGCCTAAAAAAATAAGAACTTTTTGTATTGGGTGCCCCTGGCGGAGCCAATGGATCTATTGGAATAAATGATTTTATAGTGTTCTTTATTGTTTGTTATATAAGAGTGTTCTGTATGGAGCAAAGGCCTATATATATATATATATATATATATATATATATATATATATATATATATATATATATTTGCATTCTACAAAGAACTAGAACATAAAGAACAATAAAGAATACCATCATAAAACTTTATTTTTCATAAAAATTAATTTATTATGATAAGAATCCCAAATTTTAACAACTAAACTAAACATATCTAATCTAACGTTGAACCTCATCTAAATTTAAAAATCAAATGTTACATAGAATTCACTATGGAATTATATATATATATATATATATTGTTACTTATATAAGTATGTTTTTATGAAGTGATAGCCTATATATATATATATATATATATATATATATATATATATATAGAAAAGTTCTATGGAGTACTCATTTAATTGGAGTACTTGGAGTACATATACGTTCTGCATTTAACATATTTTAAAATTTATTATTTTGCAAACCATGTTATATGAATATCATAATTTCATTGATAATCTTGAAAATCATGTATGTTTTGCAATATGTTCATCTTGAAAATCCTTTATGAACATATATGTTTTGCAAGCCAAATGTGTTTTGCAGAATAATTCGTTTTGCAATATTTTTTTAGTAAAACATACAAAATTTTCAAGATTTTCAATGAAATAGTGATATTCATGTAATAAGCTTTGCAAAATAATAACATTTGCAAAATTTTGAATGCAAAATGTATATGTACTCCAAGTACTCCAATTAAATGAGTACTACATAGAAATTTACTATATATATATATATATATATATATATATATATATATATATATATAGAGAGAGAGAGAAAAGTTCTATGGAGTACTGTTTATTTGGATTACGTTGGAGTACATGTACATTCTGCATTTAAAATAATCTAAAATTTATTATTTTCAAACCTTGTTATATGAATATCATAATTTCATTGATAATTTTGAAAATCATGTATATTTTGCAATATGTTCATCTTGAAAATCCTTTATGTTTTGCAATCAGAACATATATGTTTTGCAACCCAAATGTGTTTCGCAGAACAATTTATTTTGCAATATTTTGTTAGCAAAATATATAAAATTTTTAAGATTTTCCATGAAATAGTGATGTTCATGTAATGAGATTTGCAAATTAATAAAGTTTGCAAGATTTTGAATGCAAAATATATATGTACTCCAAGTACTCCATGAATACTCTATAGAGCTGGACTCTTATATATATAAGCCATTAAATCAATGAGGAACCTTTTTAGTCGGGTAACTAAGTAACTAAATGTTAAATGTGAGCCGTAAGATATGATTGAAATGAATGGTCGTAATGAAAACCTAAAACAACGTGTGTTACATGTCCATTCCGTCATGTGTATAACCGTTTCTCTCATTAATTTGACATATCAAATTTCTTTATTTCATTTTCATAACAATGTTTTTAACTAATTTCAAATTTTAATTTTCAAACTTATTTACAGAACATTATAAAGCATCATATAAGAACACACCTTTTAATTCTAATAAAAATATTTACAGAACATAGATTTATTAAACTAATTTTTATAGAAAACATGTTTTTTATTTATTTAATATTTTTTCTACAGGACATAAGAACAACACAAATAAAAAATTTGTAAAAAATATTTAATCAAATTACACATCACACAAGTTCTATATTTTTTTTACGGAACATCGGAATGCAAAATTTTGCAAAACACGAAATATAAAATTTAATAAAAAAACAGAACAAGATTTTTTTTTTGTAAAAATATAAAGTTAAAATTAATGAACATATAAAAATACATAATACAAATTTAACAGGAAAATTTAAAGAACATGAAAAAAATACATAATAAGAATAAATTGTATAGAACGTACATTTATCCAACAAAACATATAGAACACAAAATAAAATACTGAACATGAATGAAAAATACATAACACAAATTATTTAATAAAAGGTACATAACACAAAATAATTTTATAAAAGATAAAATTAATGTTCTATAACATATAAAAATACATAATAAAAATTTAACAGAAAAATTTAAAGAACATGAAAAAAATACAGAACAAGAATAAATTGTATAGAACGTACATTTATCCAACAAAACATACCAAATACAAAATAAAATAGGGTTTTTTTTACTAATATGTCCCATTTTAAAATGTCATTTATAATTATGTCCTATCTTTATTTGTTATTATAAATATATCCCATTTTTCTAATTTGTCCTAATTTTTGTTGTAACCATGATTAAATAATTAACTACACAATCTTAAAAGACAATTTTATTTTTTTATTTCTTTTATTTAAATAATAATTGTACCAATTACTAACTATAATATACATGTTATATTGTTCAACTGTGTTTCCTAGGGCAGTGAGAAATGGCACCGGCGTGCTGTTACATACACATCTCTATTTTTTTTACTTATGCTAAATCCGAACATTTTCTACGTTCTAATATTTTCCTATGTGCATTTTCTTTTCTCTATTTGTCCCAAATACAACCACTTAATATGCCTACCCTATCGGACATCCATCTTCGACATACCTACTAGATATCTGTATTCTATCTGTAACAAGAGATTGAGCATTGGAGTCAGGTGCGTGGAGTCATGACAAACATTATAAATAGTATAAATAACTTAGCAAATAATTAAGAGATGAACAGAGGTGGACGAAATGAATGTGCCCCTGCGGGGCCAGGAGGGGGAGGAGGGTAAGAAAGAAAAAAAGGGTACTTTAGTTAGTATAAATATATGTATAATTATATGTATATAAGTTATATATGTGTTAAATTTAATCCTGGGACATATTTATAATTATTCAATAAAAAGGGACATATTTATAATTGACTTGTTAATTTAGGACATATCAAATTAATACCCAAATAATTAAGAGATGAACGGAGGTGGACGGAATGAATGTGCCCTTGCGGGGCCAGGAGGAGGGTAAGAAAGAAAAAAAAAAGGATACTTTAGTCTTATTTAGTATAAATATATGTATAATTATATGTATATAAGTTATATGTGAGTTAAATTTAATCCTGGGACATATTTATAGTTATTCAATAAAAAAGGACATATTTATAATTGAATTGTTAATTTAGGACATATCAAACTAATACCCAATAAAATACTGAACATGAATGAAAAATACATAACATAAAATATTTAATAAAAGTACAAAACATGTAAAACACATGATAAAATCTTTGAATCATGTAGTTTTTTTTTTTTGAATAACAAGTGTATTGAAATCAATAAATCAAAGCCATACGGCATCTACAATTCATATCGAGTAGAACAAACATAATTGAATCGCCGGACAACCAAAGGAGACCAAAAGCAAATTTTGACGGAGATATATACAATTGTATCCCCAACACCCGTCTGAGCTTATCGACCTTAAATGTAGAACCAAAACAGCTCGAATCACTAAATTCAAATCCACGCTCCCACAAACCGGAGAGAAAATCAAACTCCCACAAACCGGAGAGAAAATCAAACTCCCACAAAACGGAGAGAAAATCCGAACAACTCAACATTACAAGAGAGAAAACCAAACAACTAAGCATTACAAGTTGAAAATCAAGAACTTAAAAATTATAATTAAAATACCAAAACCGAAGAAACAAGAAAAAATACAACAGCTCCAAACTTAGATCTGAAAAATCGAATCCCCAATAAACAAGATGAACCCACTCACAGATCCCGGTGGCTAGTCGGAAACGGAGAAATAGTCGGAGCTCCAAAGTTTAAGAAACTAAGAATAGAGGCAGATCGGAAAAGGTTTAGAAACCTTAGATCCAAAGGGAAAACCAAGAAAATGAGAAGAAAAGGAAGACGAAACAATCAAACAAACGCAATCCTCACCAAAGGAGGATTATTATTGAAAGGAATCGAAAACTAGACAGGAAAAGGCCTCCGGCCGGTGGATAAACCACCACCGGAGGAGAGGAGCTCACTGGCGAAGACTAAACCGAAGAAGGAGATAGAGAGAATCCAAAATATTAATTAAATGAAAGGTTATGAAATTTACAAAATATTTCATACAATAAATTAATTTTACATTTTTTGTGTGCTATTTTTTGATGTAACTTTTTGGTTCTTTTTTTCATTTACTTGTGAACATGCATGTAGGCTAAGCCTCCTAAAAAATGCAGCAACTTTAATCCATATCCATCCGATCATCAATTCTGTTTATTAAATTTAAGGTTAGGATTTAGTTCCTAAGCTACCATTTATGCAGGTTATCCACAGAGAAGGCCCCATATATATATATATATATATATATATAGGCCTTTGCTCCATACAGAACACTCTTATATAACAAACAACAAAGAACACCTTAGATCTATTAGATCCTTTGGCCCCGCCAGGGGCACCCAATACAAAAAGTTGTTATTTTTTTACCCTCTATCTATCCCGCAAAAAATAATAAAAATTTTTTTTAAAAAAAAATTTACTGTTCATGATGACGTCATGCTGACGTCATCAGTGACGTCATCATGAACAATAAATTTTTAAATTTTTTTTTATTTTTTTTTTATGGATGGATAGAGGGTAAAAAAATAACAATTTTTTGTATTGGGTGCCATGCCGGAACTCTTATATTAGATTAGATATAACGTGTTCTTTATTGTTTGTTATATAAGGTGCTTGTTATGGAGTGCATATATATATATATATACTAGCCTATAATCCGTGCGATGCACGGGCTAGCTAGGTCATCTTGTTTTATATAAATTTTTGATGATTAATATATGGTTTGTCAATTCTTATTATTTTACATGTTCATAATTTTTTTAAAAATATTTTAGTTTAATAAGACGATAGGTAGAGTATAACACGATGGAAGAACATAGTCTGTCGAAGAAGATCACATGGACAGATATCCTTTTCTTTGCACTTGCAACTTGATAAAATTTCAAACAATCAAAAGGCCACTGAACTGTAATCTCAGAAGAGATATCAGTCATTGCCTTTCTTGTTTCTCCACTACTAGAAATATGTCAATAGACATCGGGTAAAAACCGATGTCTATTCTGAAAACGAACCGATGTCTTCGCGTGTGATGTTAAAAGTCTGAAGTTTAGACATCGGTTTTTCACCGATGTCTAATACATATTTACACATCGCTTTTTAGTGTATTTCTGATGTCTTTACCCTGAATCTTTTACTAGTGTATAATATTTTGTAATATTGGCAACTTCAATATTGTTATATTATCAAGGTTAGAGCCACTTAAGCATGTAACACACAAGTTAAAAATAGACATTAACATCGATAACCAAAACTGTAACGATGTCTAAGAGGTTAATTATCATCAGTTCTATTTAAGAACTGATGTCTAAGACATCACTTTATTAAAATATCCGATGTAAAATATTTGAAAGACATCGGTTTTACTACTTAATTTTTTAAGAGCGATACTCTTTACATCGGTCTATTATCGGTACCCGTTGTTGAAGTTTGTTTTAACATCGGTTTTAAAATTTGAGTAATGTTATATACCCTTATTAACATCGATTTTAACAAATAGCAGTGTTGTATGCCTTTATTAACATCGGTTTTTTGAATTACACAGATGTCTTTCTTGCTATAAACATCAGTTTAATCTAATTTCCACATCGGTTCTAAGTAAACTATAACTTGATTAGACATCGTTTTTAAGTTATTTGTGATGTTAATTTGAATTGTCCCTGCTTTCGGCCTATGCTTTATAAGCAGCTACTATACAGACATTTATACGAAAAGGCTCAACAAAAATGTACCACACGATAGCTAATATTGATCATTACCAAATTCAATGTTCAAGATGAATTCATAAAATAGGTCATAGCTACAATTCAAGGTTACCATCCTCAATAACCAATTACCAAACATTTCAAACCTAAAACATCTGACATTCCATATCGATAACTACCGAAACATAAACCAATCGATTACTTGAGGGTGCTCGCCCAACCATTTGATTATTACTGTTAATCTGATTGTTAAGTCCAGCATGTTGTGCTGCTAGCTTATTGAGTGTGCCACGGTCAGTTGTGACCACTGGCCAGCTGTTCTAACTCCTGCATCTTTTGCAAATAAACCTTGGCAGGACTGGAAAGTCGAGGAAATTTCTTTAGACTCTCTGCAAGTAAAATAACAGCTTAAAGATGTTTGGAGAGGAAATACCACTTCCAAATTCATATAAATCAAAATTACATATGCAAGTTCAAGGATTCTAGTTCAAAATTTCAAAATTATACATTTATTCCATTTACTGGTTAACTGATACATTTATTTTGTAACAGAATATTAATGGGTCAATTTAAAATCTTCTACACGTATGAACCAACAGATACATGTTGTACAGCGGAAGTACTAGTAGCAGACTTTAAAGGATCAAATACTTGAGTTCACCGGTTAAAGACTCTAGTTTATAAACATTAGATACATATTCTAGCCTGTTAACCCAACTCTTTATTTCACCTTGAGTACCCTTGTCTTACTTTTGACACTTAGACAGGACACTTGAAACTTAACTGCAGGCCAAAACATGCAAAATTTCAGATATGGCCTAGTCCTTGAGGTGATCATGTAAAGAAACATAAAAAATCAGAGGGAATATGGTACTACATCATTCCCCTTCTATGATATTACATTGGCCAAGGAATAGATAATCGATATTAGATGCACAGAAAAATAGTATAACTCTGATGCTCGAAAGTTGCAGCTAATCACACAGACCACAAATCTGAATTGCCAAAAAGGGTGACTACCCTTGTATAATATTAAGTTAATCAGATGATAGAGTATCTCATTGTGAGTATCTCATATTATACCTGAAATAGAAGCTAGACCTCCGGAGCATCCAGAAAGAAGTGCCTGAAACATAGTTTGGTCATTACCAAATATGTACGACATGATAACAAATATGTACCACATGAAATAGAAGCTGAATATTTGTTATTTGCAGGGAGGGCATATCATCGAACTTCTTTTAATATAGAAGCAATATGCCAACGGGTTCATTCCACCTTCCCAGGGCATGCACTGCACTTTCTGCACTTGGGAAAGAGAACTCTCCAAAACACATGCATATTACTGAAAATTTAACATTTATTACTCAAAGCTTTAAATTCTATTTTGATAAAATATAAATAAGAAACCTTCAAAAATTTTACTCCCCAAATTTTAGTAACGAGGTTCATTGTCATGTTTACTCTTTTGTCTTTCATTGCAACTTTGAGAGAAAATATAATGAAAAAGATTTCAGTAATTAAAGAAAGTAAAAGCACATGGGATATGCATTGAAAGGTTATATATATGGCGAATGGCCTGGTTTCTGGATCATCACAACAAAATGGTCTATGTGAAAGCTTAATAATCAATATAAGGAAGTAGTTTAGATTCGAAACACTAATTTTAGGGAACAAAACTTAAACCAGGTTATTGTAACAAACTTATTGCTTAAGTGCTTATGACTTATATTGACATTGCATCAAATAACACATGCACCAATAAACCATGTACTGATGTACACTATAGCAATTACTCCAAAAATAAAAACCTTACAAGGAGTTTGGTTAAAGAAGAAAATTGTTCATGCATACATTAATTTGTAGAACATACATAACAGAAAAAGTAAATCGTGTAATCGCTCACCTGCCACCAGACATCTCTTCCTACTTTCCATTCAGTAGCTTCTCTCTTCATTGCAGGTTTATTTTCATAGGTCAAACAAACAGCTGTATTTGAAAGTGTGAAATCAAATAACACAAAAAAAACCCAGAGTTAAGGTGTGATACTGCATGCAAGAATATATTATATTATACAATATAAATATATAATATATGAAGAGATATGGATTACTTGTTTGCTTTGGCAAATTTATGTGTAGCAAGGGAATCCATTCAGTCCATCAACCTTATAAAGATGCACCAACAAATTCTGTTCCAAGCCTATGTTTCCCCTTTACTTTTAACTTGACAACTCTTAGTTACAAACTGAATGACCAAAATTTAGATTTCACTTTCCAGATATGCAATAATTGTGTTTCTCAGTCCTATAGATAAGACCTGGTATATTAAAGTTCATGTTAAAAAAACATCTGTAGTTTGAGATTTAAGATGCATACTACAATTTGCAATCTGACAACTACAGGTTACAGCTCCATCTGCAACTCCGGCTATAGTTTCTCTACCTGATGATCTTCCACCACCCTAAATTGGATTAACACAAGAAAGTAATTTAGACAAATAGATCTATTATTTGTAAACAGATTCCAAGTAAATGCAGATTATAAGATTGTGAAAGGAAGTTACTTGTACTGATCTAACCCCGTACTTGAAATCGTATGTTGCATCAGCATGAGAAGGCCTATAAGCTATTGACAATTCATTATAAACCTGTAAAGACCAAGGACACAGACACAAAATCTCTGAATGTGATGTAATAACCAGTATTCCAGAAGAGAAAGTTTTACGTAGAATTAATATTTTAGAAACCTAAGCACCTTATTGCACTCACATCTCCTTGTTGATTTGAATTGGGAACTTTAACCATGATCGGTGTTCCAGTTGTCAACCCTGCAGGAGTGCACTTACAATCAGACCATCTCGAGAAGATAAGAAGAACTAAATTACCAACTAAAGTTTTTAAGCAGAGTGAAGTTCTGTGGAAATACAAAATCCACAGAATACAGAATACAGTTCCATATCAAAATCCTCATCTGAGCCCGGCGATACACCATCTGCAGAATCTTTAAACTCATTTCCCTGAAGAGAGGATATTTACGAAAACTTTTAATAAATCTCACTCAATGATAATCCAAGAAAGAACCATAGGCCCATATAAAATGTCACCCCTCAACCCCAATCCCCCACCCCATACAAAGAGAAGTCTGACAATAGATCTCAGGCATCTAAAATCAACAAACGTACAAAAACATGAGATGGTAATAACAGAGAGTAGTGACTACAATTGTTCCAAACTCGAAAACCCAAAGCTCCAAAGCTCCAAATCTCCAGATCTGTTGAAAAAACAAAGAAAATGAAAATCTAGGATTTTAATTGAAGGAAAATTGAAAGAAAAGAAAGTTAATTGAAAGAAAACGAAGTTCAATCAGAGTTTTAATTGAAGGGAAAGCTAGGGTTACGTTTAATTGAAAGAAAAGCTAGGGTTACCAGAGAGAGAGACGAGAGATAAGTTGTTTTGATTTGGGGATCGAGAGACGAGAGATAGGGCTTGTTTTGTTTTAATGATTTTTGTTTTAATGAATTTGGTTATGTTTTAAAATGGGCGGGAGGGGAAATTATGTTTTAAGGGGGAAAATTTGGTTAAGGGGGGAAACTAATTGTAGAAAAAGTTCTAAGGGGGGAGGGAAAAGATGGGGGAAACTAATTGTAGAAAAAGTTCTAAGGGGGGAAACTAATTCAGAATTTTTTAAAAAGAGTTTTAACATCGCTTTAAATGACAACCGATGTCTAAGTCGTTAGATAGAATTTTTTAAAAAGTTTTAGACATCGCTTTCAAAGTAAAACTGATGTCTGATTTATAAAAGACATCGGTTTTAAAATTACCGATGTAAGAAAGGTTTTTAACATCGGTGGTATTTTGAACCGTTGTCTTAAGTGCGATGTCTAATCCTGTTTTTTTAGTAGTGCTCCTCCGCCGAACTCCTCAACAGATCTATATAAACCTGTTCAAGTCTTCAAGACTAATGTAGGTAGATCAAAGAAATTCTTGAGACAAAAAAAATAAATCAGGCCATTTAAGAGGTGCAGCAACCAGAGTCTAATAACTTTGAACAATTCAGTATAAAATGACTCTAAAGACAACTATTACATGTCCTCTCCGCGTCCCGGGTTGAGTATATATATTCTATAATTTGTATTGTCTATGGTTACAACTGTACTTGATTCAAAAAGTGGGCGTAAATGTGGGATTTTGTTGGTCAAATCTAACATCTTTTCTTTAATGGCTTAGGTTCCAGATACGTCACCAGAAAGGATGCAAAAAAGTACTCAAGGCAATTACATATCTTCGTCACAAATTCTTTACATAATCGGAAGCAACTATATACATCACAGATTCTTCATCTTGGATGACTAAATAGCCTTAATTTGTATCGTTTTGAAGTGTTCGGATCAGACACGAACTGAAAAACCACTGAATTCTTGAAAATCGCTGAAAAATAGGGAACAAAATAGAAAAACCAGTTGAAGACATAAATACATTTTTGAAATAGACTTGGATTGGCTACATATCAGTAGTTAAGTACCGTTTGAAAGTCATAATTAGTAACATATGAAAGCTGAGAAACTGGTATAAGCACAACATGCAGTTTTTTAAAAATTCCAGTTGGGATGTTAAAATAATAAAGACACAAAGTTACAGTGCACTATTGTCTTAAAAAATAGTTTTTTAAAGTTTTGTTATTGCAAATCTAGTCGTCTAATACTGCATAGTGAAGAGCAATATATCAAAGCTGACAAACTGGTATATGCACCTCATGCATATCTCCGTTGCCTGGTAAATGCTATATATACAACTATGATCATTGTCTTTAATTTTAAATGTATAATGCAAAAGTTTAGATGACTTGCATAACTTAAGCATAATTTTGAGGCGTAGCTAAGAAGACATTGGTCAGTAGGAAATTATTAGATGTAGGATGAACCTTGGATGCACTGAACAAACAGAATTATTAGCATGTAGGTAAAAATTATATGCAAGTAAAAGTATGAATTAATGAAAAACAGATGAAATATAAGAAAGTAAAGAACGTGTGTCAAATTATTAAAAAACCTCTATTTGTTTATAAATCTCACTAACTATATAAGTATTGTTTTTCTGTTGTAATAAAGAAATGGTGAGAAATTTTACATTTTTGAAAAACTAATCATCTATTGAGCATTTAGAACAGGTCTAGGTAATAGTCAATAGTATCAATACGATAAGCTGAAAGGCAACCCATGAGGAGAGCGACTTTGCAGTAAGGACATGTGTAATTATCCATTTGATCTGGGGTTATGGGATATCCATCAGGTTGATAGTGATTGTCTTCATTTGGAATATGAGCATTACAAATAGGTGGACCACTTAATGCTTCAAATATTGTATCTGGATAAATTTGTCCACCGATCTTTTTTAAAGCCAGTATCATACCATGAATTCTGAGTTTTGTCTCTGGTGAATCGATCATCTGTATGATAGCAATGACAGCATCATGTATTTTTTTTTGGGAAGAAATATATATCAACCATATTCTTGAACAGCAAGGAGATCATGTGACCCTTTTTGGACAAATCTTCGATAATTGTATACGAATATTCTAAGATGTCATAGTAAACATGATTTCTCAGAACTATACTCTTACAAACCCAGTAGAATTCAGCATCCATGTTGCCAAGCTGTTGTGCCATAAACATGAAGTATGTGAACATGCTTTCGTTTGGCCTATGCACATCGTGTCCCCAATGATATAATTCTTGAATCGGAATAAAGTATAGTAAAGCTCTGATTGTTTTTTTTGTTTGGTCTCTAATCCAGAAAATCAAGAAATTAAAGAAATCCTTGAACCTATTATTCACTGTCCTCATCAATATAATTGCGATGCAACTTAATGGCATCTCGTGAATTAAATCATTTGTCGAATGTCGAATACCATTCCAATTCTTGCAAGTAGCACGTAAGTAGACCCGTTCCTGATAGTTAAGTTTGTTTACTACTAACCTGATTAAATCTGGTGGAAGATGACACCATTTTGAAGGGCTGTTCCTGTTTTTTTGTAGTCTCGGTCTCTTTTCATTTAGCAGCCCATACGTTCTGGTTATCTACAAATCATATGGAAGGTATTTTGTTAATGTTTTCTTGCAGAATGTTTTGAAGTTAGTAAAAATCAAGTAACTTGGTGATAGCAAATCAGCGAAACAAAATAAGTGAAAGATATACTTAACATATGATCACATATGTATTACCATATTTGATTTTAATTATTCACGTGAGGAAGGGTAATTTGAATACACGAATTTGAACAACACCACCTACCATTTTAGGTTCTTCGATTGGCTCTTCCTTTTTTTCCCGTTTTTTGAATGTAGTCATGTTAACTCCTGTTGTTAACTCCTGTTGTGAATTGTGTTTTCAATATTTTTATCTTTACAATTCCTTTACGTTTTTAATTATATTTTTTTTAAAGATTCTATTAGAGGTATAAGTTAGTGTTATATCGTATGTCTATTGCATGTATAACTTCTCATGTCAAGGTCTTCTACCCATTTAAAATACTGCACGTAATGTTATTTTATTAATATATTTTACTATTCTTTATTAACTACACGTGGTTACAATTAATATACAAAGAACCGCCAGAGAACCCGAACAACGTCGTGCTTAGCAAACATCAAGCAGTAATAACACTCTCGCAGCTCGCTTTCTCCATCTCCTCATTCTTGAAGCTTCCATCACAGTTGCTAAAATCTCTCTCCCGGTAAGTTCCTTTTTAATAAAATATTACTTACATATTTATTCAATTAATTCCTGCTTAATTTTTATAATTATATTTATCCATATTGTACATCGATTTTCAAACCCTAGGATTCTAATGTTATGTTACTCACCGCTAGTTAATACTATGTTCGATATTCGACTCCTCGCTTCTCCATTTTATTTTTACATTTATTTATATTTGCCAAGGGCCATAACATACGGAGATCAAAACAGAGATTTTAGAATGTGAACTTTTAAAAATCTGTATTGTAACACATGTGACTTCTAATTGAAGAACTTATATAAGAGCCAGGTTTTTGTAACTGAATTCTGTAAACATGTGTTGTAACAGATGTAATACATGACAGGATTTTTTTGCTCTTTTTATGTGTTTTTTTTGCACTTGTCACATATTGTTAAATTTTTACAGAAGACTATTGGTTTTGAATTTTGGAAGATAGTTCAGCCATATAATTTACCGCCTAAACCACTTGTGAGTATCTTCTTCCTGAAATTTAGTAATTGTAATTGTTATACTGACATTAATATATATATATATATATATATATATATATATAATTGTGTGTATTTGTTTTGTAAGGACATTCCAAGAGGTTTTGCTTTGGAATATTTTTTGAATGTGCCATGTTCTATTATTGTTGTTGCTCCTAACGGGATGGAATGTGTGATGAAAGTTGAGAAGCGTGGGAAATCACTTTTCATAACTGAAGGATGGACCAAGTTTTTTTCTTTTTTCAAGGTTATGTTATATCATCGGCTCTTGTTTGCTTATATTGGCGAGAGAAAATTTTTAGTGAAAATATCATCGGATTCTTGGAAAATGAAGAATTATCATGTAGATGATAAGTTAGTCAATCCAGGTATTTAAATTTGAATTGCAGGTTTTTTGTATATTTTTTTTTGTGGTTTAAATTATTTTTTTAGTACAAATTTTGTTTTATAGTTATTAATATTTTGTATTTTAGATTGTAGATGGACAGCTTTAAGTTTTTTTTAATTCTTAAATCCTAGATTATATTTTCATTAGTGTTTTTTTTGTCATGTAAGTTTCTAAACTATACTTTGCTGCTCTGTTTTGCAGTACGGAAGCTAAGTTCCGTCAGGTTCATTGTTGCTAATTTCCCATGTTTTTTTTGAGTTTGGTAGAATTGTGAGTGTTATTCTTTCTTTGTTAAAGGTTTTAAGATTATTTTTTTATGTTATCTAATTTTTTTTTTATGGTTTTTAGAGGATTCCGAAGAAATTCAATGGATTTTACGGCCCAAATATTCCGAATAATATTGTTTTGGTTACCAATAATGGAGATAGATGGTTTTGTGCATATGATTACATGAGTTGTCAAATTGTTGGGTTAGAAAGCTTTATGAATTTTTTGGGGTTAGTGCGTATTGGTTTATGGTCATTACTTATTTTGGAGATGATGAGTTTGGTGTAAACATCTATTCGCCGAATTGTTGTAAAATTTTATACTCCAAGGTATTACATGATGATGCGGATATTGAAAAGAAAGAAATGGTTGACTGCTCCGATCATTCTGTTGTCGAAGAAAAGGATGGTGCTTTATTACTTTTCAATGTTTCTTGGAGCGACTTTCGTTTCTTTAGGCTTGTGATTTTGTCGGTCCATTTGAATGAATTGTACGATAAAGTGGTATGTATGTTCTTATAAACATTATCATTAGCCTTTTAGTGTAATATTCTCACCCTTTTACTATATCTCGTGGTTTAAATTTGTAGCCTATTTGTGAAGATATGTACACAATTTTCAAGAATTGGAGCAGTGGCGAAATAATTATTTTGCAATTATTGAATAAGTGTTGGGAAATTGAAATTGAGTGGTGCAATTACTATTGTATGTTTGGCATGGGGTGGAGCAATTTTGTAAAAGAGGCAGATATTCGTCTCGGCGATATTTGCATTTTTGAATGTACTGGTAAACGTTTGGAGTTTAACATTTGCATCGAGAGGCATGAAGACCATGATTTCATGAGAATTAATTCAGGTAGTTTTGTGTTCAATTTTTTTAAGCCCGATACTCATTTGTTTCTTTTGGTTTTTTAAATGTTATTTTGTTCATAATTTTGCAGATTTATGCGGTGTGACATTCTTGTATTTTAGTTCCTAGGAGACTCTAGGTTTTTCGTTAGGATTTTCGACCCAAATTCATTGGAGATATCATATTTTAAATTGTGCAAATCATCAGTGAGAGTTGAGAATTTTTTGAAGTCGGAATATCAATTTGGATTTGTTAAAGGGCATGTGATTGATGTTATTAATTGTTTTAAGAAATATTAAAGGTAATAATATCCCATACTAATTTTGAATATTTTTTTAAATACTATCTTCCAATTTAGGTTGTAATTTTGTATTGATATTGTCAGGTATCGTGGAAAAATATGCAGAGATTTTAGAAAAGGACAATGAATTTCCTAATTTATTATCGTTATGGAGGAGAAACCATTTTTTTGGCCGATTTGTCATCGTATTAGGATCCTTGCGCATCAATCATAAGTTACACAATGTGGTAAGAAAAATTACTTACTTTTGTTTTATCATATCTTGAGCACATTAAGTATTGTTAGATGTATAAATTTTCAGTTGTGTTCTTTAATTTATTTTGGTTGTTTTACAACAGTATATTGGGGATTTTTCAAGATCTCTTTCAAAAGACTGGATAAATGGTTCGGTTTCAAAGTTAATTGCTCATAAAAGGCAATGGAGAGTTGTAATCAAAGTTAAGCATAACATGTGTAAGCTTGGACGTGGATGGGATAAATTCTTTGGAGATAATGATTTGGGTGCAGGCGACTTGTGCATTTTCAATTTGCTTGATTGTGCGAGGAAAATTTTTAGAGTTGATGTTATTAGGGTGTGATTTTTTGTTTTTTTTTGTTTATTGCAAGTCATTTATTGCTTGCGTAATTTTTTTTCCTCTCCTAGCTTTTTCTTGGGGTGTGTATGGTACCTTTTCGATTTATTTAATTTTATGGTAGCATTAATTTTTCAGATTAATGCATTTTGTTATTCGTTTTTTTCCTTCCAAATGTATATTGTTGGCGTATTTGTCCAAGGATTTTGTATATGGTTTTTGTTTGAGAGGATGTTTTTCTGCAGTTCTTTTTCCTGTTGTTTCTGTAGTAATTAAGGCGTTGAATATGCAGTTTCTGTAGATTGTAATAGTTTTTATTTTGATGTGCAAGTGATGTAGATTTGATTTTTGTATAAGGATTAGTATAATAAGAATAGTGTTAGTGAAAGGTTCTGCAGGATCTGCCTATTCCTTCCATGCTAACAGCATTCGAATTAAATATGAGAATGGCTTTGCCATTTTTTTACCTTTAGTCATGACCCCCATTGCAGTCGGTTTATTATGTTCCTTTTCCATTTTTCTCCAAATTTCTCCAATCATAAGGTTTTTTACAATTTCAGTACTTATCTTTTATTGCAGTCATGAAATAATGTATATTATTATTATAGTTAAAAATGATTTTATCAGTGCATTTTATAAATTAATTTTTCTTGTTTTTAGGTATTTTTTTGATGTATTTGTGAAAGGCATTTGCTTGGGTTTAACAAATTGTATGTGTTGGATTTGTGTAAAATGTTGTGATCTTGCCTGTATAGTTTTTTTTTTCTATGCTGAATTGGCCTGATTGCTGCAGTTTTTTTTTTGCTAAATTAAAGATATATTAAAAAGAAGGGATAAACCCTTGATCTATGAGAACACAAATAGAACTATCTAAGGACAATCTGACAGAACAGATTGTAAATAGAAAGCAACAAGAAGAAAGAACAAGAACAAAGAACAGGTCTACAAGATCAAGTCATGCCTACTACAAACTATTTTCGTGAACCAGGTGGAGCTTGCAAGTTTTGCTCGAGTGTCAGCAAGGATAATTTCCAAGACATTCTTTGGTTTTAGAACATCTCCATTGTGCATTCGGGCATTCCTTTCTCGCCAGATGAAATAGGTATAGATTTGGACCATAAGTAACATTACTCGTTTCTTTGCATTGTCCATGATGTGAGAAATATGTTGCTGGAATTCAGGCCAGTTCCTACCAATTATTCCAACGTTGAACGTGGAGAGAAGGGATGTTAAGACATGCCGACTAAAAGAGTAGTGCAGGAACAGATGGTTGTCAGTTTCGCGTCCGCCCACACACAAGTAACAATGTTGATCCAAGTCAATACCAAATCTTGCTATACGAGCTAAGGTGTTAAGACGCCCATGGCTGAGAAGCCATTGGTGGTGAGCATACCTTTCCACCTTAAGATGATGCCATACCGTTCGAAACCATTGTATTTCTTGCTCACGATGTCTAATTGATTCCCAGATATGCCATGTCTTGACTTTGCGAATATCCAAACCGTCCCACATAATAACATCTCATTTTTCAAGATCAAAACAGAGGTGGTTGAAATTGAGAATCCAATCTGCCAAAGTGCGATCAGGGTGGTGATGCCTATGGTTTGGACCAGGTAAGCACCAAGCTCCCGAATTAATGATGTCATGAACTTTAGAAAATTTATTCATACCACATTGAGAAATAATCGAATCTGTCATGGAGCTAGCAAGACAAGCCCCATTCCACCAGGGGTCAAACCAGAGAGAAATTGTCGACCCATTCCCTATAGAATAGGAGATAAAACGGATAGCAAATTGACGAAGTCTCAAAAGTTTTTTCCATATCCAGGAACAATCCGTTGGAATCTTCAAAGTCCAGAAAAACTTGTTTTTGAGCACTGTCTTGTTTACCCAGGTAGCCCATAAAGTCGGAGAGTGGTTAATAACCTTTAGCAAATAACAGATGATTTGGGCTTTATTCCACTCAAACAAATCCTTTAAACCAAGGCCACCTTCAGCTCTAGGCAGGCATATGGCTTTCCAACTGATCTTTGCTCCCCCTTTTTCGTTTATGTTGCCTTTCCAGATAAATTTTGTAAGCATTGATTGAATGATATCATGGATAGCATTTGGTAGAAGAAAATGGTTCGACCAATACGCTTGAATAGCGAAGAGAACAGACCTCACCAGTTGCACCCGTCCTGCAAAAGAAAGAAACAAAGAAGTCCAAGAGTTGATTCTGTGAGTAAGCTTTTGAACCAGGGGCATGCAATCATTAATACATAGTTGTGAGGAGATGAGGGGCACTCCTAAGAAACGCACTGGAAGACTTCCACGAGGGACTGCATACAAGTCATCAAACCAGTTTACCAGATCTGGTTGACAGTTACAAAAGAAACTCGTACTTTTATGCACACTAGGAATGAGGCCGCTAAGCGCTGAAAATGCACGAACAGAATCCATAATATGAGCTATAGATGTTTGATCTCCATGGCTGAAGAATAACACATCGTCAGCAAAGAAAAGGTGTGTTAAGTCTAGATCTTTACAGCGCCAGTGGTGTTTGAAACCGGAAGGCTTTGACTTCAACAATTGAGAAAGAACATTCATGCATATAACAAAGAGATATGGAGACATGGGATCCCCCTGACGGATGCCTTTTGTACCATTGAAGTAACCATGGACTGTACCATTTAGCTTGACAGAGTATTTAGGTCTGCAGATACATAACTGGATCCAACGAACAAAACGGGGAGGAAAACTCATTTTTTGTAAGACTGCTAAAACGAAATCCCACCGTATGGAATCGAAAGCCTTGTGTAAGTCCAGCTTGAGAGCACGCCTAGAGGTTCCTGTCTCTCTATCAAATCCCCTAAATAATTCCTGAGCCAATAAGATGTTGTCAGAAATATGCCTCCCTGGTATAAAAGCTGACTGTGCAATGTCTATGACACCAGGAAGAACAGATTTGAGCCTAGAGGCTATGATTTTAGAGATACATTTGTAGGCAATAGTGCACAACGAAATGGGTCTAAAATCACGCATATGAGTTGGAGTGTCCACCTTGGGAATTAGAGCAATGTAGGTAGAGTTGATCCCTATGGTCATGTTAAAGTCATTAAATAATGAAATCACAGCCTGACAGAAACAATCCCCAACGATGCTCCATGTGGCCAAGTAGAATTCGATAGTGAACCCATCTGGCCTAGGGGCCTTATTCTTTTTCATTTTCTTTAGAGTCTGGTATACGAGATCTTTGGACAGGAGCCTCCATGCTTTCCGCTTGCACTTCCGATATAGAAGGACAGCAAATTCCCTCAAGCACTCCATCGTTT
The DNA here is from genome assembly GCA_036435485.1 of Saposhnikovia divaricata. NCBI lineage: Eukaryota > Viridiplantae > Streptophyta > Magnoliopsida > Apiales > Apiaceae > Saposhnikovia > Saposhnikovia divaricata. The sequence goes on along the minus strand of CM071595.1, from coordinate 171,660,015 downwards.
GAAAGAGGGTCAACAGTTCCGCCAAGAAAATTCGTACAGTATTCCACCGCAACCTGTGCACAGTTTCTCTGACCATGGACTAGAGTTCCTGAGCGATCAAGGAGAGCTAGGACTTTATTATGGTTCCAGTTAGATTTGCATTGGTTATGGAAAAACTTGTTGTTTCCATCCCCCTTTGAAAGCCATTTCACCCTAGATTTCTGAAGAAGCAGAGATTCCTCCTCTTGGATGGCTTTGTTAAGTTGAAGAATCAAATCTGATTCTTTGGCATACAATTCAGGAGACGGAGCATTTAGGAGAGAGTCTTGAGTAGCAGCTAGAGTGTCACGGACTGTCTTGACATTAGAATGCAAATTACCATGCCGCTTGTTGAGGTCGACTAAAGCGTGCTTAACAGCCTTCAGTTTCCTGCATAAAACTGTCATAGGGTCTCCAAAAACTGCAGTGGAATGCTAGACATTCGAGATGATTGTGTGAAAGTCAGGAACGTCGAGCATGTAATTGAAGAACTGAAATGGCTTCCCAAAGCGATCAAGCTGCATAGGAACTGTTAAAAGAAGAGGATTGTGATCCATGATTCCCCTGTTTTTGACCATGACATAAGCTTCCGTGTGAGTGTTAAACCAGTGACCATTGCCCACTACCCTATCAAGGCGTTTATAGATTGGATCAAGAGGGCGCTTGTTGGTTCAGGTGAATGGATCGCCTACTGTTCGGAGAGAGTCAAGACCCGCTTTGCAGAGACCATCTTTGAAGGCTTGCATATCTGTAGTCCAATGCTCCCTTCCCCCACAAACTTCATTAAGGCTGAGAATGCAGTTAAAGTCTCCTAGACAACACCACGGCAAGGTAGTATTGGTAATAGAGTTTAGCTCATTCCATAGATTTAATCGATCTTGAGCATCGTTCGAAGCATAAACAAAGGTTGCCAAGAAAGTAATATTCTTTTCAAGAAATGTAACAGTGCAAGTAATTTGTTGAGCTGACTTGGAATGAAGAGTAACACACCAAATCGAGGGATTCCATCCGACCCAGACACGACCGTTAAAATGACAATCGTAATTGAACAGCCAGTTCCATGACCTATTAATCTTTCTAGATATCCGCAAAGACCTTTTTTCTTTCACTCTAGTTTCCATAATACCAATAAAGGATAGAGAATTAACAGAAATAAAATTAGCAAGCTCACGTTGATGAGTGCTTTTATTTAAACCTCGAACATTCCAAGCTGTTTGCTTACTCTGTGTTAGTTTTATATTGTTCTTTGCTTTTTTTTGGTGCTTATTTTCTTGTGTTATGTAGGATATGTAGAGGATTTTGCATGTAGTGTGGTTAAATCTAATTATAGGTCTTAATTACTATTTTTGTTTTTTTTTGATACTGTCACTATTACTTGATTCTCCAACACTGACACATAAGTACATGTTATTTGTAGATCTGAAGTTATGTCCAAAAACCAAAACTTAAAATGATGATGTAGAACAATCCTAATGCTTAATTGTGTTGCTGGATGCAAGATATTGAATGCATAGGAAAATGTAAGATGGCCCTGCAGTATCACAACACACAAGGTTGACTGTTGTATTATGATATCTTATGTAATTGTTAGTGTATGTTAAATTTCCTTCCAACTTGAAATATCTTTGATTTTTACTAAATATTAATTTAATATGACCATGACCGGGGGCAGGCCTACAACTACACCTCATATTCCATCACCATAGTATATGGATAAGATTGGTAGCCCAGGCTGCAGATCTTGGTGTTACCATTGTGTAATTTGAGATGGCTTTTTTTCTCCAAAATTTTCTATTTTTTTAGTTTTTTTTTCTTTCTTCTGCAGAATTCTAGATTATACCATGTTGTAATTTATATCCGGTAGTCTTAAGTGTGTGGCATTGAATTTTGATCAAATATGAGTGTAATTAGAATAGAGTTGCCAGCAGTGAAAATTAATGCTCTCTGCTAGAGTTTTTAAGTGTTTGTGTATGATTCTCTCTGTCAGGAGTTTTGTTTTAGACATGTTTTGAATTGAGAGGAGAGTGCCGTGTGTCGTTTTTTTTAATTTTATTAATAATAGAGATTTAACGTGTTTAAAGGTAATTTTATATCCTCGTCTCAGGGTATGCAGTTTTGTCAGCTTATGTTAATGCAGGGCGAATTGATGAAGCTAGATCGTTCTTCAGTAATATGCCCTAGAGGAACCTTTTGACATGGATTGTTATGATACCAGGTTTTTCACAAAATGGATATGGTGAGGTATAAAACTATTCAACAAAATTAGGTCGGATGGCATAGGACCATGTGGGTATGCATATGCAGGATCTATTACATCTTTCTCTGTGCTGGCAGCATTGGAGCATGGACGTCAGCTCCATGTTTAACTTATCCATTCTGGTTTTGATTTCTGTCTTTCAGCTTCGAATGCGCTGATAACCATGTATGCAAGATGCAGTGTCATTGAGGATGCATACCGTGTCTTCGTACCATGTCTTGTGTGGATTCAGTGTCTTGGAATGCTATGATTGCGGCTTTAGGACAGCATGGGAAGGGTTCTCAAGCACTGGAGGTTTTTAACCAGATGTTTAAAGGAGAAATTTTACCTGATCGCATAACCTTTCTCACAATACTTTCAGCTTAATTATTACATAGAATCTAAATATGAATTGCCAAATAAATTACCAAGTAGTAAACACTGTAGGTCGTGGAAAGGCATAGTCAAAGATGTATTCGAAATATAATAGACATTTAGTATGATATGTTCATTTTTATGTGATTCAATCAGTGAAGCATGTTAACAAAAAAAAAAACCAGTTGCGAAATGCATTGTTGAATTGAGAAGTGCTCCTTAAAATTTTAATAAGTACATGAAGTTCTTTTTCAAAATCAGGACTGTTAAAAATAAAATCACATGTCCTAGACAGTCCTATAACCTCCCAGTGGTTGCTCCCTAGCAATTCGATTAGCATACTTGTTATTTTTAATCAAACAATTAAAAAGGTTTTACGTTGGAAACCTCCTGATTAGAAAACATAAACTATTTTTACTTTACATAAAAGGAAACGTATACACATGTGCACAAATAGTAAAGTGGTATTAGGTGTTGTTGAGAATCCTTTCTGCTGCTCTTAAGGGGTTTTTTTTTATTAGTTGTGGCAGTATAGAAAGCAATTGATGATGATTCTTCTGGATGGGGAATATGATCAAGTGGCTCAACGGAATCTATAAAATTAGTTTCTAATATTGTATCATGATATAATTAGTTAAAACTTTAAAGATAGTGTAAACTACAAACAATCAGAAGTAATTTAAAAAATGTCTTGCAATATATAAACAAATCATTATTGCCATTTCAAATGAAATATGCCAGATATGGTACCAATATAATAGTACTGGTACTCATAATAATTATAGGATAAGGAACATTCTAGTGTAATTATTTAAGGCGTTTGTTGCGGTTTTGTTTTCCAATTGGTTCCTTTGTAGCAGATGATGTTGTTGGCTTCAGATGGTCATTTTCAACTTCCAGTGTCTTTCGCTTATTATCTGAATGGTTTTCTAGAGTTTCTGTGTCCCTGTATTCCAACTGGTCATTTGGGACAGCCTGCACATTGTTGACTTCTTCAACTTGTGCGACAGCTTGCACATTGTTGACTTCTGTAGTTTTGACTTCTTCAACTTGAGTGACTGTATATCTTTCTTTCTTTTAACTGCTTTGAAACTTGTAAGACTTAAGTGGAAAATGTATCTCTCCCCCAGCATGTTGTTAAGGACTGAAGGTATCACATCCTGGGTCGCGGTCTGTGTTGTTTTTTTTTTTTGCACAGTTAATATAAGTTAACAACGGGTAAGAACTATCTAAGGAATAAATAGTATAAACCAATTTGCATACCTTATCATTGTTGAGAATATGTTGCGCTGAGACATTGATCATTTTCATAACATGTTTATCAAAAAGTGCAACAGTTGTACTTGAAGTCGAATCCTCAACTTCCGCAGTCACCCTGTATAGAGGAACTGGAGGTGCTTTACTCTTTGGGCACTTGGTGCAGTCATTTATTGATTTTCTTCTATTGAAAATGCAATAGCCTATAGATGGGATTAGTATAAGATTAAGTTCAAATGAACGAAAGGATTAATTTTTAATTAGCGTGTGCCCCAAAGTTAAAATAAATATGATGTGTAACTTACATTTTTGCCTTCTGGCAATTGAGCATCAAATAGTTGTTGTATTGCAACCCTCTTGATATCTTCTATTGTTGATTTTGCATGGCTTTCAATAGTTTGGACAATTTTTGGAATTAAATTGTCTTTCATATTAGGACGTAACGATACAATGGCCGGATGGTCGATATTGAAAAAGTTGTTTGTTGAGCTAGTCGACCACATAACATGTTCTCCTGTCAACGATTAGAAGAAACACCCAGGAAAACCCTCTTCCATATATCTTTTTCCCAGCATGTTATTAAGAATTGGTGGTATCATCTCGTTGCTTGCATTCTGCTTGAGGAATATTTTGGCACATTTAATTAAAACTCAAAAAAGGTAACATCTAAAGGATAAAAGAATGCAAACATGAGCATGAGCATGTACCTGATCATTGTTGAGTATGTGCTGCGCCGAGACATTGATCATTTTCATGACATGCCTATCGAAAAGCACAAAAGTTGTAACTGATGTTGTGTCCTCAACTTCTATTGTTACTCTATATCTAGGAATTGGTGGTGCTCTAGTCTTTGTGCATTTCGGGTTGTTGCACTCTTGCACTTCATTGACTTTTGTGCTGCACTTTCTGCATGCCATGTAGTACCAATCGTTGTGTGGTGGTATTCCAAGCACAACTGCTTCTGTGAAGAATGTAATAGCCTATAGGGTAGAATTAGTATAGATAAAGCTCTAGTGATGATAGAATGGGTTATTATAAATTATTGTTTATGTGAGATTATAAGTAAAATGACATGCGTAACTTACAGCTTTGCCCACGGGCAATTCAACATCAAATAACTGTTGTATTGTAATCTTTTCAATATCCTCTACTATAGCTTGCTTTTTGCTTAGAAGAAGTGGAACAATCTCTGGAACTGAATCATCTTTCACATTTGAATTAGCACGCAATGCTAAAATGGTTGGATGATCGATGTTGAAGAAAAATTGAGTTGAACCACTTGACCATAAAACATGTTCCTCTGTTAGACATAAGAAAGGTGTTAGAACCAAAAACATTAGTCCTATAAAAACATAAAAGAAGGGTTATAAGCACAAGTATGTGTAGATAGCTGAACCATAAGTGGGTACATGGATACTATGTTAAGAAATTTTGTATAAATGGAGAGAGAAATTGCAGGTAAAATTCTATTATAAAAAAGCAAGAAAGTGGGATAAAAGTCCAGAAAAAAGAAAAAGAAAAAACATGCTAATTATGTAGTTAAAATTATGATGGGGAAAAATGCATTATAGAACTTCTGAGATAAAATTCTTGAAATATAATCAGCAAATTAAGATATAGTACCTTGTATCAATTTAGTGGTGGTACTTGTTACAATAACAAATATATTTGGCTTTTCATGATATTCTGTCCTTAGCTGTAGGAAATCGTGTGCTTGATTTTCCCACAATGTGACCTTCATGGTTTCATTCCTAAAGGAAAAAATACAGGAAAAACAATTAACACGAATATAACATTATTGAGTAAATTTTAAATTTCTTACATCAAACTAAGACATAGGATTCTCACATTTAAACCTTTCACTTGTAAGAACAATTTCCACCTTCTTCTTTCCTTTGTCTGTGGTTTGTATCGGAGTATACTTTGTCAACTTGCCTGCCACATCTGTTGAGTGTAATATTATTTGTTAGTTAATAGTGCAAAGAACAAATGAATTACATTGCATATAATAGATATTTACACAAACATGGCAAGAAAATAACTTAAATTCATATAATTACCCATTAGATTAACTATATCATCCACCCTTGATCTTGCAGTCTCAAAAGTTGCAATTTCAAACTTATATCTGGGTATTGTCGGTATATCATTAACGTCATGAATCTTAGTTTTCCTATAAAAATTGATGACATATTCTCCAGGAATTGGCTTGTATTCTTTAGCTGCTTCTGCTACATTATAGTCTGAAAACATATAGACTTTCCCAGTTTCCAATCGATTCTTAAAATATGTTATGAGGCTGTACCCCGATACTACGGCTTGTATTTGTGTACCCTGCATAATTTTATTTTAGTAAAACATCTTGTATATATGTATACACACCAACACATTTAAAACGATGTATATATGTAGTGTTATTAAACAAACCTCCTCATCAAGTAGAAGATAGTTTTTCTTTGCGACATACATGGAGCCTATCTTTCTTCCATCCCAGTCCCTAGATACTCGAACTTTGATAGAATCATTGGCATCTCCAGTACACAAATCTTTCAAGAACTTATATGTTGCCATATTCTGAATGTTCTGTACAAACTCATAAGCCATAATAAAAACTTTTAACAATTATACTCGAAGGAATAACTTTGCAATAATTTTAAGCAGACAATAAGATGTAATACATGCACCATTGTTTTATATAAAAAGCTTATTTAACGAAGATGAAGATGCCAACTAACCTCTACACAAACTGGATCGAGACGCTGTGAACAATTAGTTGATGGATGGCATTGATATATATATATATATATATATATATATATATATATATATACTATTTCTATCATGCTTCAGAAACCAATTTAAAGTATAACATGTTTGTAGCACAAGTTAAATTGGGTTAGAATTCTTCTCAGTGTGTGAACTTAGTTAATTGTATGTTTGTAAAAGAGCCTTTTTTTTGTGTAAATAAAAGAGCCCTAATGATTAACTCATGTTGGATGGCATTAGTATACAATATTGATTAAAATTATGTTGCAGAAACCAATTTAAAATATAACATGTTGGTAGGTTTGTCTTAGTTTAATAATAAATAAGATTTATCCAACGGTCTTTTAATGGGGCGATCAGGTACATGTCCTAGCTCCAAAAAAATAGTTAACCTGCAAGTGTTAAAAATATTTTATTCTTTCAAATTGAAGAGTATTTCAGTGTCTTACTTTAACTTAGTTAATTGTATTTGTAGCAATTAATAGTTTTAATAACTTTGTGCGGTCGATGATTCTAATCAAGATATAATTGAAAACATTTATAATTCTATAAAACATGTGGTTTTTTATTTTTAAAAAATTACATACTCTCTGTGTTCCATTGAAGTTGATGAAACAAATTAATGGTTAAATATGTTAAGTTTTTGTAAATATATAAACAATTGAGAATAAGTTTGACAATTTTCACTTGATTGTTAAATACATTAAAATTTTATTGTTTATTATATAGTTATAGATTGTCTTTACTTCGTTGATTTATAATTTTTTGTAAATTTGTTAATAAATATGTGATTTTATTTCAAATATAATTGAAAAAGTATGTAATAATTAAAGAGTTTGTTATTAAGTTAAATATGTAATTTATTTTTTGCAAAATAAAATTTTATGTGTTTTGTAATTTATTTTTTTATTTTTTGGAAAGTGTTACTATACTTTTTGGGAAGGTGTAACCGACCGAACAACCAATTATACACTATTTCGCTTATAATAGTATAGTATCCAAAAAAATAGTTAACTTGCAAGTGTTAAAAATATTTTACTCTTTCAAATTGAAGAGTATTTCAGTATCTTACTTTAACTTAGTTAATTGTATTTGTAGCAATTAATAGTTTTAGAAATATTAAGAATTCTATAATATTTTTTAATTATTAAGTACTATGTACTTAAAATTTACATGCTTTAATTAGTTTTAATTTAATGCATTTTTAAAAAGCATTATACAAAATTATAATGGAGAACAGATAAAAAATTTATTTTACAAAAATGGCAAGCTCCATGCAGGAGCAATTCAGTGAGTCTTTGCATCTCCTATTTTTCAGGATTGTCTTTTTGTACCATTTAGAGATTATTAAGATTTCGATGTAGGTGGCTTTACTACGTGTTCTGTGCTTAACTTTGTAGCTTTATTCTAATGTTTAGCATAAGAACACAGCTGCACAATAAAGCCTCCAACACACTTACTGTCTAGATTTTGTACATGTTTTGCTGTAATGGTTCCCATTCATAGTCCTTAGAGTAAAGGGGTTGAACTCTTATAACTAAATTTAAGGATCTGAAAACCTTGTATTTTTTTTTTCAAGTGAAAACCTTGTATTTTAATTGAACATGTCATCACATTTGTAAATAAGAGGAATTAGGTGTTCCAGTCATCCTGCATTAGAATGTGTGTGTTATGATTAACAGGGAGACAACTGTTGGTACTTGTATCTTTGTTGAAAACAAATCAGTACAGATAACAAATTTTGCTAATCGTATTAGTCATACCTGCAGTATGCCAGAGCTCAATCATGGCCTGAAGATTTCAATATATATAAAAGTTGTATATGAGTTAAAAACAATATGATAAAAAAAACAAAAATAGAAAAAACAAAGTTATAATCAACTACCGATATAGAGGGAAAATATAAATTCATTATCACATGAATGTTGCTACAACGGATAATCTCAGTTCCCATGAAGAGGAATAAGCTATACAACATAGTTAAAAAAAATGTTTTGTTCGTACAATCATAAGTTACCAAAAACCTCGTGGTAGACAACATTTTTAGTCATGCCAGGTATTGGGTGGCTTTCATGTTCACACACTATATGTAACCCTAGTGGTGTAGTAACTCTTGATATTGCCACATAAAACTGCCCATGGCTAAAAACCGGTCTAGGTAAATATAAACCGACAGATTTCAACGTCTGTCCTTGGCTTTTATTTATTGTCATTGCATAACACAAAGATACTGGGAATTGTACCCTCTTAAATGAAAAAGGAAGTGTTGTTTCTATTGGTCTCATACATATTCTTGGTATGAAAGCCTTCTCTCCAATATGATTGGCGGTAATTATAACTCCTTCTATAAATCTAGCACATAATTGAGTTATTATCAGTCTTGTTCCATTACACAATCCCTTGCTTGGAGCCAAATTCCTTAATAAAACAATTGGAGCTCCAATTTTAAGTTCCAATTCATGATTTGGTATACCTGTAATTCTAAGAGAATTTAAATATTCTTGCGGATACATGCTTTCAAGTGATTCACAGTTTACTGTACTTTTACAAATAGAATCCACACTTCGATATACTCTGGAGTCGCCTACAAACATTTGGAAATGAAATTAGTATATGGATATGGATTAGAAGCATTAACAGTAATAATTAACGATAAAGAATGTAAAATGGAAACAAACAGCAACTTCTTTTATTTCTAGAGCATTAAGTTCAATACAACATCTGCTATTGCTATTAGATGTAGGCAGTTTTAGAACTAATTATTTATCTAATTGCAATTGCATATGCAATTAAGTGAAACAAAATAGGAACAACAGATGTTATTAGTTCTAGGCAGTTTTAGGAAGGTTATTCTATATGCACGGGCTAGCTAGGTCATCTTGTTTTATATAAAGTTTTGATGATTAATATATGGTTTGTCAATTCTTATTATTTTACATGTTCATAATTTTTTTAAAAATATTTTAGTTTAATAAGACGATAACCAGAGGATAACACGATGGAAGAACATAGTCTGTCGAAGAGGATCACATGGACCGATATCCTTTTCTTTGCACTTGCAACTTGATAAAATTTCAAATAATCCAAAGGCCACTGAACTTCAATCTCAGAAGAGATATCAGTCATTGCCTTTCTTGTTTCTCCTCTGCCGAACTCCTCAACAGATCTATATAAACCTGTTCAAGTCTTCAAGACTAATGTAGGTAGATCAAAGAAATTCTTGAGACAGAAAAAATAAATCAGGCCATTTAAGAGGAGCGGCAGCCAGAGTCTAATAACTTTGAACAATTCAATATAAAATGACTCTAAAGACAACTATTACATGTCCTCTCCGCGTCCCGGGTTGAGTATATATATATTCTATAATTTGTATTGTCTATGCCTACAACTGTACTTGATTCAAAGAGTGGGCGTAGATGTGGGATTTTGTTGGTCAATTCTAACATCTTTTCTTTAATGGTTTAGCTTCCAGATACGTCACCAGAAAGGATGCAAAAAAGTACTCAAGGCAATCACATATCTTCGTCACAAATTCTTTACATAATCCGAAGCAACTATATACATCACAGATTCTTCATCTTGGATGATTAAATAGCCTTAATTCGGACCCTTGGGAGGTAATGACAGAGATTCTGGATTGTTCCTATAATGAGATAGTGACCTGGTATTTTAAGTTGTGTGTACGTCCCTTTGCATATCATTTATTGTATCCAAAAGATTGGGAATGATCATGTTTATTGGCCCAGATATTGCTTCTAATGTTTCTATATAAGGACGGAGTGAACAAATACAAATATATGTAAGTATCGTTTTGAAGTGTTCAGATCAGACACGAACTGAAAAACCACTGAATTCTTGAAAACCACTGAAAAACAGGGAACAAAACAGAAAAACCAGTTGAAGACATAAATACATTTTTGAAATAGACTTGGATTGGCTACATATCAGTAGTTAAGTACCATTTGAAAGTCATAATTAGTAACATATGAAAGCTGAGAAACTGGTATAAGCACAACATGCAGTTTTTTAAAAATTCCAGTTGGGATATTAAAATAATAAAGACACAGAGTTACAGTGCACTATTGTCTTAAAAATAGTTTTTTAAAGTTTTGTTATTGGAAATCTAGTCGTCTAATACTGCATAGTGAAGGGCAATATATCAAAGCTGACAAACTGGTAAATGCATATCATATTAAGTTGTAAGCAAAGATAACCTCTTTTATTAGAAGCTAAATTAATTTTAGGCCTTTTATTTTAATTGTTCTACAAATCATAATAAATGACTATAATGTAGTGCTGCATAGTAGGGCTGCAACAATTATGTTTTGAAAAGAGAAATATTTGCTGACCTGTGAATCGTTTTAAGACCTCCTTATTGATAAGATCCACATCTTCGTTTAATGGAGTTAATATAGCACGATCCCTGAAGTATTCTGAGTCATTATTGTTACACACTGCGCTATTGTATCAATAATCACTTTCTTCCCATCATTTCCTGGATCGAGGCTTTATTCAGGTGGAATTTCGATCCAGCTCGGCTCGTTTCCTTCGATGGATGAAACTGTAGGTACCTGCCCATCACCAATACCAATTACCCAATCAGCATATGGAATTTTTTGACCAGAAATTGTGACCGGTGGGACACCAGATTCGATCCTCATATTTTCATCTAATTTAAAAACTTTACAGTGATTCCATAAGTAAGACCTATTAATGGATGCCATGACAATATCTTCACGCCCTTTTTTAGGTAAAACAGGAAGGATCTGTCTGAAATCACCGCGGAGTAACACTGTTTTGCCTCTGAATGGTTTTTCCAGGTTGTTCACGTCTTTGTGTCGCATGAGGTCACGAATTGATCGGTCAACAGCTTCAAAAACATGTCTGTGGTTCATTGGAGCCTCGTCCCAAATTATTAAATCAGATTGTACAATCAATTCTGCTAAAAATGATTGTTGTTTTATATCACATGTGCTATTTTCATTAACGTCAATCGGTATTTTAAATCTCGAATGGGCAGTCCTACCTCCCTCAATTAGTAGTGATGCAATGCCAGATGATGCAACTGCAAGAACTATTTTTCCTTCTGATCTAAGGTTGTCAATAATAGTTTTCCACAAAAAAGTCTTTCCCGTACCTCCATATCCATACACAAAAAATAAACCTCCCCTTTTATACGTAACATTGTCCACAATAGTTTGGAAAACATTTTTCTGCTTTTCATTTAACATCGCAAGACATTTTTTCCCCTCAATTTCTAATGCATGCCTGTCATACATACTCTCTTCGTATAAAAGTGTGTTCATACTTTGCCGTTGCAAATCTTTATCTAGTTTAGGCAAAGTTGGAAAGTCACCCACTGATTTACCTCTTTTTCGCAATTGCAACTCAACATCGAATAATGTAAGGCATTCAAGTTGCTCGTCACTAATAACAAAATCACGCCTCGGATAATTTTTTCTTTGTTTGTGCTCAATATCATCAGAGAAGCTTTTCCAATGCTTATCCCATAAATCTCTCACATCAGAAATATCACAAAATAATAACATTCTAACAAATAACAAATAACTCACGCAATTGAGCACTTATGCCACTCATCATCAGACTCTAGAAGACCATGGTGAAAGCAAGCTTCTTTGTACGTGCTGTAGACAACACTGTTAACTGTTCGGACATCCTCAAAAGACTTTGCACCTCGTACAATGTTCAACAACATTCTTAAATAAAACCTCTCACCTGCATTTATTAGAGTAGTTCACAATTGAATAAGAAATTGTAAACTAAGTTTAAAGGAACAACTTTGAAACAGACTACTATTCTAATAATAATACATGTATCAATACATTGAAAACAACATTGACAAAATACTTTCGAATAGATATGAGGCACTTATTATTTTCAACTATAAGTAATTATTGTTCTTTGGTTAATAGACACACATATATATTACCAAATTACATAAAATTTAGTAAATAGACAATTAATTGTATAGGTTAATCAATTTAACAACAATCAGGTATAAATCTATTCTTAACCGGACATGGAGAATTTTATCTAAAGATACACAACCTATTTAATCCTTTTGGAAGATTAAGAGAACTATAATGAATACTTTAGAATTTTAAATGTGTATTGTGGGTTTTTACAAAGGAATATATATAGGGATACATCTAGAGTTGGCATATATCATGAGATTCTTTTACTTTAAATGTATTATTTCTTTAATATGCATGGTTATTAAAATCTAAGGAATTAACTTAATGTGTAATTGTTATATATATTATATTTCAACCTATATAATATTTTTTCCATCCACAATTCTGTGACAATACATTTTAAAGCTGATAAAGCTAATAGTTGTTGATAGAATGATTAAGCTTCTTATTTTCCATTTGCAATATATTATAACAACATTCTATAGTATATTAAATAAAGGTTGAAATTAAATATTATCGAACAGGTGACCTTACCCGCCGTAGGGTGAACGTAGACCAAACGACCGACCACGCATATTTTGTTTTTTCTACGTTTCCAAACTTTTTTAGCTTCATCCCATAAGAATTTTTCAGGAAATTCTACAAATGTTAGTCCTCTTGCAAATGGATCTCTACTATTTGTACGAAACCATTGAATAAAAATTGTTGCTTCCGGGTCAATTCTGTCAACGACTGATGGTAATGGCTCGTCATCTTTAAAGCAAATTTGTTGTTCATTTTCCAAATGAAAAACTAATTTTGTAACAACTGGCTTCCGATAGTGAATTGGAAATTTGAAGATACGCCAACATGCCTCTGCAGAAGAAAGATAACGGCATGCTATATAATCATCCGCTTCGTTATTAACTATCTTACCCTTGCCTTCTCCAGAATTGGCATCCTTGCATTTTCCAATAGCAATAGTTGCTCGGTCAGGACCTTTTGTTATATACTTGAACAAATACTTAATCAACCTCCCTTGATTGCACCAATCTATATTTATATGAGCTTGATACTTTACAATAAGTCCCCTGTTGTATAGCACAACAAACCTAAAATAGAGAAGTTATTATGTCCAAATAAGAATCCTCAAGTTATTTTTTTTTAAAAAATAAGAGATATTTAACCAATCAATTAAAAAGACAGCACCTGTTATCTACTTCAATTTCCTTCAATTGTATAGTACGGTTGTCATTTCGTCTTCTATAAACAGGAAAACCATTTGCGTCAATAGTAGTTTCATTCCTGAATTCCTTTGGGTAAAACTTTGTACATTGATCATCCCTCATGCAAGCACAATTTTTATTATATGATCCGCAAGGACCATGAATCATATATCTGGAAATAGCCTCGTATCCAATGGGATCAGTTTCTTTATCTGGTATTTCGGCATATATTAGCTGATCAATCTCGTCAGTTGAGTGGCACTTGTCAGATTCCTCAAGCCAGATAATTATATGTGCATGAGGCAAACCCCTCTTCTGGAATTCAATTATATATGCAACTGCATAATATATTTTAAAATTGGAATTAAACTTGTAGACCACAGCAAATAAATATGATATTACGAATGGAACATAATTCATAAAATTTATTAATGCATTTAATAAAGTGTGACATGTTGACAGAAGCATTTAACTTGTGCAACAGAGGCATGTGGCATGAACCGCCACATGAATCTGTGAGGTATCAACAGGTGGCATGAACAACCACATGTGTAATGAAATCTCCACATGTGTAATGAAATCTCCAGGGTTGCTGATAATAAGCACATGATTGTTGCCTCATGTGTGTACGGAGAATTAAGAAGCACATGCAACAGGGTTTGAAGTGTGGGGGAGGCATGAAGGTAGGTTGGGTTAGGTTGTTTTTAAGCCAGTTCTCTAGCTTATCTTTCTCACCCTTGTCTACCTTTTAAATTCATCAAATACGGATGCTGTAATCCCAGAAAAATAAACAATACAAACACGATAATCATGACTGGAGTACATTAGATATTACAAATTGGGGAAAACAGATAGCTAAGCACTGAAAATTTTGGAACAATCCAGTGATGCACATGGTACACATGTTGTTAATTAAGTACCTCTCTTTATGCATCTGTGCAGGCAATTTGACTAACTAATTGTTTAAGTGCTAATCTTGGACTCTGATGACAGTTTACGAAATATGGTCTAACAATGATTCTTCACAGCCTAATTTTTTTTTGTAGTAGGTTAAGTTATATACAAATTACATTTATTTGGCTACCTCATCAAAATATTAGCAACAATATCTTTAAAAAGGACAGTGTGAGCAGTTGTATGCAAGATATTCATCATCATCATCATTCTGGTTGATTTTCTTATTTGAACTTTATTTCAAACCTAAGCACATGTGTGCCATCTCCATATTACTAATTGACTTTTCCATGAAATTAAAAGGTCTTAAAATCTATGCATAACAACCGGGTAACTAATTATATATAAGATTTTTTTTAAATATAAAAAGGAGGCAGAAGTCATTATAAGTTGGAGGTACATACAATACATTCTAAAGGAAGTGAACCTAAAAGTATCCTAATTTTTTCCGGTAAGGCATTGAAAATTTATATTATCTCAAATCAGCAAATCTAAATACTGACAAATTAATGAAAGGGTAAATCATAAAAGTAAGATGAACAAAGGAATATTAGATGGTGTCAAGATACTTGTTTTTTACCATGAAAAAAGTAGGTTGTAATCCTAAAGAACGCGTTAAAAGTGGTAAAAAAAATACCTCCAATCACTTTTCCAAGAACATATTTGTCGGTCAAATCTTCCAATATCAAGTCCAACTTAATCTTGAATACTCTGGACAGTATATCAGGTCTGTCAGCTGGGCTACTATGTGGTATCTTATCACAATATTCCTTTATTTCAGGCCATTGAGGGTTACATGTAAATGTAATAAACAAATGAGGGCTTCCAAATCTTCTACAAACAGCCATACAGTCCTGATAATTCTGGTGCATGTAACGTGGGCTTCCAGTAAAAGAGGATGGCAATACGATCCGTTTTCCTACCGTGGAAGCATCAGTATCTCCTTTATTCACAGAATCAACAATGTTATTATACAAATCAGATCTTAATATGTCTTGGTTTCGTAAGACCCATTTAAGTCTTGTATGTTCAATACATGTCCATGCATCAACTACAAACTGTAAAAATAACCGCCCCCCAGCAAGTAAAGTATGACCTTCATTATCTCTATATTGAATCCTAAAACAATAGTATTCATGGATACTCAAGGAATCCCTTTAATTTTTTGATTTGATACTTATGCCAGCATGTAATATATTTAACATGTAACCATCTTCTCCATATGGGAATAACAATGGGTATTGCAAGGACATAAAACATGGATGTAATACTGAGATCCTATGCAAGTTGCCACCCTTAGTCTGTACTAATATATCTCTAGTATCAATTAGATTATCGTTTGCAACCAAAGCTGCAAATTCATAGGCATTGGTTGGAATATTACTTTCTCGACCATCTGTTTCTCTATTTGCAATCAAACGCAACTATGCCGGAACAATATCTTCATCCACTACAAGAAATCTGCAATCAGATGACACCACTCAGACAACACCCATGGAAAAAAGTGTTGCCCGAAATGATCAGACAACTAGTATTTTCGTGCTCGAAAAAGTATTGTCTAATCCTACATTCACACAATGGGCCAAAACCAGGGGTGTTGTGTAAATGCATAAGTATTTTTATATTAGACAAGCATTTTAGGTCTGTTGTCTAAGTAGCAGTCATACAATATGTTATCCATAGTGTTGTGTGACAGTTAACCAACACACAACATTTTTTAGAAATATTATGTGAATGAAGCATAGACAATACTTCGTAAAAAGTATTGTTAGAATGAGACAAGTGATTTACAATGTGGTATTGTGTAATGATATTTAACACAAGTGCTTTACATAGTGTTGTATGAACTTAATCCAACACACAACAAGTTCTTGCCTATTGTGTGTTTCAACTCATATAAGTGTCTTCTGTTTAAAATTGTTGTCTAATGAACATGAAATCCTTAAAACTATCTTTCCAGTGTCATTCAAAATTCCTGATCCAGAAGATGCATAGTTGACGCCCTAGAGATTGTCATTTCCTTGAACAGTTGCAAAGGCTGGCATGTGATGATCAAAACCAAGGAATTCCGCTATAAATTTAGGACAAAATAAATGTCAATTTCACAAAGATATACAAAATAGTGATAAATAAGCAATTTAGAGTCATTTTAGTTTAGAATGTAATTTATAAAATAACTAATCCATGCGTGCCTTATCATCTAAGTTTAGAATGTACCAACCTTTACTGCTTGTTCAGCAGATTTACGGGCATGATCAACATGTTCAACCCTTCTAATGTCATTGTACATTTTCAAGGGGAATGTTGCAACATCACCAACAACATATACACCAGAAACACTTGACTTGAAGAAAGCATCCGTCTGTAATGATAAAGGCCACATAATAAACTTCATAATCACATACAAATGCTCGATAAAATCTGTCAGTCTGATAAGCCAAAGCATGGAACTAAAACATAGGCATCTAGCCCAAACCAATGCTTTGTGTTGTTGTCTACCATGAGATTTTAGGATTTAGAAGAGGAAGTACATAAACCGGTGAAGTTCTGAACAATCAACCTACAGTGTAAAGTGGTGTAGCATGCTAAACCTTATCACCGCCATTCAATAAATTATATGATATAAAGTAAGAACTAAAAAGAAAGAAGAATCACTTTCAAAACCAGTAAAGGCATGCACAGGAATGAAAATCCATGAATGAAAACTACTGAAATATTTCAGCAGGACTGTGCAAGCAAGACACATGCTTATGTTTGAAGACGATATACAGCTTGTAGTCTAGTACTAAATACAGTGACACTCGACATTCAACAGGACTGCTAATAATCAGGTAATTGCACAAACCTTAATTCCACCTTTATCCTCTTCAACTTGACCCTTGAACAGAGTCGTAAGTGGTCTAGCCCCGACACCTACAATAACAATGTCCGCTTCCAGCACCCTACCATCCTTAAGTTTGACTTCCTTCACCTAAATTATGAGTAAAAAAGATGTCAAATAGATCCCGACAATCAAATAACTAAAACTGAAATATACAAGCTAATAAATAAACTGTGATGCTTATATGATCATGTTCATACCTCCTTATTATCGTCACTGTTAAATCCAACAGCTACGGTTCCTTTGATGATTTGGACTCCCTTATTTTTGTAATATTCCTCGTAGAATGAAGCAATGTTAGCTGTGAAAAGCCGAGGCACTGCAAGTATAAATCAGGCAGCAGCAATTAAAGGTCTACTCACAGTACTACAGTGAAATGTGACCACAAAAAAGGTGGAAAAAAAATCTTTATTCTCCACTTACTGCACCATGGTTCTGGGAAAACCATTGTAACGTTTAAATTATTAAGCTTCATGACTGCACTGAGCTCAAGACCAATGTATCCTCCTCCGACAATTACAACCTTTCCATTTTTCTTAGCTTTAATGGTTTCCACGAGCTTATCAGCATACTCAATTTCTCTCAAGTATAAAATGTTTTTGGAATCAGCCCCTTGTGTGCCAAAATCTGTTAATCTCAGAACCTACAGATATTTAAGATAGATAAGAGAGCATGTACATAAATAATGAAGTTCTAAAATCTATATTAATCAGTAATTGTCGGTAATTGTTAATCAGTAATTGTTAAGAGAAGCAGAAAATGCTAGCTTATTTGGGTACACATCTTGAAAGGCTAAGAGAAGTTTGAAATTAGATATAAGGCAATATGCAGAGACAATAGCTACGTTTTAAATACCTTTTACAACAGAAATTAACACCCTGGAGTCTAGTAATCTTCACTTTAGAGTCATTTCCCAAATCCCCCAAGCTTGAACACAAGTTGTTTGAACAGCCAATCAATTGAACCTAAATAGTATGTTTAGGGTTTTAAAAACGAGAAGAACAATGGAATGAATCCTTAATTGATAAATCGATTAACAGCCAAATCGACTAGCAGCAGATTTATGTGTGTGTATATCTGGATATGTGGGGAGGGAGAGATACGAGAGAGATGCAGAGAGGGAAAGCGATAGAGTGAAAGAGAGAGGGAGAAAATAATGGGCTTAATTTGTTAAAATTTGGGCAAAGGAGGGAGGCGGTAGAATTGCCGCTCTAGCATTTCATAAACCCGCGTGTTGTTTTTGTTTTTTTTACGTTAGTTTTGTAATTATTTCATTGTTCAAATTTGTTTTTTTACAAAATTTGTTCATCACTTTTACTACGTTTTTGTTCAAAATATTTAAAATATTTGTTCACCACTTTTACTACGTTACAGGAATCACCACTTCTATATTTAAAATATTTTTCCAAATTATACATAATATATTTTTTAAAATTTTTACAAGATGAATTTATTATTGACATCGTAAATATTATATATAAGTACATTCATATATGTAAAATTTAAATTTTTAAAATTGAAATCAAATAGATTCTTGATAAAATTAAATCCTCCAAAAGTACTACTCGTTCTAACTAGTGTCGTACCGATTGAACATGATCTATATTTTTAAAAATATTTTTCAACGATCCAACCGTAAGGATGATGTTATATACTGATTTTAGTGATGTGTAAAAAAAATTAGAAAAAAATAAATCATTCTTGTATGATATTTTAATAGTCAACTACCAAAGTACTACTTGGTCAAACTAGTATAATTTTGGATTAATATATTTTCTAATTTTTTTTTCGACGATCCAACCATACGGATGTGAATATCTAATGATTTGAGTGATGTGTACAAAAAATTAGAAAACAAGAATTCATCTTGTACGTGTTTATAATATAAATCCTCCAAAAGTACTACTCGTTCTAACTAGTGTCGTACCGATTGAACATGATCTATATTTTTAAAAATATTTTTCAACGATCCAACCGTAAGGATGATGTTATATACTGATTTTAGTGATGTGTAAAAAAAATTAGAAAAAAATAAATCATTCTTGTATGATATTTTAATAGTCAACTATCAAAGTACTACTTGGTCAAACTAGTATAATTTTGGATTAATATATTTTCTAATTTTTTTTTCGACGATCCAACCATACGGATGTTAATATCTAATGATTTGAGTGATGTGTACAAAAAATTAGAAAACAAGAATTCATCTTGTACGTGTTTATAATATAAATCCTCCAAAAGTACTACTCGTTCTAACTAGTGTCGTACCGATTGAACATGATCTATATTTTTAAAAATATTTTTCAACGATCCAACCATAAGGATGATGTTATATACTGATTTTAGTGATGTGTAAAAAAAATTAGAAAAAAACAAATCATTCTTGTATGATATTTTAATAGTCAACTGTCAAAGTACTACTTGGTCAAACTAGTATAATTTTGGATTAATATATTTTCTAATTTTTTTTCGACGATCCAACCATACGGATGTGAATATATAATGATTTGAGTGATGTGTACAAAAAAATTAGAAAACAAGAATTCATTCTTGTACGTGTTTATAATATAAATGCTCCAAAAGTATTACTCGTTCTAACTAGTGTCGTACCGATTGAACATGATCTATATTTTTAAAAATATTTTTCAACGATCCAACCGTAAGGATGATGTTATATACTGATTTTAGTGATGTGTAAAAAAAATTAGAAAAAAACAAATCATTCTTGTATGATATTTTAATAGTCAACTGTCAAAGTACTACTTGGTCAAACTAGTATAATTTTGGATTAATATATTTTCTAATTTTTTTTCGACGATCCAACCATACGGATGTGAATATATAATGATTTGAGTGATGTGTACAAAAAAATTAGAAAACAAGAATTCATTCTTGTACGTGTTTATAATATAAATGCTCCAAAAGTATTACTCGTTCTAACTAGTGTCGTACCGATTGAACATGATCTATATTTTTAAAAATATTTTTCAACGATCCAACCGTAAGGATGATGTTATATACTGATTTTAGTGATGTGTAAAAAAAATTAGAAAAAAACAAATCATTCTTGTATGATATTTTAATAGTCAACTGTCAAAGTACTACTTGGTCAAACTAGTATAATTTTGGATTAATATATTTTCTAATTTTTTTTCGACGATCCAACCATACGGATGTGAATATATAATGATTTGAGTGATGTGTACAAAAAAATTAAAAAACAAGAATTCATTCTTGTACGTGTTTATAATATAAATCCTCCAAAAGTATTACTCGTTCTAACTAGTGTCGTACCGATTGAACATGATCTATATTTTTAAAAATATTTTTCAACGATCCAACCGTAATGATAATGTTATATACTGATTTTAGTGATGTGTAAAAAAATTTAGAAAAAAACAAATCATTCTTGTATGATATTTTAATGATCAACTGTCAAAGTACTACTTGGTCAAACTATATAATTTTGGAATAATATTTTTCCGATTTTTTTTTCGACGATCCAACCATACAGATATTAATACCTAATAATTTGAGTGATGTGTACAAAAATTTTAAAAAAAGAATTCATTCTTGTACGTGTTTATAATATAAATCCTCCAAAAGTACTACTTGGAATAATATTTTTTCTAATTTTTTTTCGACGATCCAATCGTACGGATGTTAATATTTTTTCAAAAATAGAAATAATAATCCGTGGCAAAACACTAGAATGAATATCTATTCTATTGATATTCCGAAAATTTGAATTTTTTGTTTCGAAATAAATTTCTGAAATTTCTTAAAATTTCGTGATCCAAAATCTGAAATTTCACTTCCCTCCCTTCACTAATTTATATTGCCGCTTGTTAATATTTGATTTCCTCCCTTCATTTCACTTCCCCCTTTACTAAAATTTCATTTCCCTCTTTTATCAAAACATAGACCTAATTGAAGCGCCCTCTAGCCCTTTGTCTCTCTACGTTTCAGGCATCTAAAATGGAGTCATTTTCTTCTATGTGACCCAATTGATTTACTCTCTCTGTTTATCTCTAATTCTCTCTCTCTCTCTCTCTCTCTCAATCCTTCTCTCTCTCACCCAATTGATTTACTCTTTCTTTTTATCTATAATTCTCTCTCCCATTTCACTTCCCTCTTTACTAAAATTTCACTTCCATCTTTACTAATCTTGGAGATCTTGACGAATTGTTTTGTTTTAGAATTTAGGGGTTTTCAGTTTTTAGTTTTTACTTTCCGTAGTTATAATTATAATCTTCAGTCTTTGCTATAGATACCAATTTAAACTGGAACCTCATCTCGGGAGAAATGCTCTTCAGTATATGCAAAGATACTTATCATTTCAGTCTTTGCCATAGCTAACCTATAGCTTCATCTCACTAATTTTGGAGAAACCGTCATTATTCCTTCGTGCTTTTATTTTCCAGTCAAAAACCTCAACCTTGAGAGCCGGATGTATCTCCTTGAAAATACAGGTACAGTTGTATAAATGTCATCAGTGGATGAGATGGCAATACCACAAACTCCCATGTCCGTAATACTTCTGATTTCTGTTGATTTTCAGGGGACTTCGTGAAAGCTAATGGACTTCAAGAGGGAGATTTCAGGGGACTTCGTGAAAGCTAATGGACTTCAAGAGGAATATCTTGGTTCCCTACTTACCATTGGTTGAATGTAGATTTATTGCTGTTCAAATTTGTTAAATAACATCATCACTTCCAATTCCCTTCCCATCTCTCACTTAATTGCAAAACCACAACATCTGTATCCAGGTAGTTTGGTTAAAAGCAGAGCGTTGCAGATTGCTGGAAGAGAAAAGGTCTGCAATACTTAGGTTAGTGCTGCCATAGAAGCTCTTATATATGATATGTATTGTATATGTAATATCTACCTTTAAGTTTATATGCATAATTTTGTAGTTTTTCATGTTATCCTAAGTTTTATTTTATGTAATAAATTAACCTGTCGATATTACAGCTGATAAGAGGAGTGGAGGTGAGGCAGCAGCCTGCAAGACCGAGATCTAAGGCAAGAGTGAAAGCAACAAGGAAAAACCGCAACTCTGGAGATGGTAATGGACATTCCTCAACACCATCGAAATTGAACGGATAGTGAAGAAGTGAAGCATAAGCAAAGAAGTGGCAAACTTTAGCCAAGAACATTACTAATTAACATTTGCACTCTTTCAATATTTTCCACTCTTTATCCCTCTTTAAAATGAATTTGATAGAGAGAACATGTTTCTTATATAGTTATATGTGTTAGATTGTCGTGTCACAATATACCCCTATCCTTTTTTTTCATCTACAAAATAAGTGCTCTGTTCTTTTTGTATATGTATCTACCTCGGTTACTATCAGTATTGCTTTAAATTACTTAAATTTTTTTCCTTCACATTACCACAGGACTCTCACTCAAGTCCCAGGAATTGACAGCTTTGTTTTTGCTTCACATTATGTGGTGAGTTTTGCTTCTGCAGTATGCTCTTGTAACTTTCTTCAATAAGCAATGAACCCCCTTCTTCTCTTTCCTGATAACTCAAGATAACTGCAGAATACAATCTTTCATGTATGATATATTACCAGGATGTTATTGACCAAACAAGTTATTAACTAGTAATTTTAATCAGTAGTAACTAGGCAACAGAAAGAACGCTCAGAGAGGAATAAGCAAGCTGCATTTGATGCTTTGGTTCAATCTGGTGCAAGTATACATGATCGTTATGCTTTGCTGTGGAATCAACAAATGGAACGGTGAACGTCCTTGACTTATACCCTGCTACAAGTTTTGACTTCTTATTCAAAACTCTTAATAAATGTTTAATTATCCAGGAGAAAGCAGTTAGCTCAGCTTGGAAGCGCGACCGGTGTTTAGAACTCTGGTGAAGTATTTAGTTGGAGTGCCACAGGTATTTTTTTGTATAGATGAGTAAACTATTTCACTATCTCTCATCCCACCTTACACTGATTCCTATATACTCTTGGCTTTTCGATGAACTAATTTTTTTCCCCGCTATCTGTTATGTGGGATGTCTGCCCACACTTTTGTATAAATATAGATTCTTAAAACGATATATATTTTTGTTAGCTTTTGAGATATTACTTACCATTGTAGTGCATTAAATCTTTGTTTCCTTAGAAAATTATAGACTCTTATGTTCACTTGTGTATAGTGCAGGTTTTACTAGATTTTATCAAGCAATGAAATGATGATCATGGGTATGTCTATGTGTCTCTGTCTTGCTGCAGTGTCTCTTTCTTTATAACATTACATGAATTTAGCTATGTGGGTTATATTTCAACTCTTACCTGGACACTGGACAGTTTCTAGGATGGGCATGCTTTAGTACAACCTGTAATTAGTGTTTTGTGAAATTCTTCTACAGCCCTATGTAAAATTATGAGATTTATTTTGTTTCTTGGGTTCTAGGCTGATCATCGAACTTTTATTCATTGCATATAATCCCATGAATGACTAAGAGTGTCTTTTTTTTTATGCAGGCCGTTAACTTTTACAATGTAAAGAATGACAAGAATCGAAAACATCAAGGGAATGATCAAGAGAAAATCTCATCGACATCAAGCAAGTTAAAAGACATTGTAATTTAGATGATGGTAGTGGTACTTTGTTGGGAATTGGTACCGCTAGTAGCTTTGTAGCGATGAATATTGATTGGTACGTAGTTTTTGTAGTTTGGTTTTCTTTACATGTCCAGAACCATTGTTAATTAAGATACTTTTAGCCAATGTCCACCAATGATTAACACTTGTATTATATATCAAGCAATGCTTTTATTAAAATCCCTTGTGAGGAAATGACTCACACAACAGGAAAATAAAAACTACTTAATGTTAACAATGCAATCAAACAACATGGCCATTTAACAAAGTAATGTGCGAGAAGAATACACACGATAGGTTAAAACCCACAAAATTGTTGTCTCTTTTAACAAATAACAACATGTTATACTCTGCAAAACCATTATTTGAAATAATTTCAAACAAGGAGTTATATACAAAGAAAGTGTTATCCTTCCTACTCTACAACAACATGCCATATGAGATAACATGTTGTACATCTAACCATAAAACAAATCGGTTTTGGTAAGAAACCATTGTCTGTAGTGACATACAACAACAGCCCTGATCAAGTAAATGATTGTATCTTTTGCACTTCAACAATAGGCTTTCTTTTAAAAACCATTGTCTTTACTGCTTAAAACAACAATATATTCGTTAAAACGTGTTGCATTATTGGAGCTTTGACAACAGGTTTCCAAAGAAGTGTTGTTGTTTCTGGGTATCAGACAACTCTTTTCAGGTGGCTTTTACTTGTCTTTCAACTCTCACACAACAGTTTGCTGTGTGTTGTCTGAGGTGTGTATCAGACGACTTCTCAATAGTCAACAGTTTTTGGTACATTCAGACAACACGTTTTGAGTGTCGTCTAAAGCAAAAATCCTTGTAGTGATCTTTGAATCTATCTCGAACATCCCGATAAATATCTACTAAAGCATTTTCTCGATTCAACATTGCAGACAGAGATTCTGTTATTTCTAGATCAAGTCTATTATCACCATTTGGAAAATTCAGACGCTCCTCCAATTGTTGTTGATTATCATACATATATATTTGTGAAAAAACTGCTTTTTCAGAACCTTCTGGTTGCAGAGATCCAAGTTGATGATAAACTTCACCAGATATGCGATAAACATATGGACCACCACCATTATTAATTTCTCTATCTACATTAGCTCCCACGGAAGTAAATGCAAATGCATTATTGTACAACCGCAAAGATTTTCGAAAGATTGTACTCTTATTATTAGTCCCGTCTAGCAATGACTTCAATTCTGAAGGAGTTTCTCTTAATAATGGCAAACGTACTTTTCCATTACCGCAACACAAAGAAAACTTATCTGATTTTGTTCGTTGATGTGTTTTTGTTTGCTCAAATCTCCACATTAAAGCTCCACAGTCACAACATATTTTATCAGCACAACCGATATCAAGTATTTCATCGCTCGATGCTGCATTCAAAAATATTTGACGTCACAAATTTAAGTTAACTAATTGTTGGGACTATAGAACAAAAACACTAAGAATTACAATTTTGGAACGTTAAATAAAATAATATATTACCAAATTTTCTTTTAATGTCATTTATTTTACTCCTCATTCTCTTACTCAGTGGAGGCAAAGCTGCAACATTGGTAACTTGTTAACAAACAAACAGCAAAAGATATTTTATTTAATTCCCACTACAGAACTAACCTTCAAATTTAAGCAACGGTACGTCTAACAATTAATTTTGAAGCATCACAGTTCACATTTGGAGCTGCATTTTCTGCAAAAATAACATGTTTTATGTATATTGGAATATAATCCTTGTTAAGGAACAAAAACACACATGTCAAACAAATTCTTCATACCTCAGAAAAAGCCGACATACATGTTGTAAATAATAAACATTCAATATAATAAAGTATAGCAACTACTTTTTTTTGTGGGGGTTTTGGAAATATAAAAATTTATCTTGTTTTCTTTCTATAAGAATTTATCACCACATCACATGTAAATCAGATTGGTTATTTTAAGTATTTGAAAAAATGATCAATGAACACCAAAATTGAATTCTAGGTTATTTTTAACGTACCGTTTTGGTAAATTCGACTTCGTTTCTTGTTACGTTCCTTTCTTTGCTCAGTAGTTTCACTCTGGATTCCTGAAGAAATGACAATTACATACATATGGAAAGAGTGAGTAAAATTGTTTGGTATGGATAAAAGTATTGTAAAAACATTACACTACAAACGTACTATTTTGGTACACGCATTGTCGTTTCTTATTATGTTATTGTCTTTGGTCAGTACCCTCAACTTGAACTCCTAGGAAGGATATATGTTAGTCAATGAAAAATTAAAAACAATACTAACCAGCCGACAAAAAACAAATAACCATTATGTAAACAATTGTTATTGCAAATATAGACATCGATAAGATAAATAGATTGTCTTAAGTAATTTTAGTTACGTATATCTCATGTTACATCTCTCCTCGATTCCATCCAATTTTAATATAAGAAATTATTTTTAATCTACATTTTTTTTGTCTAAATACATAAAAAAAAAATTACATGGCATGGATTCATGATTTCCAAATATCAGAATGCATTGATCCAATATGAATATCAACAAACATAAACCAAACTGTAGCTTACTTTCTTTGTACTTCTCACGCCTCCGTTTATTACGTATATCCTTCACCTTCTGAAGATCGAGGCTATTTTCCATAACGACGTTCTGTGAATTTCAAAATTTTGGAGACTAAAGGTTATCATTTTGAATGATACGTATTTGCTACAATATAAATTCAAGTTATAGATTGTAATACCTGTTTTGCATAATTTCCACGACGAATTTTATTACGATCATCTTGATCCTCAGCACTCATAGTAGTTCTCTTAGATAAGACACTCACAATTAAATAAGTAAGCATGTAAGAATAGAGCATTGTAAAAGCAGTCTATATTCCTAACTTTTTACATTTTAATTTAATTTGTGATTGAGACTTAAATACCTTGTCCATGTATTTTTTTCGCCGTTTTGCATTACGCTCTTCCCGTTGTTCAACAGTTTCAGAATCTTTTCTTTTACGGTATCTTTCTCTTGCCTTTGTCTTATCGGCCTCCAATTTCAAACAAATATCTATAGTCCAAACATGTAAATGCTTAAAGATATAACTCTATTGTTAAATAAATCAAGGCAACTTTTAATTTTTACTGTCTACATAACAACTATGTCTACAATTATTTATATGAAGAGTTATTATCATGCAAGCATAATAAGTAGATAATTCAGCAACTTATATATACAGAGATAGGGAGCCAAGCAATAAGGGTTTTGAGTATTATGTTCACTATAAGGACCAGAAGCGAATTTCAATAATCATTTCACCACATCGGTGACTTTTAAGTTCCATATAAGTTGTCTACTTCTACCCCTACGAAATTATGTTTAGGAAGAGTTATTATCATGCACGAATCATAAGTAGATAGTTCAGCAACTTATATATACAGAGATAGGGAGCCAAGCAATAAGGGTTTTGAGTATTATGTTCACTCTAAGGACCCAAAGCAAATTTCAATAATAATTTCACCAGATCGGTGACTTTTAAGTTCCATATAAGTTGCCTACTTCTAGCCCTACGAAGTCATGACGGAACTATCATAATTCACACATTTGACTTATAGGATTAATAATAGTCTAAATTTCATCTCTATAATTTTTTTTTTGCTTCCACCTTATTTTACCAAGACGAAGAATTGAGTGAATTTGCACTCTACAAAATCAGTTTTAAAAAGATGTAATATCACAAATGAAGCCCTTATTTCAATTCATATTCAAGTGTATGATATGTACCTTTTATATACGTAGCCAACCCAAATAGACAGTTCATATTCAAAATTACAAATGTAATTTTTCTTCAAGTTCGAAACAAATTGTGCCCATTTTATTATAATTACAAATGCTTTGATATTCATAACAATGCTTGATATAGGCCAACATACTTGTAACTGGAGTGTTATCACCAATAACCAACGGCGATGAGGCTTGTGGT
The DNA here is from genome assembly GCA_036435485.1 of Saposhnikovia divaricata. Lineage (NCBI taxonomy): Eukaryota > Viridiplantae > Streptophyta > Magnoliopsida > Apiales > Apiaceae > Saposhnikovia > Saposhnikovia divaricata. The sequence goes on along the minus strand of CM071595.1, from coordinate 171,631,771 downwards.
GCACGTTGTTGGTTCCCTATTAAAAAAAGTAAAGACAAATTAGTAAAAAAAGTTAGAGGGCATGTAATACAAATTTTTACAATCCTATCAATCACAAATATGTACTCTTATTCAAATGGTTCTGGTCCCTTTGATTGATTTTATTGATATATATAGGGAAATAATAAAATAGATAAATTTAGAAAACAAAAAAATTGACACTAACACACCAGATGTATAGTATGTGGTAACGGTTCTATGTGAGTTATCAGTTGTTCTGTCCAAATAACATGCATTCTCCATGTCCTCGTGTATAACTGTCAAGTAAGGAAAAAAAAAATACCAAATTGCATTTATACAGGTAAATTTGAAAAAGAAAGGTTTAAGACACATATGTGCCAATGGAACCATAACAAATATTTCATCTCAATTATAGAAAATAGGAAACTAATCTCAAATTTGAACCATTTCGGGCATAAGCAATTCATAGAGAAAAATAAATATCTTTAGATACAAACCAATCTGTTGCTTTCTTTCCTTGTTCTCCTCACGCATTCTCGCATCACGCTTAATCCTACGTTTGCCGGCCAGAATTTCTGACAAACTCATCTCCTCAACAATCTGCAAAAAGATTGTAAAATATTTGGAGGTTATTATTTAAGCTGAGCAAGTATTTTACTTATTTAAAATGATTAAGTATTTAAATAATTCTAAGCAGAAGCCTTAGCTTGTAATACCTGATCCTCATATATTTCTCGTTGTTTCTTGTTACGTTCCACGTATTTTTTCCAAGGTTTCTCATTGCATCCACCTCCCTGCTCATCTGTTTCAAAATCACCTATTTCATAATCTGGATTCTTCATGGTGCATTAAAATACTGTCAAGCAAGAAAAACAATTATTCATGGGTTAAAGTTGCAGAAAAATAACACATGACTTAATTATATTCAGGGGTTAAAGTTGCAAGAAAATGCCACATGACTTAATTGTTACTTCAATAATAATTTAGGGAATAACTTATGTGATCAAGCAGACATTAACTATTTGGTGTTTCATATTTATTTGCATTTTCCTGCTAATCTTTATATATGTATAGTTTCTTTCACAGCCCACTTTTTTTTATGGATTCACAAAGCAAACTGTAATTCTTTTAGTCTAGAGGGTCTTCTAAACAGGTAATTATTGGACATCAGAAGTAAGTACCCTAGTTTTTGAAAGACTTCTTTCATATCTCCTTGAAAACTACCCTCAAATTTTAATATCTATATACACACTCAATATCGCTATTTGGCACCTTTAAAATTGACTGCTTCTCATATCTCCTTGACTACCCTCAAATTTTAATTTGGGTAAACACTTACTTTGTAGACAATGGCATTGGTCAACTGTTGACATGCAACATATCTGATCAGTGTTTGATTATTCTGTCATATGACTTGTAAAATTTTCCTAACTGGGGGAAGAGGTAGAAACAGGGATTTGTCAAAGGGACGTTTCAGTGGTCGTAACTTTAGTCGTGGCAGTGGTCAAAATGGTGGTGACTACAGCAGACCTCGAGGGAACAAAAATGGTTACTATCGACCAAGTCAACGTAAAGGGATTGGAAGACACTTCTTTGCTGAGGGTATTATTCTGTCATACACTTCTTTGCGATTGGTTTTGTTTAGCTACATTGTGGAAGACACTTCTTTACACAATTGAACATGATCATGATCATCTTCCATTCAATTCCTGAGGGTAATACCCAAAATTAAATTTTTATTTCTATTATAGAACACGATTATAACATGATTTATCAAGTGATTATCCCTTTAAAATTGAACTTCTTTGCTGGAAATGTAACGATCTGCTTCAATTTTTTAGTTGCTGGAAGTAGCTCCTGTGATGGAGCTGCTAATAGTGACAGACACATACATAAAGATAAAAACTTTAGTAAATAAAGAACCTTTATAGTGGCAGAAATAGAAAGTATGCAATAACTTTACAGATGATTAGCAAATCAGGATGTTATTCTTGATTTCTTGTGTTCATTCTGTTTGGAAGGAACTGGTTCCAACAAAAACTTTAGTAAATAAAGAACCTTTATAGTGGCAGAAATAGACAAAGTATGCAATAACTTTACAGATGATTAGCAAATCAGGATGTTATTGGTTATTCTTGATTTCTTGTGTTGTTTCTGTTTGGATGGAACTGGTTCAAACAACCCTGTGCACCTTTAAAATTCTAACAGGTGCTGGGATTGAAAGGTTTTTACTTTAACTTCTCCCTCTATGGTTAGGAATTCAGAGGATTGAATAACTCCCACAAATTTTTATGGCTATATACACACACATACACTTTCACATATGTGTACAATCTCAAGATAAAAAATTGATTATAGGTAGATGGTAAGAAGTATTGGGTAGAGTATTGAATAACTCCCTAAAAATTTTATGGCTATATACATACACACAATTTCACATATGTGTATGTGTACAATCAGGTTTTAATGGATAATCAGATGAACATCAATTCAATTAATCTCACACACACTAACTCAAGATAAAATCTCACACACACTAACTCAAGATAAAAAATTGATTATAGGTAGATGCTAAGAAGTATTGGGTAGAAAATTATACCTGGAGTAGATAGATGAGTAAACCAATTGTTGACGCTGGTAGATAAGCTCTCGGGTGGAGGAAGAAAGAGTCCTTGAAGAATTTTAATCCGGCTAATTCAATTGGAAGAATCGGAGAGGAGAAAGAGTCCTTGAAGAAATTTTATTCGGAGAAGAATTTTAATCCGACTAATTCAATTGAAAGAATTTGTATACGGTTTATTTATTTATTTTTTAATAATAATATAGATGAGTTTTTGATGAGTTTTTTTAGAAGGTTTAAAATTTGTTTTAGGAAGGTGTCAACCAACCAACCAACCAACCAATTATACCCTATTTCGCTTATAATAGTATAGTATAGAAATGGTTACTATCGACCAAGTCAACGTAAAGCGATTGGTTATGTTTAGCTACATTGTGGAAGACACTTCTTTACACCACTGAACATGATCATGATCACCTTCCATTCAATTCCTGAGGGTAATACCCAAAATTAAATTTTTATTTCTATTATAGAACACGATTATAACATGATTTATCAAGTGATTATCCCTTTAAAATTGAACTTCTTTGCTGGAAATGTAACGATCTCCTTCAATTTTTTAGTTACTGGAAAAAGCTCCTGTGATGGAGCTGCTAATAGTGACAGACACATACATAAAGATAAAAACTTTAGTAAATAAAGAACCTTTATATTGGCAGAAGTAGACAAAGTATGCAATAACTTTACAGATGATTAGCAAATCAGGATGTTATTCTTGATTTCTTGTGTTGTTTCTGTTTGGATGGAACTGTTTCCAACAAAAACTTTAGTAAATAAAGAACCTTTATAGTGGCAGAAATAGACAAAGTATGCAATAACTTTACAGATGATTAGCAAATCAGGATGTTATTCGTTATTCTTGATTTCTTGTGTTGTTTCTGTTTGGATGGAACTGGTTCAAACAACCCTGTGCACCTTTAAAATTCTAACAGGTGCTGGGATTGAAAGGTTTTTACTTTAACTTCTCCCACTATGGTTAGGAATTCAGAGGATTGAATAACTCCCACAAATTTTTATGGATATATACACACACATACACTTTGACATATGTGTACAATCTCAAGATAAAAAATTGATTATAGGTAGATGGTAAGAAGTATTGGGTAGAGTATTGAATAACTCCCTAAAAATTTTATGGCTATATACATACACACAATTTCACATATGTGTATGTGTACAATCAGGTTTTAATGGATAATCAGATGAACATCAATTCAATTAATCTCACACACACTAACTCAAGAAAAAATCTCACACACACTAACTCAAGATAAAAAATTGATTATAGGTAGATGCTACTATATACATACACACAATTTCACATATGTGTATGTGTACAATCAGGTTTTAATGGATAATCAGATGAACATCAATACAATTAATCTCACACACACTAACTCAAGATAAAATCTCACACACACTAACTCAAGATAAAAAATTGATTATAGGTAGATGCTAAGAAGTATTGGGTAGAGAATTATACCTGGAGTAGATAGATGAGTAAACCAATTGTTGACGCTGGTAGATAAGCTCTCGGGTGGAGGAAGAAAGAGTCCTTGAAGAATTTTAATCCGGCTAATTCAATTGGAAGAATCGGAGAGGAGAAAGAGTCCTTGAAGAAATTTTATTCGGAGAAGAATTTTAATCCGACTAATTCAATTGAAAGAATTTGTATACGGTTTATTTGTTTATTTTTTAATAATAATATAGATGAGTTTTTAATGATTTTTTTTAGAAGGTTTAAAATTTGTTTTAGGAAGGTGTTAACCAACCAACCAACCAACCAATTATACCCTATTTCGCTTATAATAGTATAGTACAGAAATGGTTACTATCGACCAAGTCAACGTAAAGGGATTGGTTATGTTTAGCTACATTGTGGAAGACACTTCTTTACACCATTGAACATGATCATGATCATCTTCCATTCAATTCCTGAGGGTAATACCCAAAATTAAATTTTTATTTCTATTGTAGAACACGATTATAACATGATTTATCAAGTGATTATCCCTTTTAAATTGAATTCTTTGCTGGAAATGTAACGATCTGCATCAATTTTTTAGTTGCTGGAAATAGCTCCTGTGATGAAGCTGCTAATAGTGACAGACACATACATAAAGATAAAAACTTTATTAAATAAAGAACCTTTATAGTGGCAGAAATAGACAAAGTATACAATAACATTACAGATGATTAGCAAATCAGGATGTTATTCTTGATTTCTTGTGTTGTTTCTGTTTGGATGGAACTGGTTCCAACAAAAACTTTAGTAAATAAAGAACCTTTATAGTGGCAGAAATAGACAAAATTTGCAATAACTTTACAGATGATTAGCAAATCAGGATGTTATTCGTTATTCTTGATTTATTGTGTTGTTTCTGTTTGGATGGAACTGGTCCAAACAACCCTGTGCACCTTTAAAATTCTAACAGGTGCTGGGATTGAAAGGTTTTTACTTTAACTTCTCCCTCTATGGTCAGGAATTCAGAGGATTGAATAACTCCCACAAATTTTTATGGCTATATACACACACATACACTTTCACATATATGTACAATCTCAAGATAAAAAATTGATTATAGGTAGATGGAAAGAAGTATTGGGTAGAGTATTGAATAACTCCCTAAAAATTTTATGGCTATATACATGCACACAATTTCACATATGTGTATGTGTACAATCAGGTTTTAATGGATAATTAGATGAACATCAATACAATTAATCTCACACACTAACTCAAGATAAAATCTCACACACACTAACTCAAGATAAAAAATTGATTATAGGTAGATGCTACTATATACATACACACAATTTCATATATGTGTATGTGTACAATCAGGTTTTAATGGATAATCAGATGAACATCAATACAATTAATCTCACACACACTGTAACACCCCCAGATCCGGGGTCCGGGATCCGGTGGTTACGGTTTCCAATTCTGTCCACAATAATTGAACTTTCCTTAACATAAAATAAATTACGTCTCTATAACCCAACACAACAATTAAAACACACCCGTTATAGTCCCAGAGATGAAATCAGAGTAACAATCAAATTTTTATTAATCACATTATGAGTTCTTACAATCCAAAAGAATTTAAATATAAATACATACTCTTTGCCATCCATTTACATAAGTCATACTAGACCATATTCTTGGTACTGAAAGAATAAATATACCCTACCAATAGCTTCTTCTTCAGCTCTGGTAGTCTCATCGTCCTCGCCCGCGTCGAGTGCGCCTTGTGCGAGTCATCTGGTCTAGCTGTTGTTGTGATATAATAATAAAGCAAGGGTGAGCAATAGCCCACCAACAATAATATATAACTGAACGATAATGTATAACAGTTCAAAAGTATCTTTCAAACCATATGCCATGCATTTACGGAAATGATGCCAGTATAATATGAACGATTAAGTTACAAGGTAACTTAAAGTATTTGTTTGTAGAAATATCTGCTACATCAAAGTAAGCGAGATATTTTTATTGTTATTAAGAAGAGGAACTTGCAAGAAAAGGTTGCAATTCCAGTTATGACCCTTTTCCAACTCTGCCAACAATAATCATGTTGCAGGAAATAAATAAATTTGGATGATGAACCAATGATGGAGTATTCACCGCGCCCGCTATTCCAATCTTGATGATCAGTCGAGATCGTACAGCTCAATTTAGATTTACTACCGGTAGAAGGAAGAACTGACGGCTTTACTTGTATACCGCCTTACTAGCTCTCCCCGGCCAACGGTTGGGCCAAAGGGGATGGACCGGCGCTACTCGGCCTCTTACACGACTCCTAGTTCAAATAGAATTCATGATTCTGAATGTAACGTTCGTCCCCCTTTCCCCAAGTATAATACTTGTTGATAAGACTCCACAAAGTAGTCGTATCTAGTTGGAAAGGAAAATTTACCAATAACTCCCAAGCTATTACTTGGTAACGGATATCAACTTGTTCCAGTAATCTTACCCCTCGAAAGATGAGAAGGTAAGCAACGACTTAATAAGTCAACAGCACCCGAGTTGCGGGTGAAGGGAATACTTTATGACCGGGAAGTCGACAAGATAAATAACATTTTCCAAGTAAGGTTCCCTTATTATTAAGGGGGTAGACTCAAAGAAAAATGATGTCTGAGAACCTTTCTTGATATAAGATTAATAATAATATGACTCCGAGATATTTTCTGTAATAATCGAAGAAGATAAACCTTATCGACGTTATTCTAAGTATGGAATAAATATCCAGAGAATATTTATTGAGTTAAAATATTTAAAGAATATTTGGGAATATGAAAGAATATCTTTAATCAGAGTATTTCTCAAAATAATCCCTGAAGAAATATCAGGAGGATATTTATTGAATAAATAAATATTTAAATGAATATTCAAAACAATATTCATTAATTAATAAGACCTGAAAAGAATATTTAAGGTAATATTCATAATTAATTAGGAATTTAAATGAATATTCAAAAGTAATATTCATTTAATGAATAATATCCTAAATGAATATCAAGTAATATTCATTTAGTAATCCAAGCCTTAAGGAATATTCGAGATAATATTCGGTAATTAAATCAAGCTTCAGATGAATATTAAAATAATATTCATCAAGTATTTAATATCTTAAATGAATATTCAAAAGTAATATTTATTTAATAAAATAATATTCTAAAAGAATATCCAAATAATATTCATTTAATAGTCTCATCTTTAGAAGAATATTCGAAATAATAGTCGATAATCAATTCGACTCTGAATGAATATTGAGAAATATTATTCGTTGAATAGTTACGTTCAAATAATTATTTGAAGCAAGGATCGATAAAATAATTAGTCTCGAACGAATATTCAAATAATATTCGTCGCCCAAATAATAGAAAATATTTACTTAAATATTTTCCTCCGAGGAAATCTCGATATATCAAGAAATATTGACTCCCGGTCTATATTCGATGAATAAGATATATGCGCCCTTCTCTGAGGGTCTTACAATAACCGGCTTATAACTGATGTATAACTATCTAGCTTATAAGCCAACAATAACATTCAGGGAACAAGTATATCAATTCAACTTGAAAGTAGGCATGCATGCAATGGCATATGTATATCAGCAATCATATATATATATTTATTCAATCACAACAACAGCCTAAAAGAAGGTAATTGAAACTTGCCTGGTAGTCGAGTACGGTAAGGGGTAGTGGTAGCGGGTCCCGGTTCAGCTTGGTGATCTATAAATAACCAAGGCATTCGGGATTAATCACTTAACATATTAAAAGTTAAGTTATACTTAACTCGAAACACGTTCTCGAGTTATCTCGTTATACCCCTTTTTGTGGATTACTTTTATCACTGATCCGACCCGACATTCGTTCGTTAATACGACATGTCATTGTACTTATACTTGGGACATACTTAAGTCATATGAGTTCTAAGGTCGATCGTTACGAACCAATACTATACTCCGAGTTTTATCGCCCGTTTTCTAAGTGTTTTACCGAGGTTATAAAAGAGTCGTCTTTTAGGGGTTCGTTCGCGTTTAACCTCGACTCGAACATTTTTAATAAATCGAAAAATGATCCTTTTGACATACGGTTTTCTTTCACACCTTCCTTTTTACCTCTAGTATTTATTTACCAAGATTTGCCATGACGTTACATAGTTTACGAGGGTTCAATTACAGTTACGAACTTTCGTTTACGGATTCAAACTACTTTTAGTAATTTGGTTGTAAATCCTAAACCGTAAGTCCGTTTCACGTGATCTTTATATCAAAACGAAGCTTAGAACATTACCTATCCTATCATGGCAGATTGCAAAGCTAGGCAGTGAGTTACATCTACTGTCCAAGTTGTTTTTCTTAAGGTTAACGAAATTTCGGCATTACGACGGCTATATATCGAACGTTCCAAAAATTATAACAATCCAACCAAGCCACACCGGGCATCCACACAACTTATCACATGATCATGAACATCATCAAGTCCAGATCATACCAGTTTACCACAATAATTAACATGCTTTCTTGCTCAACTAAATCACTTAATAATTATGCTTATAATCATGCTAACATCATAACCAAGCTTAGCTCATCAAAAACATCCATAAACTTAAAGTTGATCTAGGGTTTCAAGAGTGTTATACCTTCTTGAGAGTATGTACTAGCCTTACAAAGCTTGTTATAGTCCTTGGATAGCCTCAGGGTAGCTAAGATCAACCATGAAAACAAGAAAAATCAAAGATTAGTTCATGAAACACTATTCATCCTCCTCTTTCATGATTTTTTTGAAAATGGAAACAAAGGAGTTTGGACTTGAAATTTTTAGGAGATTGCTTTTATGAAATATAGGACTCACCATAAAAATTTGATGATCAAACAAGGAGTGGAAGCTTGGTTTGGAAATCTAAAAATTCCAAAAATTCGAAGTCTTGTTTCTTGAGGGGAAAAACAGGGTGATTTTCTTGAATTTATTTACCTATCCAAACGATCTTCAAAAATTATGAAATTTTGAACGAGTACTCTACATATATTGAGGAAGCTATGGTTAAAATTTGGTGATCTATGAATGGGTAGAAGTGGAGATATGAATTTTTATTTGAGGAGTGTTCTTGCTTGGCAGTTTTGAAGAATGGAGAGAATGGAGTTGTTTTGCTTGGTTGAATTTCAATAATGCATAAAGTGATGTAAGTTGGATAATATCTCATCCTAAAGCTACTTTAATAAAGGTGTGATGCAATGCATGATGTCATTTGGGGCATGTGTCAAGAGGTGTGTTAAAGAAGTTAACACTTGGTTGATCTTTGGATGGAATTCATGCTAAGTATTAGTTCCAATCTCTAAGTGTGCTAGTTACTTGAGTCACCACTTGGTTGCTAGATATTTTCTACTAGCACATGCATGCATCTTGATTCCCGGCTTGTTTCTGTGTCCGGTTATTGCCCGTTTCGATTGATCGTTCGTGAGAATATTTCACGGATTTCTAATTAGGGTTTACCGGGAATCCTTTTTAATATTAATACTTTCATTCTCCATCTTTCATTCTAACTTTCCAATTTATATTCCTTAAATCCATTCGTTAAATACTTAAGGCTATCAGTGTCCAGGGAACTCTCGGAGAAAATAAAAGTGCGGTTTTTCAGAATCCGACAGCTTTTACATACACTTATTTTCCCCCTGGATCACTAATACGAACTCGGAAATCCGTTCCGAATACTTCTATATAGTGTCGTCTCATATTATTATATACTCCCACCACAACGCTATTCATTCTGTATTCTTTACTTGTTCCCTTAGGGTTGTATAATTGTCCGTATTCTCTTTCGATCGTTCCTTAACCTTTTTACGGAACTACTGGATTAATCGTTACCGATCTGGATGACATGAGAATATTCTCCTGCTTGAGATTGCCATATCTTATTCCCCTAGAAGATAGATTATTCTTACCTATGTTGTTACCCTTTAGCATTCTTCAAGACATAGAAATAATAAAGTCGAATTCCATTCATTCTTTCCAAATATCAATTATTACATTGTAGCCATAACCACTCCTCAGTGGTTTCCTACCTTCATTCTTAAATCAATATAATAACATCCCAAAATATCAAATCCTCAAAGTTAATATCTCAATTCTTGGATTATAATAATATTTAATCCACTGTCCGGTCAAATATTATACCGAAAAGAATTTGGAATTTCTGAATTCCGATCGTCTCTGCATTCACTTATTTCCTCCGCGTATTACTAATATGACTTCGAAACATCCATATCACGTCCCGTACATAGGGTGGAGTGAAAAGTTTTCCAACTTACAAAATCACTATTCGTCCACCAAATTACTATGCACATACAGGAAACACTATGCACGTACGGGAAATACTATGCACGTACGGGAAATACTATGCACGTACTCATTTCCCTTCAAGGATCAATTAGCTCCTTTCTGGATGGTAGATTATTCTTATCTAGGTCCTCAACCATCGAATTACTCTATTCTGACAATATACCAATGCATCAGGATCATTGTCCAAAGCAATGTCCATTCATTACAATCATTGTTCTTTGAAACCACCATTCATTAGAGTTGGTGACCTTGCTGTCGGAATCATTGTTTCTCATTTTATCATTACTTAATAAAAAGTTTTAATTATATCCAAAATTTGGGGTTCTTACACACACTAACTCAAGATAAAATCTCACACACACTAACTCAAGATAAAAAATTGATTATAGGTAGATGCTAAGAAGTATTGGGTAGAGAATTACACCTGGAGTAGATAAATGAGTAAACCAATTGTTGACGCTGGTAGATAAGCTCTCGGGTGGAGGAAGAAAGAGTCCTTGAAGAATTTTAATCCGGCTAATTCAATTGGAAGAATCGGAGAGGAGAAAGAGTCCTTGAAGAAATTTTATTCGGAGAAGAATTTTAATCCGACTAATTCAATTTTAATCCAACCAACCAACCAATTATACCCTATTTCGCTTATAATAGTATAGTATAGAAATGGTTACTATCGACCAAGTCAACGTAAAGGGATTGGTTATGTTTAGCTACATTGTGGAAGACACTTCTTTACACCATTGAACATGATCATGATCATCTTCCATTCAATTCCTGAGGGTAATACCCAAAATTAAATTTTTATTTCTATTGTAGAACACGATTATAACATGATTTATCAAGTGATTATCCCTTTTAAATTGAACTTCTTTGCTGGAAATGTAACGATCTGCTTCAATTTTTTAGTTGCTGGAAATAGTTCCTGTGATGAAGCTGCTAATAGTGACAGACACATACATAAAGATAAAAACTTTATTAAATAAAGAACCTTTATAGTGGCAGAAATAGACAAAGTATGCAATAACATTACAGATGATTAGCAAATCAGGATGTTATTCATGATTTCTTGTGTTGTTTTTGTTTGGATGGAACTGGTTCCAACAAAAACTTTAGTAAATAAAGAACCTTTATAGTGGCAGAAATAGACAAAGTATGCAATAACTTTACAGATGATTAGCAAATCAGGATGTTATTCGTTATTCTTGATTTATTGTGTTGTTTCTGTTTGGATGGGACTGGTTCAAACAACCCTGTGCACCTTTAAAATTCTAACAGGTGCTGGGATTGAAAGGTTTTTACTTTAACTTCTCCCTCTATGGTTAGGAATTCAGAGGATTGAATAACTCCCACAAATTTTTATGGCTATATACACACACATACACTTTCACATATGTGTACAATCTCAAGATAAAAAATTGATTATAGGTAGATGGAAAGAAGTATTGGGTAGAGTATTGAATAACTCCCTAAAAATTTTATGGCTATATACATACACACAATTTCACATATGTGTATGTGTACAATCAGGTTTTAATGGATAATTAGATGAACATCAATACAATTAATCTCACACACTAACTCAAGATAAAATCTCACACACACTAACTCAAGATAAAAAATTGATTATAGGTAGATGCTACTATATACATACACACAATTTCACATATGTGTATGTGTACAATCAGGTTTTAATGGATAATCAGATGAACATCAATAAAATAAATCTCACACACACTAACTCAAGATAAAATCTCACACACACTAACTCAAGATAAAAAAATTGATTATAGGTAGATGCTAAGAAGTATTGGGTAGAGAATTATACCTGGAGTAGATAGATGAGTAAAACAATTGTTGACGCTGGTAGATAAGCTCTCGGGTGGAGGAAGAAAGAGTCCTTGAAGAATTTTAATCCGGCTAATTCAATTGGAAGAATCGGAGAGGAGAAAGAGTCCTTGAAGAAATTTTATTCGGAGAAGAATTTTAATCCGACTAATTCAATTGAAAGAATTTGTATACGGTTTATTTGTTTATTTTTTAATAATAATATACATGAGTTTTTGATGAGTTTTTTTAGAAGGTTTAAAATTTGTTTTAGGAAGGTGTCAACCAACCAACCAACCAACCAATTATACCCTATTTCGCTTATAATAGTATAGTATAGAAATGGTTACTATCGACCAAGTCAACGTAAAGGGATTGGTTATGTTTAGCTACATTGTGGAAGACACTTCTTTACACCATTGAACATGATCATGATCATCTTCCATTCAATTCCTGAGGGTAATACCCAAAATTAAATTTTTATTTCTATTGTAGAACACGATTATAACATGATTTATCAAGTGATTATCCCTTTTAAATTGAACTTCTTTGCTGGAAATGTAACGATCTGCTTCAATTTTTTGGTTGCTGGAAATAGTTCCTGTGATGAAGCTGCTAATAGTGACAGACACATACATAAAGATAAAAACTTTATTAAATAAAGAACCTTTATAGTGGCAGAAATAGACAAAGTATGCAATAACATTACAGATGATTAGCAAATCAGGATGTTATTCATGATTTCTTGTGTTGTTTTTGTTTGGATGGAACTGGTTCCAACAAAAACTTTAGTAAATAAAGAACCTTTATAGTGGCAGAAATAGACAAAGTATGCAATAACTTTACAGATGATTAGCAAATCAGGATGTTATTCGTTATTCTTGATTTATTGTGTTGTTTCTGTTTGGATGGGACTGGTTCAAACAACCCTGTGCACCTTTAAAATTCTAACAGGTGCTGGGATTGAAAGGTTTTTACTTTAACTTCTCCCTCTATGGTTAGGAATTCAGAGGATTGAATAACTCCCACAAATTTTTATGGCTATATACACACACATACACTTTCACATATGTGTACAATCTCAAGATAAAAAATTGATTATAGGTAGATGGAAAGAAGTATTGGGTAGAGTATTGAATAACTCCCTAAAAATTTTATGGCTATATACATACACACAATTTCACATATGTGTATGTGTACAATCAGGTTTTAATGGATAATTAGATGAACATCAATACAATTAATCTCACACACTAACTCAAGATAAAATCTCACACACACTAACTCAAGATAAAAAATTGATTATAGGTAGATGCTACTATATACATGCACACAATTTCACATATGTGTATGTGTACAATCAGGTTTTAATGGATAATCAGATGAACATCAATAAAATAAATCTCACACACACTAACTCAAGATAAAATCTCACACACACTAACTCAAGATAAAAAAATTGATTATAGGTAGATGCTAAGAAGTATTGGGTAGAGAATTATACCTGGAGTAGATAGATGAGTAAAACAATTGTTGACGCTGGTAGATAAGCTCTCGGGTGGAGGAAGAAAGAGTCCTTGAAGAATTTTAATCCGGCTAATTCAATTGGAAGAATCGGAGAGGAGAAAGAGTCCTTGAAGAAATTTTATTCGGAGAAGAATTTTAATCCGACTAATTCAATTGAAAGAATTTGTATACGGTTTATTTGTTTATTTTTTAATAATAATATACATGAGTTTTTGATGAGTTTTTTTAGAAGGTTTAAAATTTGTTTTAGGAAGGTGTCAACCAACCAACCAACCAACCAATTATACCCTATTTCGCTTATAATAGTATAGTATAGAAATGGTTACTATCGACCAAGTCAACGTAAAGGGATTGGTTATGTTTAGCTACATTGTGGAAGACACTTCTTTAAACCATTGAACATGATCGTGATCATCTTCCATTCAATTCCTGAGGGTAATACCCAAAATTAAATTTTTATTTCTATTGTAGAACACGATTATAACATGATTTATCAAGTGATTATCCCTTTTAAATTGAACTTCTTTGCTGGAAATGTAACGATCTGCTTCAATTTTTTAGTTGCTGGAAACAGCTCCTGTGATGAAGCTGCTAATAGTGACAGACACATACATAAAGATAAAAACTTTATTAAATAAAGAACCTTTATAGTGGCAGAAATAGACAAAGTATGCAATAACATTACAGATGATTAGCAAATCAGGATGTTATTCTTGATTTCTTGTGTTGTTTCTGTTTGGATGGAACTGGTTCCAACAAAAACTTTAGTAAATAAAGAACCTTTATAGTGGCAGAAATAGACAAAGTATGCAATAACTTTACAGATGATTAGCAAATCAGGATGTTATTCGTTATTCTTTGTTAGTCACAGAGGCATGCCTGAATACATCTAATAACAAGCCCAAGTGGTTCGTAATGCTATGCATTACCTACATGACCTCTTAACTGAGGGAACCTCTAGTTGTAGAGTTTCTACTTGTTTGTACTATGTAATAGGCATCAAATTCTATCTGTGTAACTGTACCTACTAAGTCAAGAATAAAGCTTGAAAGAAGTTCTAAGGTTCATGCCTCAAGCAAGGAAATGAAGACTGTCAAATAATCACAGTTGGGATTTGAAGAATTGAAGAAATGAAGAAATTGCCTAAGTACTAATTCGAGAAGTACATTTGTTTATTCGAGAAGTCTAGCATTCGAGAAGTCTGGAGTTCGATATCTCAGAAGACACTATTCGATATCTCTCGATATCTCATTCGATATCTCAGGGATTCGATATGTCCATTACACGGTTCGAGAACTCAAGGAGTCAACAGTTCGAGTTCTCAAAGGGTCAACAAGTCAATGCTACATTCGATATCTCAAAGACTCAATATGCTATTCGATATCTCAGGGATTCGATATGTCAAAATGCTCTATTCGATATCTCAAGGAGTCCCAGAGAAAAGAGCTATTCGAGAAGTGATTCGATATGTCAAGATAACACTATTCGAGAACTCAGAGTTATCGATCAAGTCAACTCCAGTTCTCGAATCACTCACTTAGTCACTTCTCGAATACATTCTTGAGGACAAAATACTGAAGAATTGTACAAGTCAGAAACCTGCAACAAGCCAGGATACTTTATTTGACTCTGTCCTATAAAGCATGCTGGAAAGCCTACAAAGAAGCTTGGAGAGATAAGACAAGGGACAAGGAGCTGAAGAAGTGGATCTCAACAGGCTTTTCAAAGTCAAATCTGTAGCCGTTTGGACTCTTACTAAAATGAGATAGACAGACTGGAAAGTGTTTTTGTTTTACCTACCTCATTTGTAGTAAGTGGGTGTATCCATGTCTATAAGGATACAGCCTCACTTCCTTAGCTAAAAAGGTGTTGAAGTTTCTCAAATACCCAGAAAATATCTCTCTGAGAAAAACGAAGCTGAGAATACTATCATTTGTATTCACAGATTGTAGCAAAATCTTTATCTAATAAAATATTAGATTAAAGTGATATTGTGTTGTGTTTGTCTTTAATTATCCGCATCTTCATATCTCACACACTCATCACTTATCTTGCTGCAAAGATTCAAGAACGAAGAAAAGTTCAAGAATCCATTCACCCCCCCCCCCCTCTGTATTCTTTTACTGTATTCAATACTCAACAAGTGGTATCAGAGTAGGCTGTTTAATCTAAACAGAAAACGATCATGAGTTCGAATACACCAAAGACTACAGGTACGGTAAAGGTCCCTAAGTTCGACAAAGAGAATTACAACCTCTGGAAAATAAAAATGTTGTTGTTCATCAAAGCTGCCAATCCTCTCTACCCTGACATTCTCAAGAATGGTACATTCATACCACAACAAGAAGTTGCTGAATCCACAGTGGGCGCAGTAGTCATTCCTAGATCATACGTTCCAAAAGAGCCATCCAAATGGACGGACTCAGAGAAGGAAAAGATTGCCCTAGACAGCCACCTCATGTTGTTAATCATAGACTCCATGGATATGTCGATGTTTGCCAACATAGCATCATGCAAATCAGCCAAGGACATGTGGAATCACATCGAGGTGTTATGTGAAGGGACAGAGGAGGTAAGAGAAAATAAGAAACAGATACTGGTCACACAGTATGAGGCGTTCATGGCACAGTCCAAGGAAAGTATCACTGATATGTTTGAAAGATTTCACAAGCTGGTGACTGAGTTCCAAATGAATGGGAAGGTTTACAGCACTAAGGAATTAAATATGAAGTTTCTACTATCGTCACCAAACCATCTAGAGCAAAGGGTCATATCCCTAAGAGAAAGAGATTTGAACAAAGTCACGTATGATGTGCTCTATGGGGTTTTAAAGACACACGAGCTTGAGTTGCTTCAAAAGAGGGCTATCCAAGCTAACCAAGGCAGAATGATAAACACATCCTGTGCCTTGATTGTCAACAAATCTATTCAAGACCTGGAAGCATCTGCAAGTCAGCTGAGAATAGAAGAGATAGTAGATGATGAAGAAACTGAGGAAGTAGTGACTGAACCTGCTGATGACAAGGAAGAAGATGAGTTCTACACTCTTGAAGAGCTGGATGGCATGGAAAATACATCATATGCTTTTATGGCTAGAAAATTCCCAAACATCAGATTCAAGAGGAATCAGCCCTTCAAGCCTAGACCTCAAAATCATTCATTCAACAAGAGCAAGGCACCTATGAAAACAAACAAGAACAGATTCAAAACCAGCTATGTGGATAGGTCATCTGTAAGATGTTACAGATGCAATGACCTAGGGCATTTTGCCAGTGAATGCAAGAAGCCTAAAAAGAAGGATAAGGAGTTTCTTGAGCTTGAAGCTAAGTATGAGGCCCTTCTAAAGAAGCAGACACCAGGTAAGGCTTACATAGCTGAAGGGAAGTGTTGGGATGATTCTGACAGTGATGGGGAAGAACAAGAATTCTGCAACTATGCCTTGATGGCCAATTCCAAGGAAGAACCATCTGCATCAGACTCACAGGTACCATCTCTCACTACCATAGACATGTCTGTTTCTGAATATAAATCTTTGGTTGAACAACTATCCGTTGAGATGTTTAACATTCATACTAGTATGACTGCTGCTAATGAAGAGATTGCTAAACTGTCTACTAGGAATGAACTGTTAAATAAGAGAAATGAGGAACTAGAGCTAACTACTGTGCAAATAGAAAATCTTAAACAAGAGATTGAGTATCTAAAGAATAAAGTTCTATGTGCTAGTCAAGTTGAGAAAGCTCTTAGGGATGAATTAGCTGAAAATGAATTTAAGTTGAAGACATTTAAGAATTCCTCTAGTCTATTGCAGTCTTATCATGAGAAAAATCTAGCTAGACCTAAGGCTGCCATTGGACTTGATTATGACACTCTTAAACAGAGGAAAGGCTATGCAGTCATTGAAGATGACATTGTTGTTCAAGAGGAGGTGCCTCAGGTTTTGAAAAAGACTGAGAATCCAATATTTAAAACACCAACACTTGAGATTGATGAGGATGCCTTACTCATCAAGCAAATGTTGGAGGATGAAGATGAGGCACAATCAAATGAACAACAAGCATTCTCTGAGAGTAAGAATGTCAAAACCAAAGCCAAGGAGCCAGTAGGAGGTAGACCTAGACTTGAGAAATCTGTAAATCTTGTTTCAGCTGGAAATTATGAGACTAAGAAGAAAGTGACTAATAAGAGACCAAACAGGAATGGCAAATTAGGGATTAACAAAGATAACAACTATGCTTATGTGCCAAATGCCCCTAGGAAAGTTTGTCAAAACTGTTTTAGCTCTAATCATTTGACTCATGCTTGCAAGAAACCATCTGGTAGTGTTGCTAAACCATTCTATGATTGCTCTGTGCCTTTAAGACATAGAGACTCTCCTTTCTGTGATAAACTTGATTGTATGCCATGTAACATGAATGTGATGACTAGTTGTTTTAATTTGTGAAGACAATTCATGGAGGGCTGTGTCAATCATAATGTTCACACACACTACACAAGGACAAAGTCTTCAAGTCCTCCTAAAGTTAGGAAGGTACCTCTGTCACCTAAGTCTAAGAACCCTGATTCTAAGACTCCCAACAGTGACAAGAAGACCAACATCAAGAAAACTAATAAGCATGCTGATTTTGATAAAACTGTCACTAAGTCACATGGACCCAAACTCGTTTGGGTACCAAAGAAGAAGTAATACTTTTGTGTTTGCAGGGCAAAGAAAGTAAAAAGAAGGTCATGTGGATTTTGGACAGTGGATGCTCAAATCATATGACTGGTGATATAGCCCTGCTATCACAGTATGAGGAAAAGGCTGGCCCAATGGTTGCTTTTGGAGATGACAGCATTGGCAACACACTGGGATATGGCAAGTTAGAAATTGGAAATGTCATCATTGAGAATGTAGCACTGGTCAAGGGGCTCAAGCATAATCTACTGAGTGTTGGTCAATTCACTGACAGAGGCTTCAAAGTGAACTTTGACAAAGATGAATGTTTGATCACCCACAAGAAGACTGGTGATTTTGCTCTGTCTGGAGTAAGGAAGGGAAGCCTGTTTGTAGCCAATATGGACTCTGCAAGCAAGGACACAATTTGTTGCTTCTACTCAAAAGCATCAAATGAAGACAGTTGGCTGTGGCACAAGAAGCTATCACACCTGAACTTCAAAGCCATTAATTCCCTAGTCAAAAGGGAGTTAGTGAGAGGCATGCCCACACTTGAATTCTGTCAAGAAGGAGTGTGTGAGGCGTGTCAAAAGGGAAAAATGAAAAGATCAAGCCACAAGTCAAAAACAGTGACATCTATAACCAAGCCCCTGCAACTGATTCATATGGATTTGTTTGGGCCTGTCAATATTATGTCACTAGGAAGGAAGAAGTATGCTCTAGTGATGGTTGATGATTTTACAAGGTATACATGGGTAGAATTTCTGGCATCAAAGGATGAGGCTCCACAAGTAATCATTGAGCACATAAAGAAAGTTGACAAAGAAGCAAAGGCCATAAATGCAAGTGTGATTGCATTAAGAAGTGATAATGGGACAGAATTCAGAAATGCCATGCTTGGAGCATTCTGCAAAGAAAATGGTATTTCTCAACAATTCTCAGCTCCAAGGACCCCACAACAAAATGGAGTTGTTGAGAGAAAGAATAGGACTCTGATAGAGGCTGCTAGAACAATGCTACTTGATGCAAAGATGCCTACATGTTTTTGGGCTGAGGCTGTGAGCACTGCATGCTACATCCAAAACAGAACCCTCATCAACAAAAACACTGGAAAGACACCTTACAACTTGATGACTGGAAAGAAGTCTACTCTAAAGTATGTTCATACTTTTGGAAGCACGTGCTTTGTGCTAAAAGATAATTCAGAATATGTTGGAAAGTTTGATGCAAAGGCATTTGAAGGAATCTTTCTTGGCTATTCTATGGAAAGAATTGCATACAAAGTTTATGTCATTTGTCAAAAGAAAGTAATGGAGAGCACAGATGTAACATTTGATGACAGCAAACTACCTGGATTAGAAGAAGCCAATGATGAAGATAAAGATCCCTTGAAGTTTGACAATCTAGATGATTCTGATGAGGAGATTGAAAGTGAATCTGAACTCATAATCCAACAAACTCAAGTGAATGAAGAACCTGTGTCAACCAACAATGAAGAAACAAGCATCCAAGATACACCTGTGAGGAGTGATAACTTCACAGGGGGAGGAAATGTAGATGATCATGATCTAAATGATGAAGCAACATCAAGGATGAGAAATCAATCTAAACATACAAGGAAATGGGATAGATCACACACTGCAGATCAGATAATTGGAAATCCAAATGCAGGAGTAAGGACAAGGAGAGCAACTATAAATGAATGTCTCTATGGCTGCTTTCTATCCCAAGTTGAGCCTAAGAAACTTGATGATGCATTGTTGGATCCTGACTGGATAATTGCTATGCAAGAGGAGCTAAATCAATTTGAAAGGAGCAAAGTATGGGAACTAGTGCCTGCACCAAAGGATAGAACCGTTGTTGGAACTAAATGGGTTCTAAGGAATAAGATGGATGAAAATGGTGTAGTCATAAGAAACAAAGCAAGGTTGGTTGCAAAAGGATACTCTCAACAGGAAGGTATTGACTATGATGAGACCTTTGCCCCTGTTGCTAGACTAAAAGCCATCAGAATTTTCTTGGCATTTGTTGCACATTCTAATTTCAAGGTCTATCAAATGGATGTCAAGAGTGCATTCCTGAATGGGGAGTTGGAAGAAGAAGTATATGTGCAACAACCACCTGGCTTTGAGGATCCACAGTTTCCCCACTTTGTCTACAGATTACTTAAAGCATTGTATGGACTCAAGCAAGCTCCTAGGGCATGGTATGACACACTGTCACAATTTCTACTGGAGAATCAATTCACTAGAGGCACACTGGACAAGACACTGTTCTACAAGAAACATGGTGATGATATTATCCTAGTTCAAATCTATGTGGATGATATCATATTTGGCTCTACAAATGAGGAGCTGTGTGAAAAATTCTCTAAGCTCATGCAAAGCAGATATGAGATGAGTATGATGGGAGAATTAACATTCTTTCTTGGACTGCAAGTTAGTCAAAGGAAGGATGACATTTTTATAAGTCAAACCAAATACATTAAAGATTTACTGAAGAAATTTGATTTGGAAGAATGTTCACCTGCGAAGACACCCATGGCCACTGCCACCAAGTTAGATGATGACGCTAAGGGCAAAAAGGTAAATATCTCAATCTACAGAGGCATGGTTGGTTCTCTACTCTACCTCACTGCTAGTAGGCCAGATATCATGTTTGCTACATGCTTATGTGCAAGGTTTCAATCAAACCCAAAGGAATCACACATGATAGCAATAAAAAGGATCTTCAAATATCTGAAAGGCACACCAAACTTGGGGTTATGGTATCCTAAGGACACAGGGTTCAATCTGGTTGGTTATTCTGATGCTGATTATGCTGGATGCAGAGTGGATAGGAAAAGCACATCAGGTAGCTGCCAGTTTCTTGGACAAAGGTTAGTCTCTTGGTACAGCAAGAAACAACAATCTGTGTCAACTTCCACAGCTGAAGCTGAATACATAGCTGCTAGAAGTTGTTGTGCTCAAGTGCTTTGGATTAGAAACCAACTTAGAGATTATGGACTTGTGTTGGAAAGAATTCCTATCATGTGTGACAACACAAGTGCAATCTCTATAGTTGCCAATCCTGTCAATCATTCTAGGACAAAGCACATTGACATCAGATATCATTTCATTAGAGAACATGCAACTAATGGAACCATTGAGTTGCATTATGTCTCTACAGAAAAACAACTAGCTGACATATTCACTAAGCCATTAGATGAAGCCACCTTCACTAGGCTGGTCAGTGAGATTGGAATGCTGAATTCTTCGAATTCTGGCTAAGTGAATATATCAACTAGATTGTTGCAGCAGTAAATACTTACTTTATCAAATGCCTAATATTTCTGAAGTAAGTGTTGGCTGGAGTATGATGTATAAATATTCCAATGCTGCACATGTTGAAAATCATACATATGTAGCTTGAAATTTCTGTAAAAATTTTGAGTAAACCACTATTTAATTTGGTAGAATATTCGTCAATGAATATTTCTAGTAAATTTTAAAAGATAGTGGAAATTGAATTTTATGAGTGAAAAGTACAGTTCGATAAGTCAGACTTCTCGAATGGTTCATTGTTATGTCTTGGCTCGAGTTCTCGAATAGGCCTATCTAGAACCCTCTTGAGTTCTCGAATAGTGTCTTTTAGAGAAATCGAATAACACACTTTGAGTTCTCGAATAGAGTATTTTAGTTCTCTAATGATAGAGTTCTCTAATGCTGCATTTGAGTTATCGAATCATTTGAAAAGGCTGATTTTTCGCTGACACTTAATCGCTTTTTGGATTTATATTCAAACCTTCATTTCACTCATAAAAATATATGTTACTTAACTTTGAATTATTTTCTGAGTTAAATCACTGCCAGCTGTGAGTTAAAAACTGCCTGAGATATCGAATAAGCCTTTCTTGACTTCTCGAATAGTTGTTTCATACTTCTCGAATGACTTGTCGCTACAGAACACTTATCTATCGACAACTCAAGACATTCACATTTATATATACAACTTCACAACTATTCAATTCATTTCGTTCGATTTCTCAAGTATCTCAACTCCTGAAACCTCTGAAAAACCCTAACTGCGAATTTCTTCTTCAATCCTAATTCTCTTTTCTTCTCTACCCAAATGGCAAACACTCAACTCACCATACCATCCCAAACTAATTTCATCGCAATCTCCAGTGATGTGGAAGCACCGAATGCCAATTTCAAGTGCTTTGTTCGGTGGTTGTCTGAATCATACATCAAGAGTGCGCTCTCAGCCAACCCAACTCTGTACATAGATCTATTGGAACAATTCTGGAGGACTGCTACTGTGGAGGTCATCGCTCTTGAGAATGCTATCACCTCTTATATTGTTCACTGCAAGATTCAAGGAGAGGATATCACTATCACCACTGCAGACATGAATCAAGCCTTGGATATGCAGCAAGAGACGTATGATGCTCTGGCCTCCAATGATGAGTTGGAAGAATTCTTTGACTTCATCAACTGCTCTGATACTATCAAGCTGGAAAAGTTGAATAGGAAGTTCTTGAGGAAAGAATGGAGCTTTGTATTTGCTACACTCCTTCAAGTATTCACTGCACGGAAATCAAGCTTTGATCAGATTAGTACACCCGTGCAGCAGCTTGCCTATGCCTTGGCTCATGGGAGAAAGATAGATGTTGGACTTCTCATCCTACAGGAACTCTATGGGAGACTTGGTCAGACCACAGCCAAGAGAGGTAATGAAATTTTCTTTCCTCGCTTTATTCAATCAGTGCTTAACTTTAAAAATGCTTCATTGATTGAATTGCCTGGAGTAGATAAGAGTAAAATAGGCTATCCTAAGTCCATGACCAAACTCATTTTTGGTAATTTGGAGACTAGGAATGATGTGGATGTAAGACTTAACATAACTCCCCACATGGAGGGTTTGTTTAGGTCTTACCCCCACAACATGCCAATATTTGATTCAAAATCACAGTTAGCACAGCCTAAGCAAGGAGAACAAAGTGCTAACCCAAGGCCTGCTAACCAACCCCCTCAGCCAAACACTCTATCCAGCAAAGAGCCAACTGCATCATCCTCTCAAAAGGGTGATGTTAGTAAAAAGAAGAGAAAACAGGCTGCTTCTGAACCTTTAGAAATCTTAACTGAAGCAGCCTTGGCTGTAGAACTAGGGTTAGAAAGTGAGACACCTGAGTTACCTATCATAAGCCTAAAGAAGAAGAAGAAGTCTAAAACCACCTCTTCAGTCACTCAAATGGCTGAAGTTGTAAAATCAGGGGCACACAGCTCACTAGATGTATCCTCTCAACAGGATGCATCTATAGAATCAAGCATCCTCCCCAATGCACCTATCTGTAAAGAGTCAGCACAAGGGAGTGATAAGGCTGGCACAACACTGAGTGGAGAGCACATCATAACTGAAACTCCCTCTATTTCTCAGGGGGAGTTGCCAAAATCTTGTCTACAACACACTTCTCTTTCAGAATCTACCACTCATATTTCTTTGAAGCCTGCAACTCAAGCAATTGAGGAGCAAGGCATTGATCATCAAGAATTCTTTTCCTTTGATGAGCCAATGAATTCAAGTGACTTGGTGCATGACACCTTGCTCACCACCCAGGTACCACATTTGGATGGTCAGGGAATGCATGCTGGGGCATATCCTAATGACACCATCACAAACACAGAGGATTCACTAGTTCTTACTAGAGACTCTGTGCCTGTGTCAACTACTGTTGTAACTCATCCCACTTCTGTGGAGACAGCAGTAGTAGAGTCTGTTCATCCGGTTGCAGAAGTTGCATCTGTAACTGAGGAGCCTAGCAAGCCTAGCTCTAGCTCTAACTTTATGTCTCAATGGCTGAAGCCTGTGCAACATGACAGTGCTTCAGGATCAGGGTCTGTTCCACCACAATTGACGGTTGAAGCACTTCAAAGCTTAGTTGTGGATCAGATCCCTGAGTTCACAAAAATTGCTCAGCACCTTCTCACTGCAAACATGCCCAATCCAGACTATGAAGTTATTCTCCTATGTCACAAAGAGGATGTAGAGCTACAGAAGGAGAAGATCATAGATGAAACTGAGAGAGATGGGAATATCGATGCTTGGCTGCAAGGAACCAATTCAATCCCTCTCTCAGAAGGTCTCCAGTACCTCAGAGAAGAGTACATCACTTCACTAGGGTCCAATGCCAAATCTCTCAACCCTACTGATGTGTTTGAAGCAGTGAATGATAGCTATAAAGGCATTCTCAAGGCTGCACACTATCTTGGTAAAGGCTTAAAGACAGAAATTAATGAAGTGTGTTCAGCTACAACCAAGGAGGTGCATGAGATCAAGAGGACTTTTGATGCTAAATTCCCTCAATTGGAGACTGTTCTCAAGGACATTCGAACCTGCAATGCTACTTGCACCAGGATGGACAATGGTTTGGCTATTCTCAAGGATGCTGTCACAGGTCTGGGGCACAAATTTCAATCCTTATCAGATCAGACAACTGATGCCAATGCCATGCTCAGGACCCTCTTTGCAAATCAATATGGAGACAAGCTGGTCACTGAGGTTCCTGTGCATGAGATGTCAAGGTTCGAAGTGCAGAGACTGAAGGATCAATCCCTATCTGGTTTTAAGGCCAATGAACTCTTCATTAAAGTGGATACTCTTGAAAAGGAGGTAGTCTCTCTCCACAAGTCCAATGCTCATCTTACAGACACTGTGACAACTCTGACTGAGCAGTTGAACACTCAAGCCACCACCACAGCTGATGTTCTTCTGCATCAACAATCAATGTTGTCTGCAATGATGAAGCACATGGGTCTCCCTCTACCTGATGAATCTTCAACTCCAAAGGTGCCTCCTACAGCCCCTGTGTCTGTCAACAAGCCTAAGGGGGAGAAGAGGATATCAAAGAACTCAAATCCAAAGGGGGAGAGACCACTAGAAAAGGGCATCAAGATCACTGAGGGTGGCCATCAGAGAACTTTGAAATCTACTACTCATGTGCCTGGAAAAGGAAAGGACAAAGTTGATGAGCCTCCCAAGCCTCCCACTTCTCTGCCAGTTGTCACTCTACCAACTGTGCACATCACTACTCCTGATGGTCAAAGGCAGTCTATCACAACCACAGTGGTTGCAGGGAGTATGCCATCTGACAAGCCTCGAATCTCAATATCTAAGAGTGCCAAGCCAGTAGAAGTGAAGGTGGTCACTGAGGCCAAGCTACAAGAAGTTGCAAACTCAAATGTCTATCATGATGATGCATTCTTGGAGTTTCTGAAAGTCTCTAGAGAACAGGCTGGTGATGCTCTGCTATATCATGAGAGTTTGAAGAGTCAGATTGACTGTCTCACTGTAGTACCAAGGAGGCTTAATGATCTATGGCTCAAGGAGATATTGATGGTAGGGAAGAACAAGATATGGCACTTAACCATCAATACTCTACAGAGTCTAAAGCACTCAGAAGTGAATGTGCTCCTTGGACTAATTGAGAAGGGAAATGAGAACAACAAGAGTCTTCATGATGACTTGAGGAATGGTCAACCTTCAAGGCTACCTGAAGTTTTCACAGATCCTAGAACTATTATCTACCAGGCTGGAACAAGAATTGAAGATATCAAGCAGCTGGTCATTCCTAAGCATCTAACTCCTCAAAATAAAAATCTCATCATAGCCATCATAGAGAAACTGATCAAGAAGAAGGGATCAAGAACAGCAGAAGAATTAGAAGCTATATCTTATCTCAGGTCATATATTGTAACTGGTATTGTATCTGAGACTGCTAAGTTCAACCCAAGCAAAGATCAAGACAAGGATGAAGATAAAAGTGACGGAAGGGGAAGACATCACAGGAGTAATAAGGGTGATGAAGACAAGAAGAAGAAGAAGGATGATGAGAAGAGGAAGAATGATGATGATCAAGGTAAAGGCTCTGAGAGGAAAAGTGGAAGACAGCAAGCCTCAGGCATTGCTGACAGTAACCTCACCACAACGCAAGACTCTAAGTCTAGGGTGAATGCTGCCAGTAGTGACCTTTCAAAATTTTCATCTATGGCTTCTGCAACTGTCTTGCCACCTCAAGAAGAGAAGAAGATTCAAGTCAAGAAACCATCTGTATGTTTCAAAAAGCAAACTGCTAATGGAATTCTACAATGGTCTACAAACAAAGGTCACATACTGCTGCCAAGTAATCATGTAAAAAGAATCAAGTTCAAGCAAGCTGCAAGGAAATCAAAGCCAACCATATCAAAAACCCTGACAATCTATCCAGGCCTAAAACTCCAACCACTAGATGAAGATTATGATGTAGACCAACTGCAATTTTTGCAAGCTCAAAGAATCTATCATGTTGCCATTGTTGATAATTGCCTTGAGATTAAATATTCTGATGGAAGGGAGGAGAAATTCAAACAAGGAGGATGTCAACACTGGGGCAAGCTATATGACATAGAGAGAATCATTGCACTGTTGAGCTCAGAAGATAAAGTGGAGAGAGTATGGAAGCTGGAGCTAATTGATTTTGTGAAAATGAAGAGATCATGAGGAAAAAGTCAGAAAAGGGTGTTTTGAGAAATGGCTGGCAAGAGAGAGAGAAATTGAGAGACTGGAAAGTGAAGCAGAAAAGCTGAGGAAAAAGGGTTTGTGTAGAGTTCAGTTCAACCCCTACATGGTAAAGTATAGGAGGAGAAATGGAAATCAAGTCAACATCAGAATGAATCTACTCAACCACTATCCTGCAAATATTCTGGAACCAGTACTTGAAGATTTCAAAGACTCAATTTTGCTTGAAGAATTGGATGCTATGGCAGAAATAATAAAAGCTATGGATGAGAATACAAGGAAGGAGAAAGAAAGAAGAGAGAAAGAATATGATGAATTTCAAGCCAAAGCTATGGAAAGGGAATCAAAAGACAATGGCTAGTTCTTCATCATAGGCTGTAAGATTACTCACTCTGTAGTTCTATCCAAATTGCTAATGGAAATTCATACCTGTACTGTCAAGTTTTATCTTTATGTATGTTAGGCTTGTTATCAGACATGAAATTGTGACTAAGGGTCTTACTCACAATTTGGGGGAGATTGTTAGTCACAGAGGCATGCCTGAATACATCTAATAACAAGCCCAAGTGGTTCGTAATGCTATGCATTACCTACATGACCTCTTAACTGAGGGAACCTCTAGTTGTAGAGTTTCTACTTGTTTGTACTATGTAATAGGCATCAAATTCTATCTGTGTAACTGTACCTACTAAGTCAAGAATAAAGCTTGAAAGAAGTTCTAAGGTTCATGCCTCAAGCAAGGAAATGAAGACTGTCAAATAATCACAGTTGGGATTTGAAGAATTGAAGAAATGAAGAAATTGCCTAAGTACTAATTCGAGAAGTACATTTGTTTATTCGAGAAGTCTAGCATTCGAGAAGTCTAGAGTTCGATATCTCAGAAGACACTATTCGATATCTCTCGATATCTCATTCGATATCTCAGGGATTCGATATGTCCATTACACGGTTCGAGAACTCAAGGAGTCAACAGTTCGAGTTCTCAAAGGGTCAACAAGTCAATGCTACATTCGATATCTCAAAGACTCAATATGCTATTCGATATCTCAGGGATTCGATATGTCAAAATGCTCTATTCGATATCTCAAGGAGTCCCAGAGAAAAGAGCTATTCGAGAAGTGATTCGATATGTCCAGATAACACTATTCGAGAACTCAGAGTTATCGATCAAGTCAACTCCAGTTCTCGAATCACTCACTTAGTCACTTCTCGAATACATTCTTGAGGACAAAATACTGAAGAATTGTACAAGTCAGAAACCTGCAACAAGCCAGGATACTTTATTTGACTCTGTCCTATAAAGCATGCTGGAAAGCCTACAAAGAAGCTTGGAGAGATAAGACAAGGGACAAGGAGCTGAAGAAGTGGATCTAAACAGGCTTTTCAAAGTCAAATCTGTAGCCGTTTGGACTCTTACTAAAATGAGATAGACAGACTAGAAAGTGTTTTTGTTTTACCTACCTCATTTGTAGTAAGTGGGTGTATCCATGTCTATAAGGATACAGCCTCACTTCCTTAGCTAAAAAGGTGTTGAAGTTTCTCAAATACCCAGAAAATATCTCTCTGAGAAAAACGAAGCTGAGAATACTATCATTTGTATTCACAGATTGTAGCAAAATCTTTATCTAATAAAATATTAGATTAAAGTGATATTGTGTTGTGTTTGTCTTTAATTATCCGCATCTTCATATCTCACACACTCATCACTTATCTTGCTGCAAAGATTCAAGAACGAAGAAAAGTTCAAGAATCCATTCACCCCCCCCTCTGTATTCTTTTACTGTATTCAATACTCAACATTCTTGATTTATTGTGTTGTTTCTGTTTGGATGGAACTAGTTCAAACAACCCTGTGCACCTTTAAAATTCTAACAGGTGCTGGGATTGAAAGGTTTTTACTTTAACTTCTCCCTCTATGGTTAGGAATTCAGAGGATTGAATAACTCCCACAAATTTTTATGGCTATATACACACACATACACTTTCACATATGTGTACAATCTCAAGATAAAAAATTGATTATAGGTAGATGGAAAGAAGTATTGGGTAGAGTATTGAATAACTCCCTAAAAATTTTATGGCTATATACATACACACAATTTCACATATGTGTATGTGTACAATCAGGTTTTAATGGATAATTAGATGAACATCAATACAATTAATCTCACACACTAACTCAAGATAAAATCTCACACACACTAACTCAAGATAAAAAATTGATTATAGGTAGATGCTACTATATACATACACACAATTTCACATATGTGTATGTGTACAATCAGGTTTTAATGGATAATCAGATGAACATCAATACAATTAATCTCACACACTAACTCAAGATAAAATCTCACACACACTAACTCAAGATAAAAAAATTGATTATAGGTAGATGCTAAGAAGTATTGGGTAGAGAATTATACCTGGAGTAGATAGATGAGTAAAACAATTGTTGACGCTGGTAGATAAGCTCTCGGGTGGAGGAAGAAAGAGTCCTTGAAGAATTTTAATCCGGCTAATTCAATTGGAAGAATCGGAGAGGAGAAAGAGTCCTTGAAGAAATTTTATTCGGAGAAGAATTTTAATCCGACTAATTCAATTGAAAGAATTTGTATACGGTTTATTTGTTTATTTTTTAATAATAATATACATGAGTTTTTGATGAGTTTTTTTAGAAGGTTTAAAATTTGTTTTAGGAAGGTGTCAACCAACCAACCAACCAACCAATTATACCCTATTTCGCTTATAATAGTATAGTATAGAAATGGTTACTATCGACCAAGTCAACGTAAAGGGATTGGTTATGTTTAGCTACATTGTGGAAGACACTTCTTTAAACCATTGAACATGATCATGATCATCTTCCATTCAATTCCTGAGGTTAATACCCAAAATTAAATTTTTATTTCTATTGTAGAACACGATTATAACATGATTTATCAAGTGATTATCCCTTTTAAATTGAACTTCTTTGCTGGAAATGTAACGATCTGCTTCAATTTTTTAGTTGCTGGAAACAGCTCCTGTGATGAAGCTGCTAATAGTGACAGACACATACATAAAGATAAAAACATTATTAAATAAAGAACCTTTATAGTGGCAGAAATAGACAAAGTATGCAATAACATTACAGATGATTAGCAAATCAGGATGTTATTCTTGATTTCTTGTGTTGTTTCTGTTTGGATGGAACTGGTTCCAACAAAAACTTTAGTAAATAAAGAACCTTTATAGTGGCAGAAATAGACAAAGTATGCAATAACTTTACAGATGATTAGCAAATCAGGATGTTATTCGTTATTCTTGATTTATTGTGTTGTTTCTGTTTGGATGGAACTAGTTCAAACAACCCTGTGCACCTTTAAAATTCTAACAGGTGCTGGGATTGAAAGGTTTTTACTTTAACTTCTCCCTCTATGGTTAGGAATTCAGAGGATTGAATAACTCCCACAAATTTTTATGGCTATATACACACACATACACTTTCATATATGTGTACTATCTCAAGATAAAAAATTGATTATAGGTAGATGGAAAGAAGTATTGGGTAGAGTATTGAATAAATCCCTAAACATTTTATGGCTATATACATACACACAATTTCACATATGTGTATGTGTACAATCAGGTTTTAATGGATAATTAGATGAACATCAATACAATTAATCTCACACACTAACTCAAGATAAAATCTCACACACACTAACTCAAGATAAAAAATTGATTATAGGTAGATGCTAAGAAGTATTGGGTAGAGAATTAAACCTAGATTAGATAGATGAGTAAACCAATTGTTGACGCTGGTAGATAAGCTCTCGGGTGGAGGAAGAAAGAGTCCTTGAAGAATTTTAATCCGGCTAATTCAATTGGAAGAATCGGAGAGGAGAAAGAGTCCTTGAAGAAATTTTATTCGGAGAAGAATTTTAATCCGACTAATTCAATTGAAAGAATTTGTATACGGTTTATTTGTTTATTTTTTAATAATAATATAGATGAGTTTTTGATGAGTTTTTTTAGAAGGTTTAAAATTTGTTTTAGGAAGGTGTCAACCAACCAACCAACCAACCAATTATACCCTATTTCGCTTATAATAGTATAGTATAGAAATGGTTACTATCGACCAAGTCAACGTAAATCGTTTGGTTATGTTTAGCTACATTGTGGAAGACACTTCTTTACACCATTGAACATGATCATGATCATCTTCCATTCAATTCCTGAGGGTAATACCCAAAATTAAATTTTTATTTCTATTATAGAACACGATTATAACATGATTTATCAAGTGATTATCCCTTTAAAATTGAACTTCTTTGCTGGAAATGTAACGATCTACTTCAATTTTTAGTTGCTGGAAATAGCTCCTGTGATGGAGCTGCTAATAGTGACAGACACATACATAAAGATAAGAACTTTAGTAAATAAAGAACCTTTATATTGGCAGAAATAGACAAAGTATGCAATAACTTTACATATGATTAGCAAATCAGGATGTTATTCTTGATTTCTTGTGTTGTTTCTGTTTGGATGGAACTGTTTCCAACAAAAACTTTAGTAAATAAAGAACCTTTATAGTGGCAGAAATAGACAAAGTATGCAATAACTTTACAGATGATTAGCAAATCAGGATGTTATTCGTTATTCTTGATTTATTGTGTTGTTTCTGTTTGGATGGAACTGGTTCAAACAACCCTGTGCACCTTTAAAATTCTAACAGGTGCTGGGATTGAAAGGTTTTTACTTTAACTTCTCCCTCTATGGTT
This sequence comes from Saposhnikovia divaricata, assembly GCA_036435485.1. Lineage (NCBI taxonomy): Eukaryota > Viridiplantae > Streptophyta > Magnoliopsida > Apiales > Apiaceae > Saposhnikovia > Saposhnikovia divaricata. The sequence goes on along the minus strand of CM071595.1, from coordinate 171,599,997 downwards.
AGGAATTCAGAGGATTGAATAACTCCCACAAATTTTTATGGCTATATACACACACATACACTTTCACATATGTGTACAATCTAAAGATAAAAAATTGATTATAGGTAGATGGTAAGAAGTATTGGGTTGAGTATTGAATAACTCCCTAAAAATTTTAAGGCTATATACATACACACAATTTCACATATGTGTATGTGTACAATCAGGTTTTAATGGATAATCAGATGAACATCAATACAATTAATCTCACACACACTAACTCAAGATAAAATCTCACACACACTAACTCAAGATAAAAAATTGATTATAGGTAGATGCTACTATATACATACACACAATTTCACATATGTGTATGTGTACAATCAGGTTTTAATGGATAATCAGATGAACATCAATACAATTAATCTCACACACACTAACTCAAGATAAAATCTCACACACACTAACTCAAGATAAATAATTGATTATAGGTAGATGCTAAGAAGTATTGGGTAGAGAATTATACTTGGAGTAGATAGATGAGTAAACCAATTGTTGACGCTGGTAGATAAGCTCTCGGGTGGAGGAAGAAAGAGTCCTTGAAGAATTTTAATCCGGCTAATTCAATTGGAAGAATCGGAGAGGAGAAAGAGTCCTTGAAGAAATTTTATTCGGAGAAGAATTTTAATCCGACTAATTCAATTGAAAGAATTTGTGTACGGTTTATTTGTTTATTTTTTAATAATAATATACATGAGTTTTTGATGAGTTTTTTTAGAAGGTTTAAAATTTGTTTTAGGAAGGTGTCAACCAACCAACCAACCAACCAATTATACCCTATTTCGCTTATAATAGTATAGTATAGAAATGGTTACTATCGACCAAGTCAACGTAAAGGGATTGGTTATGTTTAGCTACATTGTGGAAGACACTTCTTTACACCATTGAACATGATCATGATCATCTTCCATTCAATTCCTGAGGGTAATACCCAAAATTAAATTTTTATTTCTATTATAGAACACGATTATAACATGATTTATCAAGTGATTATCCCTTTAAAATTGAACTTCTTTGCTGGAAATGTAACGATCTGCTTTAATTTTTTAGTTGCTGGAAATAGCTCCTGTGATGGAGATGCTAATAGTGACAGACACATACATAAAGATAAAAACTTTAGTAAATAAACAACCTTTATAGTGGCAGAAATAGACAAAGTATGCAATAACTTTACAGATGATTAGCAAATCAGGATGTTATTCTTGATTTCTTGTGTTGTTTCTGTTTGGATGGAACTGGTTCCAACAAAAACTTTAGTAAATAAAGAACCTTTATAGTGGCAGAAATAGACAAAGTATGCAATAACTTTACAGATGATTAGCAAATCAGGATGTTATTCGTTATTCTTGATTTCTTGTGTTGTTTCTGTTTGGATGGAACTGGTTCAAACAACCCTGTGCACCTTTAAAATTCTAACAGGTGCTGGGATTGAAAGGTTTTTACTTTAACTTCTCCCTCTATGGTTAGGAATTCAGAGGATTGAATAACTCCCACAAATTTTTATGGCTATATACACACACATACACTTTCACATATGTGTACAATCTCAAGATAAAAAATTGATTATAGGTAGATGGAAAGAAGTATTGGGTAGAGTATTGAATAACTCCCTAAACATTTTATGGCTATATACATACACACAATTTCACATATGTGTATGTGTACAATCAGGTTTTAATGGATAATTAGATGAACATCAATACAATTAATCTCACACACACTAACTCAAGATAAAATCTCACACACACTAACTCAAGATAAAAAATTGATTATAGGTAGATGCTAAGAAGTATTGGGTAGAGAATTATACCTGGAGTAGATAGATGAGTAAACCAATTGTTGACGCTGGTAGATAAGCTCTCGGGTGGAGGAAGAAAGAGTCCTTGAAGAATTTTAATCCGGCTAATTCAATTGGAAGAATCGGAGAGGAGAAAGAGTCCTTGAAGAAATTTTATTCGGTGAAGAATTTTAATCCGACTAATTCAATTGAAAGAATTTGTATACGGTTTATTTATTTATTTTTTAATAATAATATAGATGAGTTTTTGATGAGTTTTTTTAGAAGGTTTAAAATTTGTTTTAGGAAGGTGTTAACCAACCAACCAATTATACCCTATTTCGCTTATAATAGTATAGTATAGAAATGGTTACTATCGACCAAGTCAACGTAAAGGGATTGGTTATGTTTAGCTACATTGTGGAAGACACTTCTTTACACCATTGAACATGATCATGATCATCTTCCATTCAATTCCTGAGGGTAATACCCAAAATTAAATTTTTATTTCTATTATAGAACTCGATTATAACATGATTTATCAAGTGATTATCCCTTTAAAATTGAACTTCTTTGCTGGAAATGTAACGATCTGCTTTAATTTTTTAGTTGCTGGAAATAGCTCCTGTGATGGAGATGCTAATACTGACAGACACATACATAAAGATAAAAACTTTAGTAAATAAACAACCTTTATAGTGGCAGAAATAGACAAAGTATGCAATAACTTTACAGATGATTAGCAAATCAGGATGTTATTCTTGATTTCTTGTGTTGTTTCTGTTTGGATGGAACTGGTTCCAACAAAAACTTTAGTAAATAAAGAACCTTTATAGTGGCAGAAATAGACAAAGTATGCAATAACTTTACAGATGATTAGCAAATCTGGATGTTATTCGTTATTCTTGATTTCTTATGTTGTTTCTGTTTGGATGGAACTGGTTCAAACAACCCTGTGCACCTTTAAAATTCTAACAGGTGCTGGGATTGAAAGGTTTTTACTTTAACTTCTCCCTCTATGGTTAGGAATTCAGAGGATTGAATAACTCCCACAAATTTTTATGGCTATATACACACACATACACTTTCACATATGTGTACAATCTCAAGATAAAAAATTGATTATAGGTAGATGGTAAGAAGTATTGGGTAGAGTATTGAATAACTCCCTAAAAATTTTAAGGCTATATACATACACACAATTTCACATATGTGAATGTGTACAATCAGGTTTTAATGGATAATCAGATGAACATCAATACAATTAATCTCACACACACTAACTCAAGATAAAATCTCACACACACTAACTCAAGATAAAAAATTGATTTTATAGGTAGATGCTACTATATACATACACACAATTTCACATATGTATATGTGTACAATCATGTTTTAATGGATAATCAGATGAACATCAATACAATTAATCTCACACGCACTAACTCAAGATAAAATCTCACACACACTAACTCAAGATAAAAAATTGATTATAGGTAGATGCTAAGAAGTATTGGGTAGAGAATTATACCTGGAGTAGATAGATGAGTAAACCAATTGTTGACGCTAGTAGATAAGCTCTCGGGTGGAGGAAGAAAGAGTCCTTGAAGAATTTTAATCCGGCTAATTCAATTGGAAGAATCGGAGGGGAGAAAGAGTCCTTGAAGAAATTTTATTCGGAGAAGAATTTTAATCCGACTAATTCAATTCAAAGAATTTGTATACGGTTTATTTATTTATTTTTTAATAATAATATAGATGAGTTTTTGATGAGTTTTTTCAGAAGGTTTAAAATTTGTTTTAGGAAGGTGTTAACCAACCAACCAACCAATTATACCCTATTTCGCTTATAATAGTATAGTATAGAAATGGTTACTATCGACCAAGTCAACATAAAGGGATTGGTTTTGTTTAGCTACATTGTGGAAGACACTTCTTTACACCATTGAACATGATCATGATCATCTTCCATTCAATTCCTAAGGGTAATACCCAAAATTAAATTTTTATTTCTATTATAGAACACGATTATAACATGATTTATCAAGTGATAATCTCTTTAAAATTGAACTTCTTTGCTGGAAATGTAATGATCTGCTTTAATTTTTTAGTTGCTGGAAATAGCTCCTGTGATGGAGCTGCTAATAGTGACAAACACATACATAAAGATAAAAACTTTAGTAAATAAAGAACCTTTATAGTGGCAGAAATAGACAAAGTATGCAATAACTTTACAGATGATTAACAAATCAGGATGTTATTCTTGATTTCTTGTGTTGTTTCTGTTTGGATGGAACTGGTTCCAACAAAAACTTTAGTAAATAAATAACCTTTATAGTGGCAGAAATAGACAAAGTATGCAATAACTTTACAGATGATTAGCAAATCAGGATGTTATTCGTCATTCTTGATTTCTTGTGTTGTTTCTGTTTTGATGGAACTGGTTCAAACAACCCTGTGCACCTTTAAAATTCTAACAGGTGCTGGGATTGAAAGGTTTTTACTTTAACTTCTCCCTCTATGGTTAGGAATTCAGAGGATTGAATAACTCCCACAAATTTTTATGGCTATATACACACACATACACTTTCACATATGTGTACAATCTCAAGATAAAAAATTGATTATAGGTAGATGGTAAGAAGTATTGGGTAGAGTATTGAATAACTCCCTAAAAATTTTATGGCTATATACATACACACAATTTCACATATGTGTATGTGTACAATCAGGTTTTAATGGATAATCAGATGAACATCAATACAATTAATCTCACACACACTAACTCAAGATAAAATCTCACACACACTAACTGAAGATAAAAAATTGATTGTAGGTAGATGCTACTATATACATACACACAATTTCACATATGTGTATGTGTACAATCAGGTTTTAATGGATAATCAGATGAACATCAATACAATTAATCTCACACACACTAACTCAAGATAAAATCTCACACACACTAACTCAAGATAAAAAATTGATTATAGGTAGATGCTAAGAAGTATTGGGTAGAGAATTATACCTGGAGTAGATAGATGAGTAAACCAATTGTTGACGCTGGTAGATAAGCTCTCGGGTGGAGGAAGAAAGAGTCCTTGAAGAATTTTAATCCGGCTAATTCAATTGGAAGAATCGGAGAGGAGAAAGAGTCCTTGAAGAAATTTTATTCGGAGAAGAATTTTAATCCGACTAATTCAATTGAAAGAATTTGTATACGGTTTATTTATTTATTTTTTAATAATAATATAGATGAGTTTTTGTTGAGTTTTTTTAGAAGGTTTAAAATTTGTTTTAGGAAGGTGTTAACCAACCAACCAACCAATTATACCCTATTTCGCTTATAATAGTATAGTATAGATATATATATATATATATAAATTTTTTAATGCAAAATTGAAAAAAGTTGTTTTAAACTCTGCAAATTTCGGTACAAAATGCACTTTTTAGTATGAAATACTAGTCCTACGGTCTGTAAATTAAGATAAAATCTCACTAGAGCGAAGCCTGTAATATTTTGAATATATTGAACTTGAGAAAAAAGAAAATAAAATAACAGGCCAGGATGGCCGGAAGGATCACTGGATCAAAGTCAGGGCGTCGCGTACAAACAAATATGTGATAAAATGTTGTTACTGACGTAGGAAGGGAAGCATTTGTGGTTGAATATTCTGTGTCTAGCTGGCGATGACAACATGGGCCATTCAAATTCGAGATAAGATCATAAGATCAAACAATTTAAGTTTATATAATCATCTACTGGGGCCGATGCAATTATATTTATGTTACATATTAGGTTCGTTTTAGGTTAGCTTTGAAGAATCACAGGGGTCCCTTCCCCGCCTCGTACTGCAAATGAACTACAGGAGGAATATATAGTAAATTAAATTCATCCCTCAAATTTTTATACTAATATTATTCGTACTTTTAACTACATTCAGGTCACCGTGTCAGTATGTAGCTTTTGGGATCATCCAAGGGTCCTTCCCCTCGTAAACTTTTGGACATTGTTTCTCCATTTTAGCTGTACGTTTATCGGTTTGAGCATTTCTTGATCTACTTAATTACTCTATGTTGCATTCATTACAAAAATCAGAGCTTTTTCCGAGCATTACAATTCCGACCAATATTTTATTAGAGCTAAAATCGGGACAAATGGTCGGATATAAACTAAACCCGACCACTAAAATCGACCAATGTGACTTGTGGAAACAAAATTTTCACTAAATAATTGATTAACGGGCCACGTTGATCCTAAATAACTAAACCGACCAAATTTCCGACCATTAAATCCGACCATATTTTTTTGCCTTTCCACATGAGACTAACCCGACCGGCGATCGTTTGGACGATCGGGTTTGTTGGATACATAAATTTACATAATATATAATTCCCCTTTTTATTTTTATACCGTTATATCGATCTCTGCAACTCTCTCCTCTCTGCAACCTTCGGTAACTCATCTACCTCTCTCTCTCTCTCTCTCCCCCCGTTACAAACATATACGTACACACACGTGCTGTATCTATATATTCGATTAGGGCTTTTAACTTTATGATTTTTTGAATTTGGTGCTAGTAAATTGATTTTTTATTTTTGTATGTTCGATTATATGATTTTGTATGTTGGATTTCTTAGTTCGAATTTATGTTCGATTATATGATTTTGTATGTTGGATTTCTTGGTTCGAATTGATGCATTCGAATTTGTGTTCGATTATATGATTTTGTATGTCGGATTTCTTGGTTCATTATAAGTGGATTTCATATCCACTTGGATCGCTTCATATCGGCTTAAATTGATTATCCACTTGGATCGCTTCATATCGGCTTAAATTGATTGACTTGGACTCAAGTTTGTGGTGTTTTTGATGTGTTTTGTGTAGTGGTGCAGGTTTGTAACTTCCCGTTAAGGTTGGCATTTTCCGTCTATTTTGGAGTTGAAAGTTAGCATGGGAATGAAGATTGGGAGCTTTCTTTAAGCTTCCATGAAGATCATAAGGCTAAAGGATTGAAGACGGAAGCTAGCGGAAAAGAAACGGGAGAAATCGGAGTCAAAACGAAGAAAAACGAAGAAAATCAGAAAACGGGCAGCAGCCAAGGGGGCAGACTGTGCCCTAAAGGGGGCAGACCGCGCCTAGATCAGTCCTGGAGTGGGCAGACTGCGCCCTAATTTGCTGGAAATTGTTGATTTTTAGTTCTATTCCGATTCTGATCGTATTTTTAGGTTTTTTCTTGCTGTACAAGACTTCTAGGGCCTATAAAAACACATTGTATCATTGTAATTCATATCCTATCATATCATAACTTAGAATCACAAGGGAGAAAAGCGGAGGAAGATTCAACGCTTGTGACAAGCAACGGATTTAGATCTACTTCATCTTTTGTATTCTTTTCTTAGGCGTTATTCTGGATTCTAGATTTGTTTTCTCAACTCTTCATTTTAATAATATTACTACTTTCATTCATATCTTGTTTAATATCATGTTTTCATCAAACCCCATGGTGACGAACGGTTCAATTATGAACTAATCGTTGTCATGGGATTCTAACGGATTTATCTATGTAGCTTAGTAGTTTGATTGCTTTAAAGATTTATTTGTGATGAATTGTTGATATCCTCGTATGGTTAATCTTAATGCTTTTAGATGCATAGCTAACATCTAAATTGAATTGTTAATCTCTTGCGAAACGAGAGTGGATCTTGATATTTAGAACTTGCCATGCTAGCATAGGATAGGTTGATGTATGTTTGACATCATGATTTATAGCGTAATTAGAGATACTTATGCTACCCTATGTGATCTTCTTGGATAACTTGTTCTTCAACCTTTATGTTTTCAAATTCTATATAGATATAGGGTCTAAGCATAATTGGTATCTATTCATCTTCTATCTCTTTTTTGGATGTATGAGTAGTTTGGTATTCGTATACTGAGAAGTAGCATATACTTGTTTCGTGTTATCCGATCAGATATCAAAACCATCACATGCATTTATGAAAGGCATCAACTCTGAGCGAAGTATTTAATGAAGTTAGGATCCCATGTTTATTCTCATATAAGTTATTCGATTTTAATTCTCATTAGTTAAGTAATTCTTAGTTTTATTAATTTGCTTCTTAGTTAATTTAGATAATCAAAACCTAAATTTGTTAATTGTCTTAGCAGTGAATAAAAACCATACATTGTTGCATATGTGCATTAACTGAATTGAAACCTAAACCAGATCGATCTCTGTGGGAATAACTTATTCATATATTACTTGTGACCACGTACGCTTGCGTGATTTAGTGCAAAGTTTTTTGGCGCTGCTGCCGGGGATCATCGGTATTTTATTTTAGTTTATGTGCTTATCATCAGTGATCGTTAGAGTTCAATGACTCGAACTTTTCTTACTTAGTTTGTTTGTTTTTGGTGTTTTTCAGGTAGTTGAGCGTGTATGCGAACACGTTCTCAAACTCGTAAACTGGAAGACGCAAATCTAGTTACAAATAAAAGCGTAAAGGATATTGAAGCAACAGAAAAGATGGCAAAATTACCAGCAGCAGTTAAGGCTAAGAAGGACTATTCTAAGCCAAAGATCAATGACATAAAATCTAGTATTGTCAGACCAACCATTGCAGCTAAAAATTTCGAAATCAAGTCTGGCACTATTCAGATGGTGCAGAATTCGGTTCAGTTTGGGGGTGCTTCAATGGAAGATCCTAACATGCACATCCGGGACTTCATTGAGATCTGCGACACTTTCAAGTTCAATGGTGTGTCGGAAGATGCTGTGAAATTGAGACTTTTCCCATTCTCTTTGAGGGATAAAGCTAAGGGCTGGTTACACTCTCTACCAGCCGGTTCCATTACTACGTGGGAGGATCTTGCTCAGAAGTTTCTTACTAAATTCTTCCCTATGGCGAAAACTGCAGCAATAAGGAACGCTCTAACTCAATTTGCACAGCAATCTGGGGAATCTTTGTGTGAGGCTTGGGAACGCTACAAGGAGATGTTTAGGAAGTGTCCTCATCATGGTATGCCAGACTGGATGGTTATCAATTCTTTCTACAATGGGTTGGGAGCACAGTCTAGACCTTTGCTAGATGCAGTATTTAGTGGAGCTCTATGGGCTAAGAGCTATGAGGAAGCTGATGATATGATTGAGACGATGGTTGCCAATGAATATCATAATCCAACCCAGAGACTATCTCAAGGCAAAGTAGCAGGAATTCTTGAAGTGGATGCAGCTACAGCTATAGCAGCTCAGTTGAAAGCTTTGACTATGAAGGTGGATTCTCTTACCAACTATGGAGTTCAGCAGGTTGCTAGTGTTTGTGAGTTATGTGCGGGCGCACATGAGACGAATCAGTGTGCTATCTCTTCTGAATCAGCACAGTTTGTGATTAATTTTAAGAGACCTGCTGCCCCGGTTCCAGCCACCTATCATCCGAACAACAGGAATCATCCTAATTTCAGCTGGAGCAACAATCAAGGTGTGCAACAACCTCAGTAGCCTTACCAGCAATATGGAGCAAGGCCATTCAATCAAGGCTATTAGCAGCGGTATGCTCCAAGGCAACCATATCAACCTTCAGGATTTCAACAGCAGCCTCATGCAAGTACAGGGCAGTCGTCTTCTAAAAAATATAAATTGGATGAATTGAGTTTGATGGTTAAGAGCCAGGCGGTATCTTTGAAGACCTTGGAGAATCAGATTGGGCAGATTACAAGTGCCTTACTTAACAGGCCATAGGGAACTTTTCCAAGTGATATAGAGCCTAATCCAGGTAGGAGGGATGGCAAAGAACAGGTGAAAGCAGTAACTTTGAGATCGGGAAAGGTTACATCTGATCCGAAATCAGCAGCTAAGGAGGATGAAGAAGTGCAGAATCAGCAAGTGGAAAAATCTGCAGTGCCCGAAATTGAGAAACCTGACTTAGTAGCTGATCAGCTAGATGGTGAATTAGAGAAGAGCAAGGAGCCTGTTGAAAAGCTTCTCCAGAGCAGTCTACAAAGAGCAATCAGATATATCCTCCTCCTCCTCCATATCCTAGAAGACTCCAGAAGCAGAAATTGGACAAGCAGTTTGCCAAGTTTCTAGAGGTCTTCAAGAAGTTGCAGATTAACATCCCTTTTGCGGAAGCTCTTGAACAGATGCCGAGCTATGCTAACTTCATGAAGGATATTCTTTCTCGGAAGCTCAAACTCGAGGAATTGGAAACTGTGGCATTGACGGAAGAATGCAGTGCTGTGCTGCAACAGAAATTGCCTCCGAAGCTAAAGGATCCTGGTAGCTTTACTATTCCATGCACTATTGGTAATCTGTCTTTTGAGAAGTGCTTGTGTGACTTGGGAGCATCAATCTCATGCCCTTGTCAGTTTTCATGCAACTTGGGTTGCCGGATCCGAAACCTACCAACATCTCTTTGCAGTTGGCTGATCGATCAATTACATATCCTAGAGGCATAGTGGAGGATGTTTTGGTGAAAGTAGATAAGCTAATCTTTCCTGCTGATTTTGTTATCTTGGACTTTGAGGAAGACAAGAAGATTCCCATCATCTTGGGTAGGCCATTTCTAGCCATCGGTCGAGCTTTAATTCATGTGCAAAAAGGGGAGCTAACTATTCGGGTTCAAGATGATAAGGCCACCTTTAATGTGTTTGCTCCTACGAAGATTTCAGATGATCTAGAAGTGTGCTTTTCTGTGGAATCTCTTGCTGATGAAGCTGATACCAATATGCTCGAGCATAACACTTGTGACTCCCGTGAGTTGTCTCTCCAAGATGAAACAGGTGATTTAAAATTGGATGTATTGCCTAGTGTTACAAATTTTTCGGAGGACTCTCACTCAGTTAAGATGCTCGGGAAAAGTAATGATGATAAATCTTCCATTCAAGACCTCTCGAATGTAAAGCTCAGAAAACTTCCACCGCATTTGAGGTATGTCTTCTTACACACCGTATTACTTCTATTCATTGAACACATTTTGAATGTTATGGAACTGATATTGAAAGTTCATGTTAAGAACATATAGTGCAAATACGTAAGTTCATACGCAGAACGTACTTATTTCTATTAAATTATATAAGTTCCGCACAAGAACTTTGAAAGTTCTACATTTAAACGTATTTATGTCTTACATGTGAATTCGAAAATCAAGAAAGTTCATGTGTAGAACATGTAGTGCAAATATGTAAAAGTTCATACGCAGAACGTATTTATTTTGTTGAATTAAATAAGTTTCGTACATGAACTTTAAAAATTACACATTTGAACTTTCCTATATTTTAAATTTGAACTTGCAAATTGATGATATCCAATCTTGATTATTGATTTTATTAAGTGATTCTTGCAAGATATGAAATTATGTAAAAATTGATACTGATTCATTACAAATTTTCCTAACATGTATCTTTATTGTATTTAAGAACCTGAATTAATTTTTATTTTTCCAGAAAATTTAAAATTCTTGAAAACTAAAATTTTTCACATATATCTATTTTATGATCTAACTATCTATATTCTTTTGGTTAATGACCGTACTAAAAAAACTGGATAAGATTCCCTTTTGCTTATTATATATTCTCTCGGTTCCTCTCATTTCTTTACAATTTTTTTCATTAGTTGGCACGCATTTTAAGGTGTATATAATGTATAGTTCAATACCTTATTTATAATTTTTTTTAGAATAGAAATTTAAACAATAAATTTTTATTCAAAAGAAAAAAAATTAAAATAATTTATAAAAAAATAATTTATATGAATTTTTAAATGCGTGTCTAAACCCCCTGTCCCAAATATAAAAAACTTAGTGGGAGTTATAATAATGAAGAATGCCGGCAAAATTTGAAGGTATTTTCAAATTTTACCCTAAATTTGTAATATTCGTTACAGATTTTCCCTTGTACCTTCATTGTATTCAAGAACCAATTCTTAGGTTCTTATTTTAAAACGGTTCTCTGTAAAGCATTAACCATATTAATTAATCACATCACTTTACTCACTAATTCTTATTTTATCTAGCTATATTATATTTCTTTAATCTTCATCCCGAACCGAAACATAAACAAACAGTTAGGACGAAATGTCAAACTGGGGTCAATGCTAGATATACATTTAATAGTAACTAGCTAACAAAGTCGCGCAACGCACGGCACGAAAATATTTTTTAAAATCGTATATGTAACATCATTGTTTATTGAGTTTTATTATTTGAAATTTGATATGATAAATTAAAACTTATGTAAAATGTAACTAAATTTGAATGTTAAAGAATTATAGAGAAAAGAATTAGCAAAAAGAAAACATAGTTCAGTTAAACTCTTACGTATTAATAATAATATTTTCGAAGATATTGACGACACCTATTTTGTTACATAAAAAAATATTTTTGAAATCCAATATTGATAAACATTTGTAAAGTTGAACAATGGATAACTAAAAGTAATATTTTTGTATCATTTTTGCTGTCAGTGGCATTATGAGAGACGTAATTGCTTAGTTTGTCATGATGAAAAAAAGAATCAAAATGTAAATGTGATAAAAGATGTGATTGACTTACATCCATCTCATAACATACATGTATGATTAATTCTCGTCTCATAACATACATGCATGATTAATTGATTAATAATGGTATAAGAATTTGTGTAGTTAGAATATTAATTTAAGCCAACATAATATAATGAAACAACGAATGTATAATTTTTTCATTGATTTTGTCCGTAAAGAAAAAGGTTGGATTGGTTCAATTTAATCGAGTTGATCACACCCCATGTGTAAATCGTTCATGTGTAAAAGTAAATTATACAATATTGCTTGTATTTAAATTGTGGATGTTAATTGGAAAATTTATATGTTTCCGTATCTTATCATGATTCTCACGGTCACTGATTACGAATTCATCGAAAAGTTAAAATCGTCTATTTATTATTGCCAAAAAAATTGCATCAATTTTGAATAAGGATTAGAAATGGACGATATAAATAAGTTTATTTTATCGTTTTACCTAGAAATAATTGTACAATTAGATAGATAATTAATATTTTATATTAATATAATAATTATAATATTCTAATAAAGATTGCTAAAATTTTATATAAAGTATAAAATAAAGTGTATTTAATATAAGTTTAATAGGTACAATTACTGACTAATTAAAATGCTATTAAATGCAAGAAAATTATTTTAATAAAAAAAATTTAAAATGTTAAAATCAAGAAAAATATTTTGAAACTTGAGTGAAAGCCTCTCCGATCTCCTGGTTTATTACGACTCCACAATCATTAATAATAAAGAATGCTTGAGAAGTTTAGGTTAATAACATTTTTTAAAGCCTACACCCCTCTCATAATATACATATTCAATAGTAGTGTAAAAATTTGTTTAATTTGAATAAAATTTTATTTCGACACAATGTAATGAAACAATGGGTGTATAGCTTTTTTATCGATTTTTCTTCCGATAAATGGCTGGGTTTGTTAAATTTAATCGATTTGCTCATAACTCATGTATAATTTATTCGTGTGCAAAATTAAAAATTTGTCTGTATTATTTTTATACAATTTCAGAAATTAAGTAAATATCTTGTACTTCCATAATTTATTACGACTTTCACAATCACTGATAATAAAAATTGCTTGAGAAGTTAAGGCCGCCTACCCTATAATCATCTGAAAAGAAAATATAATGATCTTGAATAGGGAATAAAAAATAACGCAATATAAACAATTGTTAGTCGTCATTTTACCTAAAAATAAACTTAACTGTATATAATTAATATTTAATATTGAAATAATAACTATAATGTTCAAATAAAGTTTACTAATTTTTAAACAAATTAAATCGAATAAACTGAATAGATGTTTAATAGGTGTAATTAATGTCTAATTAAATTGTCATTAATAGTTATTTAATGCAAGAAAATAATTTTAATAAGAAAAATTAAAAAAACAAAAATTTAAGAAAAATACCTTAAACTGTTCGGATGCATTTCCAATCTCCTGGTATTATAATATATATAGATACTCCTTAGGTTTTGATGATCACAATCAGCAAGCCAAAAGGCTTGTGAGTAGGTATAAAACAACATGCTATTTCTGTATAAGCTAACTTGGTTTTGCAGGGTAAATCAGCTTACTGATTGTATAATCAGTTTATCAAAAACAGCAAGCCAAAGTTGAGATACAGTTATAGTTGGCAAGCTATTTGCACAGAGTCAGATCACAAACAACATGCCATTTGTGAAAGATCAGGAGTGCAGAAATCTTGGAGATTTTATAGGGATTGCTCCTAATCAGTTGTAATGATCTTTTAAATATATAATACGTATATTATATATATCTGAGCTCTTTAAAAGTATCCTTATTTACAAAAACGTGTTTCCTATTTTATAGGAAGTTGTTTTCAATTAAATCTCTTATCCTTATTTAAAATTTCTTCTACGATTTTCTTTTTAAATCAGAAGAACAAGTCGTTGTCTTTATATCTTTCATCTCTTCTGTTCAAACGTTAACATTAACGTTGTAAACCACTCTAACAACTTGAACGTTGGATTAGATCCAATCGTTGCAATTTGTTGATTAGTTTATGACCGTTGTGTTAAAGCATTAAATACATGTTCTTGGTTTCATTATTTTGGTTGCTGAAAATATAAATAACATCAAGAACATAAAACAACTCGGTTTCACTTTGTAAAATCTTTCTTTTGATCCCACTACAACAATTTACAGTAAATTTGACGGACAAATTCAACGGAAAGTTAAGGCGCTTAAATATGACGGACGTCCGTTGATTATATAATTGTAACAGATGTCTGTCAAATTAACCATTTCATAAATACGACGGAGTAATTAAATATGACGGAACCATTATATATGACAGAATTCTGTCAAAATTAAAGCGCGCCAAATTTTTCATCTTTTCCCTCTTTTTTGGTAAATTAGACGGACATAATAATTACGACGGAACTAGTATTTTTGACGGATATCTGTCGTATTAAATTTGTTGGTTTTTTAAAATATTTTACAAGTTGGCGGGAGTTTTTTCCTCTCAAATATAAAATTTACAGAAGCTCTCCGTTGTATTTAATAAATAAATGTGACTGATAACCGTTAAATATATAACGCTAAATACGACGGATATCCATTGAATATATACTCCTAAATGCGACAGAAGTCTGTTGATTTAATGCTAATTAAATATGACGAAAGTCTGTTGATAATAGCCTAACCCTAATTTATTTTATCCTCCCGTAGCTTTGCTTTTAGCTGCCTCTTCTTTTTTTACTCAAACTAACTGCCTCTTCTTTTTTTACTCAGACCCACGTATAACTGTTTTATCATGGAAGCTTGGAGCCTACATTAAAAACACTAATATTTGAACTATCTACAAATTTAAAGGTAAGTATGATTTATGATTGCATTATTTAATTACATATACTTGTCCATATATTGCATATATATATTGATCATATTATGTAGTATATATTATGTTTAGTATGATTGTGTTGCCATTGTATTAATCTAGGTTCAAATTAAAGTTTGTTTGTTTATTTAATCTATATTTCTGTTTTGATCATTGTACGTGTGTATATATGTCAATGATAACATCAATTCTGTATTTAACAACATAACTAACTAAAAGTATTAATAAATTTTACTTGTAGATGTCTCATGATCGAAGTTGGATGAGACGTAGGAATGATGGAAAGGGTGGTATATCCGAAGAGTATGTTAGAGGTGTGAATTCATTTGTTGAATTTGTCCAGCCAGAAAAGAAAAGACACCCAGAAGGATTGATAAAATGTCCGTGTAAGAGATGCAAAAATCAGGCTTTTATGACTGAAGATGTGTTAAAGTGGCACTTGTTACAATTCGGTATTATTGAGGCGTATATTACATGGGATCTCCATGGAGAAAAATCTAACTGGAATGCTCATTATTCTTTGGGAACAAGTTTGAATCATAACACTAATGAAGATAAAGATGAGTACGATGTGTTTGAAATGTTGAGAGATGTGGCAGGGGAACAAGATCAATTTGAAAATGTGGAAGAAGATCCAAATCAAGAAGCTTCAGAGTTTTACAAGTTGGTGAAGAATGCTTCAGTTCCTTTGTGTCCAAATAATGAAGAACATACAAAGTTATCATTTGTTATGAAGTTGCTGCACTTCAAAAATAAGAACGGTTGCAGTCAAAAAGGTTTTGACGAATTGCTTGAGCTAATTGGGTCTGCTTTGCCTAAACCACATACACTGCCAGAGACTTACAAAGATGTCAAAAATATGGTTAAGGAATTAAATTTGGGGTATGAAAAGATTGATGCTTGTGAGAATGATTGCATGCTATATTACAAGACAGATGCTGATAAGTTGCGTTGTGACATATGTGGTGTTGACCGGTATAAAAAGCGGAAGGACGTAAAAAGCCCGTTGATAGCAAAAAAGACTTTGAGATACTTTCCTCTCACTCCAAGACTTAAGAGGTTATACATGTCAAAACATACAGCACAATACATGAGATGGTACAAAAATAGAGATGTGATCGAGGGACAATTAACTCATCCTGCCGATGGGGATGAATGGAAACGATTTGACAAGAAATTTCCATCATTTTCAAGTGAGGTTCGTAATGTTAGACTTGGTCTTGCAACTGATGGATTTGAACCATTTCATAATAAATATTCAAGAAAATACAGTGTCTGGCCTGTTTTCATTGTGGTGTATAACCTTCCGCCATCTATGTGCATGAAAGATCCATTCATATTTATGCCTCTTATCATTCCTGGGGATAGAAATCCGGCAAAAGATCTTAATGTTTATCTCCGACCATTAATTGATGAATTAAAAATGCTGTGGGACACAGGGGTAACAGTATTTGACAAATCAACACATTCGAATTTTGTGATGAGGGCTGCATTACTATGGACAATTAGTGACTTTCCAGCATATGGTCAGGTTAGTGGGTGGTCAACTCATGGGAAGATGTCATGTCCAGTATGTGTAGGAGATGTTAAAGCATTTCAACTGAAGCACGGGGGAAAAGCTAGTTATTATGGCACTTCTCGAGTTTTTTTAAAATCGAATGATCCTTTGAGAAGAAACTACAAGTATGGTTCCCGGGAGACAAAAGCGGTTACCTCTCGATATTCAGGTCTGGCAATAAAGATTCAGGTCCAGCGAGTTAAGTTTTTTCCACATGGAAAGAAAACATGGCGCAAACCAGTGGGTTTTGGGGTAACACATAATTGGACTCATTTAGCCATGTTTTGGGAGCTTCCTTACTGGGAGAAGCTTAACCTTCGTCATTGTTTGGATGTAATGCACACCGAAAAGAATGTATTTGATAATATTTTTTATACAGTGTTGGATGACAGCGATAAATCAAAGGATAATGAAAAATCAAGAAAGGATTGTAAGCATTTAGGCATACGGAAGGAGTTATGGATTCGTGATGATGGTACAAAGCCAGATGCATCATTTGTTCTTACAAAGGAAAATGTTCAAAAGTTATGTAAATGGGTGGATGAATTGAAACTTCCAGATGGATGGAGCTCAAACCTATCCCGGACAGTTAAATTTAAAAAAGGGCAATTTAGAGGTTTAAAATCCCATGATGGTCATGTTTTTCTTCAAAAATTGATGCCCATTTTGGCTCGTGACTTATTGCCTAACAAGGTTAGTGATGGAATTATTGAGCTATGTAATTTTTTCAAAAGTTTATGCTCTACAACATTGACGAGAGAAGATCTTGAGAAAATGGAGGAGGACATAGTGCATATATTGTGTAAACTAGAGCTTATTTTTCCACCTAGTTTTTTTGATACAATGGAGCATTTGCCTATTCACTTGGCAACAGAGTGCAAGCTTGGTGGTCCAGTCCAGTATCGTTGGATGTATCCTTTTGAAAGGTACTTGGGTAAATTAAAGTTAACGGTAAAAAATAAAGCAAGGGTAGAGGGGTCAATGGCAGAACGCTGTGTCGAGGAGGAGCTAACTAACTTTTGTTCATTGTACTTCGAATCAGACGTGGAAACTGCACATAATCGACTACAGCGCAATGAGGTGTGATTTTTGTGCTAGGTTTGATTTCTGTGATTTTTGTGCTAACTAACTTTTATGATCTGTTTACATACGTTATAAGTGAAAATTTCAGGCCCCACGGAAGAACCGCAATCCAGACTTGCTAGAAGCTTATACACATCCAACTAGTAAAGTTGGAAGAGAGAAACAGAGAATCTTGACCGACCAGGAACTCGAGATTGTGAGATATTATGGTCTGATCAACATGCCAGAAGTTGCTAAATACTTAGAGTGAGATATCTATTTTTTGCTAACTTTTCGTTTGAAATATATAGTATGCAATCTGATCATCTAAAATTCTAACTTTTCCAATTTTTAGGGAATTCGAAGATTTAGCATACGCAAAGAAGCCACGTCTAGACCCGGCCATCTTCGAAAGATATGCAAAGAAACATTTTATCAGTTGGTTTGAAAGAAGGGTACGTATGTTTTAAGCATGTTTTTAATACTAGTACTTAATTCCTTGAT
The DNA here is from genome assembly GCA_036435485.1 of Saposhnikovia divaricata. Taxonomy (NCBI): domain Eukaryota; kingdom Viridiplantae; phylum Streptophyta; class Magnoliopsida; order Apiales; family Apiaceae; genus Saposhnikovia; species Saposhnikovia divaricata. The sequence continues at coordinate 171,581,639 of CM071595.1, read as the reverse complement.
GCTTATTTAATGTGTGTAGATAAAAAGTGATTCTTACCTTAACACAAAGTTTAAGGACATAGTCAGAGGTCCAATGCAAATTGCACAATCTTATCGCGGCTGTCATTCCAATGGTTATAAATTTCTTTGTGCTGAAGCAAATGAACTTACATCTTCAAATTCAGGAGTACTAGTCTTAGGTAAGCACATGATAATAGATTGTCTTCCATGAATTACCTGCACTAATATGATAACATATAGGTCAGTATAAATTGTAGGTTCTTGCTATAAAGACGGTCTTGACAACTTCTATGGCAGAGTAGAAGAAGTACTAAAACTCACATATCATAACGGTTGCAATATTATGATGTTCAAGTGTCACTGGTTCGATAACACAAGGAACGTAAAAGTGGATAAGCATGGGATTACCACTGTGAATGTTAAGTCACAATTAGATGCAGAAGATGTGTTCATATTAGCTAGTCACGCAATACAAATTTATTATGCTCCTAATATCAACAATCCCAGTTCTCCATGGTACACGGTGGTGACGGGTAAAAATCCTTCAAGTTCAACTGCTCTTAATGAAAAAATGTCGTCACTGGACAATGCTTTTCAAGAAGAGGTGTCGAATGCATCAACATCCTACATCGGACCAATAACTATCGAAAATCCTTCAAATTTTTTCATAGATCTTGAGCAGTTTGGAAATAATGATGAGAACGTGTCTGATAATGAAGAAAATAATGATCAAAACAGGAATAGTGATTCAAGTGGTGGCGAGATTGGTGAAAGTGATGAAGATTCATCATAGGTGTGTAATATTTGGTTATAACCGTATTTGCTATTCTATAACCGTATTTAATTGTGATTTTCATGTTTTAATTATCAGGTATTGATTTGAGAATAGTCCTGCCTGCCTGCTTCATTATCAGGTATCCTATCTGCCAATTTTTTTTACCTTAGTAGAACCAGGACACTAGGAGGATAGATTTCAGTTTGGCGATACTTCAGACTTGTTTTTGCTACAGTGGCCAACTTCTTTTGAGTGGAGGGTAAGTGTATCTTACATTTTTCTTTGTTTAAATATTTTGTATACTGGATCTTTTATGTAGTGCACCCTATATTCAATTACTTCTGGGTCACAATGTTAAACAAATTTTGATTTAAAAGAAAATTTGAAAGCATGAGGTTTGGCATTTATATTTTACACCAGTATTTTGTTGTCACTCTGTATCTCTCCAGCTGACCACTGTGCTTTTTCTATTTAGCCACAGGCCTCCTAGTGTCCTGGTTCTACTAAGATAAAAAAAAAAATTTGTCCAATAAAAGATGAATGTTTAATTTGACATGGTAAAGCTATTATTCGAACTTTTTATTTTATTTCCCTTGTTGTTGGACATGTGTGTCCACTGGTTAGTTGTTCCAATCTATTGGCCGCGGAAAAAGATGCAAATGCTGAAAATATTGCTATCTTGTTAATTAGTGTCTTGTCTGGTTTGCTATTTGTTACAAAAAAGATGCAAATGCTGAAAATATTGCTAAATTAATTTGCAATCAGTGTTATTGTAACTTTTTCCCTACCCAGACGGTTCTCAAGTTTGTTTCTGTGAACTGTAGCTCTATCTTCGGACTTCATCTTTGTGAGCATTAGCATGATGGTTTTGCTTTCGCTGGTAAAAAGGTTAGTTACTTAGGCTGTTCTGTTGTGACCTGGGTACTGTCTAGTTTTTTATTCTCATACAGTATTTGAATATGATCTCCGTGTTTCCATTAGCAGGCATTGCTTTGTCAACAAAAGCCAAGAGTTGTTGTTAGGCTGTTAGCAGTTTTGAAGGACAAACACATGGGGGATGGTTTAGTGTTACATGACTTTCTGAGCATCAAGAGTCTATTTAGTCAAGTTGAAATTTACTTTTTGGAGATTAATTAGGATATTGTTATGTCATTTCAATTTTTGTCATGCCAGAGATTAATATTTGAATTGCTAGGATATTAGCTTAAGTGATTTATGCCTCTCTCAGAACACTGCTGGTATCTACTCAAACTGGTGTCTTAATCCTTCTCTTCCTTTTGCTCTTTGTAGTATCGAATTGACCAAATTTTGATTAATAGTTATTTATCATTCTTATATAATTTACAAAATTAAAAAAACATATTAAATTAGATTAAATGTATATTTTAATGATATAATTTTTATAACAATTTTTATCTATATTATATATGTAATATTTGTGCAAATTTCGATCAATTTGACCACAAAAAAGTTAAGACAAAAGATTTAAGATTTGGGAAGTAAAAAATGTTTATTAATGTACGAAAAAATATCAAATTTGAATTTTAATCATCTTGGTCCTCATTTATTCAATTGGATTACAAACGAAGAAAAATAAATTTAAAAAGTCATAGAAAATATTTCTACTAATGCATTTTCAAATTCACATTATTTTAAAATCTAATTAAAAATCTATCCGTAGAAATCTAATTAAAAATCTATCTGTAGAGATGTAAATATCTCATAATTAAGTTATTACGTAAATTTTCAATGATTTTAGTGACATAAAAGGCATTTCAAACATTGAATATTATATCATTTCATAAAAATCGAATTATTCCATATATATTTATTCGATTTTTTGATATAACTCTCTCTTATTATAATCCAGAATACTTATTATTGAAAAATCACGTACATTTCTTATGCCACATATTTTATGAAAATAAATTTCTTTGAAAACTACTATGAAATAATTTAGGAAATTCTCAACATGAGACGAATATATTTAGGGGTGTAAATGAGCCGAGTCGAGCTGAACTTTAGAATGTTCATGTATTATTTGTTAAGAAATTATCGAACCGGAACTTTAGAATGTTCATATATTATTATCGTGAATTAATATTTTAATTATTTGATTTAATGTAAAATTTTAATTTATTTTAAATATCATTAATTTAATGTTATTTTCAAATTTATTGTTAAATATCTTAAGATTTGAATAGATATTTTTTAAAAATTAGTTAGTATAACCTATAATCGTAGAAAAAAGAATCATAGGAAGAAGTGTGTGTTCTAATCAGGATATAACTGAAAACGTTATAATTTTATAAAGCATGTTTTTTATTCTTTTTAATAAATTATATATTATATTTTAACTGAGTTTGGAAATTTTAACACATTTTTTAATATTTAAAAATATATTTTTGTGCCTCACTGGTAAATAATATCTTAATAATTCAATAGATATTTTTTAAAAATTATTTAGTAAACCTAAAATCGTAGAGGGAAGAATCGTAATAATAAGTGTGTGCGGCGATTATTCTAATCGGGATATAACTGAAAACCTTTATAATTCTATAAAACATGTGATTTTTTATTTTTAATTAATTATATATAATTTAACTGAATTTGGAATTTTTATCACCATTTTTAATTTTTTAAAAATATAATTTTATGTCCTATTGGTAAATTTTGTTGTTTATAAAAAATAAATTAAAAAAGTAATTTTGTTGATTTCCAAGTAATTGAAAGTCTAAAAAAATTGGGTGTAGGTGAAGAATTTTAATTTAAATATAACTAAAAAAGTATGTAATTGAATATTAATTGGAGTGTAATTAAAAGAATTTATTATTAAGTAAAATAAAATTTTATATGCATTTTAATTTATTTTTCATTTTTGGAAAGTGTTAACAAACTTTTTGGAAGGTGTTAACCAACCAACCAACCAATTATACCATGTTCGCTTATAATAATATAGTATAGATGTGTGAAATTAAATTTTATAATACTGTGAACAATGCCGTAAGTTATTTAATTTTTTTAGTTAAAATACGATACATATAGCTACATTTCTTATACCACATTTATATTATCTAATTGTTCTAAATTTATTTTTTGAGCCTTTTTTAATTTAATTTATATACATGAAATAATTATACACTATGACCCTCTTGAGCTAAACTAACAAAATACTTTAACTATAATTATTAAAAAAAATTGGGAAAATACTTAAACGACACCGTAATTCAAGAAAGGGTTTTAATAGTTCCACTAATCCACTATTCCACTATCTTCTACTGTGTTCTTTGCTTCCACTCTCTCTAGCTTCCACGCTTCTCAATTCTCAATTTTCAGCAATTTCTTGAATGATGGCAAGATTACTGGAAAAGACTTTGAAACAGGGAGCTACACTAGGCAATGGGTTGCTTCCTGTTCAGGTACAAATTAAGGAACAAAAGGGTTTCTATATTTTGTGAAATTGATATGTGTCCACAATTTCAATTTATGATGCTAGGATTTTGGTTGGTCTCTGTGATTTGTGTATATACACTTTGTTCATAATGGTTAAACTGAGAACTTCATTAATTTAGACAGTTCATCGAACACTTGTACAAATTTGGAGATTGTTTCTTTTGTTTAATTTTTTTTTGTAATTCTCATAATTCTGTGTAGTAAAAAATGTTTTATTAAAGTCCAAAGTTATATATTCCTTAAGCATAGTTGTTCATTTCTGATTTACGATTTGACTTATAAGGTTATTGTTACACTTGCAGGTGCTATTGGCATATATGATTTTAGTTATTCCATTTGTTGTGATGATGATGGTGGTTACAGTGAGACGGGGGGCAGGCAGGTCTCGTGGTAATGGCAGAGGGCACACGGAAAATAATTCTAGTGCTCATGGGACAGGCAGTAGTTCTAGTACTCGTGGGAGCGGTGGGAGAGGGAGAGGAAGAGGGAGAAGTGGTGAAGGCAGCAATGACGGTTTCAATGAGTTGGGTGATTTTTTCGAGAGGGCAGACAGATCTATTAGCAATGGTGACTATCCGAACGCTCCATTACCGGGTCAGCCAAAAAAGGGTGTTGTTAGTTTTACCGGAAATTAGTAAGTTCTTATCACATTACAACTTTTCAGTTTCTTAAATTTTCATTTACTAAAGAATAGTATTTTTTGAAGTATTAATAATCCTCGACACAAGAAGACTTTGAAGGGGATAGTAAGAAATCACTGGCCAACAGGCCCCGTGGATAGCCTTGGCCGACCTCGTCGTGCATATTTTGACAGTAAATGGTATTCTGATGTGCTTAAAATATTTGATGTAAGTATACATATTTTGGCATGAATAATAATGCATTTATCACAATTTAAATATATTGCAATGAGGTGATAGATAATTTTCTTGAGAATATAGCTAAAGGATTGCCTTCTCTGGTCAAAAGAATTAGTTATACTCATTTTACCAAGCTCTGTACAATTGATATGTCTAGTTGCACTCATGTTTAAAATGTTAGAATTCTTTCTATTTTTCACGCTTTTGACATGGATATGTGGTACTTGTAATCCTATATATGTGCTCGACTTAGGGCTTTTAACATGGGCTCAAAGTCCAGATTTGACTACATATGTCAGACCTCTAAGTTCAATAAAAAACTAAAGAAGCATAAATTTTTGTATATGTTTGATCTCTTCACATAATAGTAAAATAGGTCATCATTTAATTTATAAACCCACTGGCCGCTGGTCCTACACTAGATCCGTAGTTGGTTTTATGAGGGTTCTTGATTTGATCATAAATTAGCTTATAGGGCTGATCCCTTATTCATTTTGCATAAAGTCATTGGCTCTGCTCTGTGCCAGGTTTCTCACCTCTGGAATACTTTCGGATAATAAATAACTATTTAGATTTGCACTTGTGCAAAGCTGTTTCAAATGAATTGTATGGGCTTGAGCAGCAAAAACAAATTATCTAGTCATCATTGATTATACTTTTTGGAGAGTGTGGGATGCTCTATCCTCTAGTCTTATAAAAAAAAGTTGTTGAGTGTTTGAACAAACCGGTATGCTAAACTGGAACTTGAACACTTAAAATCCACTTCAAAGGTGCTTCATCAGAGTTTTATCTTTTAGAATATTACTACTGTAGAAGAAGACCATAGAATACACATAATTGTACTGTAACTGTTTTACTACCGTAACTGTTTCTAGTACCTATAATTGTACTTATGATTTTTATAATCTTAAAAATAGGCATACTATGACTACGAGGAAGGGATGACAGTGGAGGAGGCACATGCTAAGGTGAAGGCTCACCTGAGCAGCAATATGAGACAATTACTTTTTCATGAGCGCAAAAAAGCTAATGAGAGGATTGCGGCTAGTCGACGGGGAACTACATTACGGGATGTAAGGCCCCCATACGTGGATCCTCCTATATGGGATTCGTTGTGTGATTGGTGGGAATCTTCTAAATTCAAGTCTTTGTCGAACCAAAATAAAATAAATCGGGGGACATATGATGTTATTCACACCACTGGTGCAAAGCCCTATGTTATTTTCAGACATGTAAGTTTTTTTTATATTTATTTGTAACATTAATGTTGTTTAGTTACTTCAACTTACACCTAATAAATTAGATTAATTAATTGTCCATTTCTTTAAAGTTTGTTATTACCCCAAGAACTAGTGTGTACAGTTTGGTTACTTTTCAGATTACTTGAAGTTCTTTAATAAATTCTTTTTGTTACAACAGGAGCTTGAGAAAGAAAAGGACAGGCCAGTTACACAAGTTGAATTTTTTGAAGCTACGCACAAAAGTGATTTCTGGACACCTAGTGCACAGCGTATGAAGGTATAATTTTACACGTATGAATTAAATATTATATACACAAATCATTGAACCTGGTGTGTTGTTTAATTTGTAGGATGTGCTTGTGAAGTTGTGGGATGGGTATAGAGATAGTCAGATGCAGGGTGACAATAACGAGAGCGAGGCAGGCACCTCCTCTACGAGGAATATCCCTCCATTGTCACCAACAAAACGAAGACGTTTAGAGGCGGATATTGCCTCCCAAGCCTCGAAAGAGCTAGGCACGACAGCACATTTGAAAAATAGAGTTTATATGGAGGGTCGTGAGAAGCTTATAGACATATATGGTACTGATGTGCCATCAACTGGCAGGATTATGGCTTCTCGTACCAGTTCTGCGCGCCTTTCTGATGACTTACTCCAGCAAGCCATTGGTCATACTGCCGTCATAGCTCATTCCAAGGGTAATGTAAGTTCTGTGCCCCGCTCTGAGTTAGATGCCGATGTTCAACACCTTGCGAAAGAAGTCATTCCTCCTGATCATACACATTTTGCTGAGTACGTCCGATTTACATCCATGGCAGCTAGTAAGATCTTGGACATTGACGGAAAGACAATCATAGAGGTATTAGAACCTTTTTTTATATATGTGATTATGATATCGAGTACAAGTATATATATATATATATATATATATATATATATGGGTATCAGGGTTTTATATTTATGACAAGGTTAGCCTATATTGTTAGTAGGGTATTTGTAGCTATATCACTGGCCTTACAATATTCTAAAACTAAAGCATATGTCCTATACAGAATCAAAAAATTAGTAGATTTAGCTGATTAACTGAATTTTCATGAGCTTATGTATGTAGATAGTCGTATATAGTAAAGGTTATTTCTAATTAAAGATTTTGTAAAATCAGATTCAAGAAAAGATTGGTACATATATGTACCAAAGTATGACGTTAGAATAAGATCATCATTTATGCTAATACATAAAATGTAGTATTTGGTTGTTTAATAGTTAGGTGAAGATGATTTTCCAATTTGTATTATGGTAGTATAATTAGTTAAATACCATTAACGCATCAACTATAATCATATGACAAATTTCTTAGCATTTAAAATTTTTCTCCTACAAAAAAAGTTGAAGCTATGACATGGTGGTGTTGCTCTAAGAACACAAATTTCAACATTTTAACATATAGGATAATCAGCTGGAGGTGGTTCTAGGATCATTAACCTTAGTGTACAAATTTACTAGTATATAATTATACTAATTAGAATAGCTGAATTAGTGATTTATTTGGTATCTCTTATTACACTACAAAGTATGTGAAGTTACTTTACATTTAGAAGGGATCCATTATAATTTTTGTTTTGTATTTTGCAGGATGATATACCTTCTGATCATGATGGCTCTGATCATAATGAGATCCCTCACCTTTCTGATGAGGAAATGTTGGGTTAGATTAATGTTTTAGCATGGGTTGTTTTAGGTACAGTAGGTTCTTTTATGCATTTTGCAAGAATGGATGAATTCTATGTAGGATAGATTAAGAATTAAATTATGTTCCGGATATTGTTTAGTAGATGTACTGCAAATCAGATTATTTGTTTAAAACTTTATTTTGGTAATGGATTATTTAATTCGTTAGTTGTGTTTATACATACAAGTTTTAGTTTATTTTCAATTTTATTCATATATAGGTGGTAATTATAATTTGCATACAAATGATAATATTCATATATAAATATGGTTATATTAATTTGACGGAAATACTTCATATATGAATGAAGTATTAATACGACGAACATTTGTCATTTTTAACATTTTTTTAAAATAACGGATGTCCATCAAATTTAGTAGCTATTAGAAATGTCGGATGTCCGTCAAATTTAGTGTTTAAGCGGGAAAATCAAAATTTCAGTTTGCGGGAAACAAAATTTTAAATTTTTGTGAAAAAATTGGCGGGAGTATAAATGTGACGGAATAGTTCGTCAAATTTAATAATTGGGCGGGAATTCAAATTTTTCAAAATTTTAATTGAAAATTTTGGACAGTATAAATTCAACGGAAACGAGCGTCACATTTATAAATAGATATATTTGACGGTTAAGATCCGTTGTATTTAACTTTTATATATGACGGAAGCATTATATGTGACGCCTTCTAATTTGACGGAAAATTGTCCGTCATATTTACCTTAAATTCAACGGAAAGGAGTATAAAAATGACGGAAGTTCTTAAATTTGACGGAAATTTGTCCGTCAAATTTAAGCGCAGATCTTGTAGTGTCCTCTCGAGCTCATTTATATATATCTATCGTATTGTTTATTTAGAGAATCTATAGTTTGAGTTGTATCTTTTAATACTTATATTGTTCTGATTGTAATTGTTAGTTGTTGGACACTTGGCTTGGAATAGTAGGGGTTCGAGAGTTGTGCTAGAGAAGTATACTAGGATAGTATAGCTTAGAGAGCAAATTCTGTTTCAGGTCAAGCCGTTTGTGTCAACAGCTGGGTTTGAGGGGAGATATATTGTTGTATCTTATAATCGGTTTATACTGATCAATAATATATTCTCTTACCAGATTGGTAAGGGACCAGGACGTAGACCTAGAGGATTAGGGGTCGAACATGGCTAAAAGTTTGTGGTGTTCTTTATTTTTCCTGCACTTTACTTACTGTTTGTGCATTCAGCTTAGCATTTATATTCAGCTTACCATTTGCATCTGTTAAAATTGAAATCAATAAGCTGTTTGTGGTAAATTATTACAATTGGACATAGTTAACCATTTACACCTTCACCCGGTCCCCTCTGTGCATTTTCAAATAGTAGCTTGATATATACTCATGTACGGTTATTTTTATAACATTTTTTTTTACATTTTTATGTTTATTTTTCTGATTTCTATTTAATTTATTTCTTTCAAAAAATGATATTGTTTTATCCAATATTTGTGTGAATATTCTTAAATATTAGTTATATTGATTGGTTACATATTTTGTTTTTTTTTTAAATGCGTATTATAGATTTGTTATAATATTTGTTATTAATTAGTTTTTTTTATTATAATATTTGAATGTTTTATTTATTTCTTCATTCTAAGTTACACTTTTATTTTTGAATTCTATTTAGTATCATGTGTGAAAATATACAACTTTTGTTTTTATTCAAGTGCTTGCGTATTATAAAAATATTATTGTTGAATATCTTTCGCTAATTGTATTTTTATTGTAGGATGCATATTTCTTTTTTTCTAGAACAACCACTTTTTACTGGATCGTGTGAATACTAAGCCACCTTAGCTTCCTTTCGCTAATTATGTTTCTAATGGTTAATTTAATTTTTATGCCATTAATGTTTTAATATGATATTTTTTTGAGTTTTCTAACTAAATTTTATTAATATTCATCGTTCAAAATTTTCTAAATCTATTTAGTATCTTGTATGGATAAATGATTGTGAAATGGGCTCAAACTTATCCTAGAAAAGTAATTAATATTGAATTGATTAGATTTAATTTGGTCTAGAGGGATGACGCAATAACAAAGGCCCGAAATTTTAATTAAAAAGTAAATTTGTAATTAAATAAAAAATTAACTAAATAACATACGCTAAATATTGGAAGTCTCTAGAAAGAGTGGCTACCAAGTCACCAACTCAAGGGGTGGACTTCTCCCCAAGAATCCTAAACGGATACAAAGTGTAAGACTCTCAAGGTCCCCTAACCCTTTTCGTATAGAGATTGAAATACAAGTGACTAGAGCTAGAAACACACAAAATCTAACAATAAATATTCTCAAACCCTAACTGCAATCATGATCCTACGTTTTGTACTACAATACACTAATTAATTGTTTGATTGCTTATATTTTTGTTTTCCACATGTATTTCATAAAATAATTAAAATATTATCATTGAAAATTTTTTATTTGGTGTATCTTCATTTTATATTTATATAAATTAAAAGTAGTATATACTATTATTTTTTTCCATACACAAAAACCAAACATAAGTAGAATAAAGGCCCCAATATCACAATTTTAATTTCAAGACAAAATGACCCCAAATATCACAAATGAAAAATATGGTCCTGTATATCACTCCAAAACTCTATATAATGTAGCGTTTATTTTTTATTTTTTTTTATAAAACGCTATTGCGTTTGGCGTTGTAGTTGGGGAGGGGAGGTTGGTGAGATTGGAAACGCCACATTATGTGGCGTTTGGGTTGGGCTTGTTTTTTTTATTCTAAATGTATATTTGTAAATAATGTTAAAAATTTATAAATAAATGGTTAATTAAAATTATATTTTTAAAATTAAAAAAATATAATTTTAATTAATTTTAGGGGTTCGATAATTAAATTTTGGGATTCAACGTTTCCATTTTGGGTTTTAGAATTATTCCAAACGACGAATAAATCGTATTACCCTAAACCCTAACTTATCCTGATTTTTAAACGCGTTAGGGTTTAAAAATCAAGCCGACGGATTCAATTTTTTAATTAAAATTTTTAAATTTGAAAAATACAATTTTAATTAAATTTAGGGGTTCAACAATTAATTTTAAGGGTTCAACATTTCTGTTTTGGGTTTTAGAAATATTCAATTTAAAATTCAATTTTTTTATTAAAATTTTTAAATTAAAATTTTAAAAAATTTTGAAATTGGTAACACCACTTAAAGTAGCGTTTTAGGTTCAAAACACCATTTTATGTATCATTTTTAAACCCAAAACTATACTTAAGTTAGCGTTTTACACGTTAGAACAAAGTTTAAAGTCGCGTTTTTGTTCTAAATTAAATGGAGTAGAAGTACGCACTTTTAGTAATTTTTCTCCCTCCACGCCACTTGAAGTGGCGTCCCCCCACCCAGTGGCGTTTTCCCTGCCACTTAGCCCGCGTTTTTTAAAAAAAATATTCAAAACGCTACACGTAACTGTGTTTTGGAGTGATATTTGGAGCTAAGTTTTTGAACTGTGATATTTAGGATCATTTGCTTTCAAATTGTGATAGATGGGGCCAACACCCACATAAGTATACTATTGTTCTTTTTTTTAATACATACTAGCTTATAGCCCGTGCAAAGCATGGATTACTTTTAATATTTTATAATTGTAATATATATAATATTATAAATATAATTTTTAAAATGTTGTTGGAAGGACTCTGAACTTAGATTTTTGTGTATAACAATTTTTAATATTAATTCTAAATTAATATGTTGTTGGCGGTATTCAAACCTTCAACCTTTCTACATAATCTCTTTTAGTATTAATTTTAAATTAAATTGTTGTTGATGAGATTCGAATCTTAGACCTCTATGTATAACAATTTTTATTATTTTATCTAATGATCATTATCTATTTGAGTTAAAGATCTAGATTGTGACTGAAAGAGATAATCAAACTTCAGTCACAATCAAACCAAACTAAATTACAAAATATACCAGTTGTGCTTATTATAGTGTACTAGCTTATAACCTGTGCAACGCATGGCTCTTTTTCTAATATTTATTATATTACTTTTTTATTTATTTGTTATTAGTTTACATATCAAATTGTTGTTATGAAATTGATACACACACACACATATATATATATAAGATTTTAAACGTTCAATTTATTATGTGTTTTATCTTGAATTCTTAAAACTTGATTTGGATGATTTTATAGCCTACGTGAAATTAACAAAATAATCTTTAATTTATTGATGGTTTAAAAATTTCTCCAATTAGAACTACCAAGAAACAAAAGAGAAATGAAATTGACGATTTTTTGTATTGAAAATTCTATTCTATTTAGGAAATCTACTTATATTTTATTTGATTATCAAAATAACCTTCTTATTATTTGAAGATAGTTGTACAAACAACCAAATACAGCTTTAATAATAAGTGTAGGAGGGATTTTGTCCAAAACTTTGATAGTTGGTAGTTTGGTCCTCAATACGATAAAATAAATAATAACTATTAGATCTTAAAATAAATTGATAAAAAACGTTTGATCTAGCATAAAATAAATTTAATATTTTAACATGTAAACTAAAAAGTGTGTTTATATTGAAATACGAAAAAGTGCTTGTCAATGATTTAAATCATATATAATTAGGTTTTCTATATTGAATAGGATTATTAATGTAGGTATTCTACACTAAATAGAGCCTAAATAATAAATATGAACCTTTTTTAATATTAATAAATAAATAAATAAAATTTAGTTCTAATACAATCTTTTATATTCTTTTCATATTATAACTTCTTTTTAAAATTTAGTTCTAATATAACCTTTTCGTTTTTAGATTATAATTTTCTTTTTTTTATGATATAATGTTGATCGTCTATTTTGACGGTTGAGATTATTTTGGCGGTACCGTGACCAAATTAAAGTGACCAAACCAAAAACTATGGATAAGATCCTCTTACACTTATTATATATAAGGATATAATATAGTATAGATATTATACATAAAATTATTATAATCTACTTTTGAGAAAACTTAAATTTATCTTTTTTATTCCAAACTTACACTACAAGAAAAACGGGTTTTTCCTACCGTCAAATCGGTAGGAAAAGGTCCAAAATCGGTAGGAAATGTGGCATTTCCTACCGGCCTCCTTCGGTAGGAAATGACTTTGGTAGGAAATGATACTGACCTGGTCAACGTCGGGCCCACATGATGACGTGGCATGCCACATGGCGAGGACCCACATGCCAACTTGGACGATGACGTGGCAACACGTCAGATGCCATGTCATATGACACATGGGCGGGCCCCGCACACGTCACCAGCCACGTCAGCTGCCGACGTGGAAATTGTGGAAAATGAACAGCCATTTCCTACCGACTCCTTTTGCACCCATCGGTAGGAATTGTTCCAGGAGCATTGTAAAGTAGCATTTCATACCGTTCATTTCCAACCGCTCAATTCCTACCGCCGTTTATCATTTCCTACCGTGCCTTTTGAATGCGGTGGGAAAAAACATCAAAACGGTAGGAAATACTAGGTTTTGAATGGTAAGGTCGGTAGGAAATGGGTTAGGTCGGTAGGAATTACTGGGTTTTTTTTATAAAAAAAAAATTGGTCTTGTTGATTTTCTTTTACAACAAAATGCTTAAATCATAATGAAAACTACAAACCAATATCTAGATCATAAGTACCACAGCAAAAACGCATTCATCATACAAAGAAATTCAAACATTTATCATATAACCATAAACAATCATTCTTTCTTATCACAATAATAATATTCAAAACTTAAAAATTGTTCTAAAATAACTAGAAGAAATCAAGAACATTTTATACAAACTTAATTAACCATTACCTTCAACATCATTGTCCTTATCTTCATCATTCTAGCAACATTTATCTTCGTCCACCATCATTGTCTTTATACCAATTTCCTTGGCCACTTTGTCTTTGCCTTCATCCACTTTGACTTTTCCTTCATCCATGAAGTTATAATAGCCTTGTTATCCTCATCAAGTACCTACAATTAACATAACAAGCAATAATAAGTAAGTAGTACAAGGATGTGAAAAAATCAAACAACAAAATATAAATGAAAGAGATAATTTTTACCTAATAATGAAGATGTGAAAAATGAAAGAGATGATATTGAAACTATAAATTTTAAGTGGTATAAGATGAGAGGAGGAGAAGAGAGTTGAAGTTAAATGGAATGAAGAAAGTGTTTTTTTTATAAATCTGAATTTCAAATTTCCTACCGCACTTTCAATATTTCCTACCAATTTGCGGTAGGAAATGACTTTGGCGACATTTTGAATTTTGATTTGGGCGGTCATTTCGAATTTTCGGTTTAGACGTTCATTTTGAATTTTTCGTGAATTACCATTTCCTACCGACTTGCGGTAGATTATAAGTTTTGGCTCCAATTTTGAAAATTTGGGTTTAGGCGCCATTTTTAAATTTTCGTGAATTTTTGAATTCCCACCAATATCTTTTACATTTCCTACCAATTTGCAGTAGGAAATGACTTTGGGCGCCATTTTGAATTTTGATTTGGGCGCCATTTTGAATTTTGATTTGGGCGCACATTTTGAATTTTTCGTGAATTATCATTTCCTACTGACTTGCGGTAGGTTATAAATTTTGTCTCCAATTTTGAAAAATACCTAAACAAAATAAATTTATTATTTTTGTAAAATTTTGGAATAACATTTAAAAATATTGATCTTGACTCCCGTACGGTTCGATCATCGAAATTCTATTTCAAAATAATCGAATCAAGAATCAGGAACGGAAACTAGTTTAGGGGTTAAAGTCAAATTACTAGTTGACCGTTAAATTATTTAATCAAATAAATATATTATTATTTAATATTTTGGAATAACTTTTAAAAATATTGATCTTGACTCTCATACGGTTCGATCATCAAAATTCTACTTTAAAATAATCGAATCAATAATCCGGAACGGAAACTAGTTTAGGGGTTAAAGTCAAAGTACTAGTTGACCGTTAAATTACCTAATCAAATAAATTTATTATTTTTTTAAAATTTTGGAATAACATTTAAAAAGATTGATCTTGACACCCGCATGGTTCGATCGTCGAAATTCTATTTCAAAATAATCGAATCAAGAATCGGGAACGAAAACTAGTTTAGGGGTTAAAGTCAAATTACTAATTGACCGTTAAATTACCTAATAAAATAAATTTATTATTTTTTTAATAATTTGGAATAGCATTTAAAAATGTTGATCTTGACTCTCGTACGGTTCGATCGTCGAAATTCTATTTTAAAATAATCGAATCAAGAATCGGGAACGGAAACTAGTTTAGGGGTTAAAGTCAAAGTACTAGTTGACCGTTAAATTACCTAATCAAATAAATTTATTATTTTTTTTAATTTTGGAATAACATTTAAAAAGATTGATCTTGATTCCTGTACGGTTCGGTCGTCGAAATTCTAATTCAAAACAATCGAATCAAGAATCAGAAAAAGAAACTAGTTTAGGGGTTAAATTCAAATTACTTATTGGTCGTTAAATTACCTAATCAAATAAATTTATAATTTTTTTAAATTTTGGAATTTATGACTATTTTGGTGTGTATGAAATTATGTTCAAAATTTGGCCTTTTTCCTATTTTTATTTAATTTTTTAATTTATTTTACAAACTAGTTAAAAACGGGGGAAAATAAAAAAAATGGTATATTGCTGAAAGTAGGCACTAGTACAAAAATGACTTTATAAGTCGGTTAAATAGGTCTTATACGTTGGTTAAATGGCGACATATGGAGGGGCGACGTATAAAGTCACGAGTCTTTTACGTCGGTTAAAAAGGCGACGTATAAAGTCTAAATATACGTCGTTAAAAAGCCGACGTATAATGTTGAAAAATCCGACGTATAACGTACAACAAAGCCCGACGTATAATGTTCAAAAGACCGACGTATAATGTCATTAGTACAAAAATGACCTTTTACGTCGGTTAAATATAAGAACCGATGTATATTGTCAAAAAAAATTTAAAAAAAATATATATTTTTTCTATTTTTTAAGCAATACCCAGCTGCATCCATTTTGTCCCATTTCATAAAAATAGCACCCTGAAGCAATAAAAGAAAACTGACTACTAACAAGATATTATTAATAGAAAATATTACACAAATATTCAGTACATCAATTTATTGAACACCACATTTCAAGAAAATTAAAGTCTAATACATAATAAGAATTCCTATATGCATTTATCAAAAAAAAAAATAAAATTCCTATATACACTAAGATAACATGCATCTGATCCCCAAATAATAATTTTGCCAAAATCCAACTCTTGGTAATTTGGCCTGGTTGGAATGCTCGAATTGATCTATATCCTGATAAAGAAATGCCAAGCTATTGGCAGCTCTCATGCTAGTCCTTATCCTCTTAATCTCTCTTCTCCTGCAAAAATGAGTAAAATGGTGAACACAACTTCTTAAGTAGAGTTGCTATTAAGTAGAACTTAAAAGAAATATCAAAACATTTTTCAATTAATGTTATTCCAAGTTCAAGGTAGAGCTCACTGCACTGATGAAGTTTCCAAAATATAATATCCTTCTTGAGCTAAATTCCAGAATAAGGAAAAGCTTTGGAAGACTATCAGTTTTAGGTTATGTGGTAGAAGTTTGTGTTCTTTGGTTATAATACTGCTATTTTGGCTTTGTAGGTGCTCCTTTGTTCTCCATATACAGGGCTCGACCATGGCCAGTATCATCAACTCAAAATTTATACCCCTAGATTCCAGATTATGTGATGCTTGTCGAAATTTAGAACAGTTGTCTAATTTGAGATGGGAAGAGTCTTTTTGTTTTAAGTAAACCACAATACTATATTAAGATGTGGAGGGAGCACATTATACGTACTAACCACAAAGTTTTCTTACCTGTCCATATCCCACATCTACTCCATAAACAAACGAAGCACCGTACTGAAGTAAACAATCAGTAAATCCTCCAGTTGATAAACCTGAATCAAGAGCTATTTTTCCAGCTACATCAATACCAAGTTGCTCAATAGCAGCCTCCAATTTATGTCCTGCCCTAGAGATATAAATCAAAACAAAATCAAACAAAAGGCCTGCTCTATCATAGTTGTGTGAAAGTCAATAAAATGAGGATAAATTGTTTCTCGCAAAGAAGCATCACCTACATACATATTTTGGAATTTCAACATTGATCTCCACGACGGATTTATCAGAAACAGGAGTTCCAGCTTTATTTATCACCTTACCATCAACAAAGACTTTGCCTGAAGAAACAGAGAAATTAAAGCCACAAAATAACCTCGTACCTCTAAAGCAAAAAGCATACACAAATTCAAGATGCAAGTGTAATTTAATCAGGTGACCACATACAAGTGTATAGTTTATATCTGTACCACAAGTGTATAGTAATTCTGTGAGTAGTTGAGTCATAAAAAAAAAATTCCACACAAAGTCAATGAAAGTTAGGGTACAAAAGTGTATATTATATTTAAAATCATCAAACATGTTACTAGTTTCAGTAAACAACTATGAAACATAGACCAAAAACAAAAATGTGATCCAAAGGAATCACATAGTTGTTCCCATTAGACCTTTCTGATCAAATAAAAAAAAAACTTCAGTTCAATAGATTTGAGAGATAATAGTAAAAATTATTTTTCATATGTAACAATGCGCAGTTCAGACATCATTAAATATGAGAAAACAATAAAAAACAAGCATGCAACACATCTTCTAAAAACAAACAATAAAGCGTGACATCACATAATACACAAAAAAATCCACAAATTTCTAGAATTTTTTTCGAATGAGAACATTGAAATGTTGTTTCGGGGATAGAGTTAACACAAATTACCTCTTTGAGATCCTCAGCGAGAAAGTGAAGTTGGCCGGTAAGAGAGGTAACCTGCCTCTGCAAACTCGGGATTAGTTGCTTTGCCTGTTTCAGTTCAGAACCTTGCTTCTCCAAAAGATCCTGAAGTTGCGAACCCAGAACATCAGGGAATAGAATGGCAGTCTTTAATGACTTGATCTCTTCCCTTTGCTTTAGACACAAATCCTTCAGCTTCTCAACCTGCAATACACAAGTAATTGCTATAGACTTACATAAAAACAAGAACTGACAACTTCCTAAATCTAAAAATAGGAAACCGCATCCTCCTAGTCCTTAATTTAAGCACAACACTAAAACCAAAATACTACAATAAAGTAGTGGTCATTTGCAAAATGCATTCTCATACTTTCTAATTCTTGAATTTGAAAATCATGAAACTCAAATGGTACCTTTGGATCAAATTCTTCCTAAATCAAACACAAACCAAACAAAAAACAATAAAAATGGTACCTTTGGATCAAATTTTTCCAAGATTTCAGTTTTTCCCAGTCAACGTAATAAAAAACCCATTAGTCATCAAGCCACAAAACACACAAATATACATAACCACCATCACATCTCCTCAATCAAACACAAAAAAAAAACTCATCAAGAAAATCATAAGGAGTACCTTTGGATCAGATTTTTCCAAGATTCCAGCAAAGAAACAGCAGATTCAACTTGATCATTAGAAGGGAGTTGAGGGGCAAGAAGATCAAGCTTAAATATCAAATAATTAAGCAACCCCAATTCATCTTGAGCCAAAGCATTCAATCTAGGCAATGAAGAAGCTGACTTTTCTATTCTTGACTTTTCTATACAAATCGAAAGACTGAGAGAGACATATACAAGAACAAGAGCAATTAAATGCCTACATCGAAGTTTATATATACGAACCGATCTAAAGATAATTTGGATGATACAGATGGAGAACAAAAACTTAGGGCAATGGAGTACAAATCGGATAAACGATGAACAGATGAGATGCTTACACGAGATTAAAGAGAAACTTGAAGCAACTACACCGGAGCCGACCGGAGCCACCGTAGCAGCTTGATTGTAGAGGAACTAAGGATTGAAGTGAATGTTAGGGTCGTGACTGTTCTAATTTGGGGCTAATGTCCTGAGAGGCTGAGAGAGTGATTGTGTGTGTATTTTGTAAGTTAACATGTTTATTTAATTAAAGTAAAAGTTTTATATACGTCGGCCCTTTTAACGATGACGTTTATGACATATACTTATACGTCGGATTTTCAAACACTGACGTATTACGTATATAATAGCATTATATACGTCGCCCTTTCCTCAACCGACATATATAATAGCATTATATACGTCGCTTTTTTCTCAACCGACGTATAAAGTAGTATTATATACGTCGCATTTTCTCAACCGACGTATAAAATAACATTATATATGTCGTCTTTTACTGAACCGACGTATAATGTAGCATTATATACGTCGCCTTTTCCTTAACCGACGTATAAGATGACTTTATACGTCGGCTTTTTCTCGAAACGACGTATATAACTGCTTTATACGTCGTCTTTAGACGGAACCGACGTATATAACTGCTTTATACGTCGTCTTTGGCCGGAACCGACGTATAAGAGGCGACGTAAAAGATCAATTTTGTACTAGTGAGGGTAACATTTATCACACAAATAGCGAGTATGATTACTTTGGTGTGTATGAATTTATGTTCAAAACTTGGCCTTTTTCCTATTTTTATTTAATTTTTTTAATTTATTTTACAAATTGTTAAATAAGGGGAAAAAATCAAAACTGATGCTAAATTAGTGAAAGTTCATCACACAAATAGTGAGTATGCATGCTTTGGTGTGTATGAATTTATGTTCAAAACTTGGCCTTTTTCCTTTTTTATTCAATTCTTTTAATTTTTTTTTGGCACAGCTCATTTCCTACCGCTTATCGGTAGGAAATGAGCTGGTGGAACGACAACCAATCAGAAGCCGCCAAGCTGTCGTTAGCTGCTGACTAGGCGACCCATTTCCTACCGCCCGAACGCGATAGGAAATGGTAAACATAAAACGGCTCTGCCACATGGCAATTGGGACCCACCACACTCATTTCCTACCGACATCAGTAGGAAATGAGTCACTCATTTCCCACCGTATAAATGCGGTAGGAAATGGTCAGGCTGAAACGACTTCGTTTCATTCTGGCCAGATTTTGACGTGGCGAAGTGGGTACCGTAACAGTCATTTCCTACCAACGTCGGTAGGAAATGAAGACTCATTTCCTACTAGACCCCTTGTCGGTAGGAAATGACCCTTTGACTTGATAAGCGGTAGGAAATGATAGCGGTGGGAAATGATCGGTAGGAAAAGCCCGTTTTTCTTGTAGTGTTATGAATACTAAACAAAAGGTGACGTTATTCTACAATAGCTATACAAACTTTATCATAAAACAAATTTGAGTAATTTTTTCCTTTGATCACTCTAAACCTAATGGGTCCAGATTCCAGAAGTTAGGGTACCCCGGTGGTAGGATAACAGTAGTTGTAATTTATCGTTAAAGTCAGATTATCAAATATTATAATTTTAATATGTCATATATAGGATTGAAATTCTAATCTTATGTCAATACTCACATAAAGTTCTCTTATATTTAGGATATAATTAAATCATAGATATTTTTTAATTTTAGATTCATCAACTCTCATCTATTAAATTAAAATCGAATGATTTTAATTTAAGATCCAACGATTCTCACTTATTAAAGCACTAATACGTTTGTTGTGGAATAAAAACTAGGTTGAAAATATTGCGACTAGGGTTTGTATATTTAATGCTAGGGTTCGTGAGCTTCGTGCTTTAATGGCTGCTTCTGCGTTCGAGACTTAAACGGTCATCACAGAATGCTTACGTATCTCTGTAAATTAGAGAATCAAGCCAATAAAACGTAGTTCTAGGGTGAGGGGTCAGGCCCTTTATATAGGCTGAGGAGCCTTAGAATTATGGTAGGATTTGGAGACTTGGTGGGCAAGTCTTTGAGGAATGTTCTAGATCTATTCCTTGTAGGAATCAGTTTCCATATTGAATTGGATGCCTTATTGGATAAGTTTAAAAGGGATATTATCCTTATCCAACTCTTATTTGCTGAGCTGTTTATTACCCTTAATATTAATTACGAAATTAATATTATATTTAGGGTTTTGGGCCCAGCTGGTGGGCCCCACGTTTGGACTATTCTCGGCCTAATTAATGCCACATTAAATGTGTCTTTAGGGCTTATTTTCAGCCCATATCATTTGCCCCCCAACTTCTTAGGAAAACTGATCAGGTTTTCGTAGAAGTTGTATTTGCCTTAATCGAGACTCGGGGTCGTTTTTATCCCTTACCTGGGACTTCTTAATTTTCCTACCCTTATATGGGAGTTTTGGTTTACACTAGTGTTTCACGAGTATCGTCTTGACTGTAAAGTGTGGAGCGACCTACACATTTACGACGATTTGCCTTATTCGAGGCTTTAATTTGTGCTTGCTTTTAGCAATTTCGGCACTTTCATAGAGTTTTTATGCATTATTAGCATAAATTATTGCTCAACTTGTCAAGAAAATATTTCTATAATTTTCCCGTATTTTTCTGTACTTTTCCTAGTATTTTAGGAATTTTTTATATACCAACAGGTATTTTTATTATTTTTTGGGAATTAATTTTCAATTTCCCAACATTATTTTAAAATTTTTAAAGGAAAAAGTCATCCTGGCAAGAAATGCCTCCTGGGCGTGGGTACCCACGCCTAGGAGACACCCTCCTTAGGCACGCCTAGGGGGTTTGGTCTCCTGGGCGTGGGTGATCTTTCTCCCTGGAAATGCTTCCTGGGCGTGGGTACCCCCGCCTAGGAGACACCTTCCTTAGGCACGCCTAGGGGGTTTGGTCTCCTGGGCGTGGGTATGCCCTTCGTTCCTTGAAATGCTTTCTGGGCGTGGGTACCCCCGCCAAGGAGACATTTTCCTTAGGCACGCCTAGGAGGTTTGGTCTCCTGGGCGTGGGTATAGCCTTCTTTAAGGAAAGTCGAGCTAGGCGTGGGTACCCCCGCCAAGGAGACACTTTCCTTAGGCACGCCTAGGAGGTTTGGTCTCCTGGGCGTGGGTATAGCCTTTTAATTGGGCTTCCTGCCTTTAAATTCTAACGGAATTTTATCCTATTTTCTAAAAATGTCGTAGAACATTCTAGAATTATCTCAAAATTTGAATTTCATGGGCTTCCCGCCTATTCAAAGGCCCAGTCACCTGTTGACAGCCCATTTACTGGATATAACCGGTTAAATGACCAACCATGAACTCTATAAAAGAGTAGTGTGCATCCCTCATTTCTCATTTCACTATTCAGCAAAATTATCATTCCCTTATCACAAATATTTTTCAAAAAAGCTCTGCTAGGGTTCTGTCGTGAGGCGATTTCCGGCGTCTTTGCTCCGCCCTATTTTCCAGTTTCTGTTTGAAGATCGTTGAATCTTCATCTTCTTCAACCTCCTTTTTCAACTTTTCTGGGTTTCAAGCTTTCAAGGAAAGCATATCAATGGAGGATTCTAGCTCTTCAGGCCAGTCACAACTCGCTAACACTTCCACCACCGCTCCACGGCTTTCAAGGGGTAAGAACCCTAAAACATCTCTTGTCCATGCCAGTGTTTTTTCCCTTAGAGATCTTTTAAATGAGTTTGGTCAAGCTTTTCCAAACATGCTTCATTTAGATGCTTATGAATATAAATCGAAATATAAACAACATAGGGTAGACATTTTAGCCCAACTTTTTCATATTAATGGGCCTTATAGGGCCGTTGCTCCGGCCTCAAACGAAAGGGCTTGTCACCCAAAGCCTGGGGCCATTAGGATTTATAAAGAAACTTTTTATGCTGGTTTTCGCCTTCCTCCTCCTCCCTTTGTTTACCGTCTTTTGGCCGAAGCCCGGGTTTGTCCAACCCAACTTATGCCAAATGCATGGCATTTTATTTATTGTTTCTTGGTCCAATGTAAGAAACATGGGCTTGAGCCCAGTATCTCTGTTTTTCGATATCTATTCAAATTTGTCAATTCTTCTGATAATTCGGGCTGGGTCAAAATCCAACACCGTTCCTTGGCCCGTTCTTGTTTTGTTTCGGATTCCGCTCCTGATTCCCTTCCTAATTGGAAAAGGGAATGGTTTTATATCTTTTTGGATGGGGATGACTGGGACAACTATTTTCCGCCCAACTTCTGCAGAGCCGTTGATGGGCCTGTTAGGAGTTTAAAATTGGGCGTGGAAGAAGAGGCCGCCATAACTTTGTTAACATCGGATAATTTGCATCAATGTGCAAATTTGATTTCTGAAGATTCGCTGCAGGCCCATGGGCTAAGCGATTTGGGCCCTGAGGGTAATTCTCACCTCTTGCTTTGTTAACATTTTATGCTAGATATAATTTTCTAACTTTCTTATAATCATTTTGCAGCCAAAACTGCTCTGGGAGCGATTTTTAGGCAGAGGGAGACTGCTGCCACAGCTAGGGTGGTAACAGAGAACCCTAGGGCCAAAAGGGCCAGGACAAATGAGGCTTCTCCCGCGGTGGAGCGTGTTCCTGCTTTTCTTCAGGAAAAGCCTGTTCCTATTGAGGAAGACCTTACTCCCTTTACAGTGGGATGGGGTTTATGCAATAGGGACACAGCTGTAGGTGACTCCAGGGCTGCAGCTGAGTGGTCCAGGAGCGTGGTTACTCCACGGGACAGGGTCCACATTGTGGAGTCCTCTGATGACTTGCAGATTGAGCTTCTCGGGGCTCAAGCTGTTGCTTCGGTAATTTCTTATTCAACTTCTTTAATTTAATTGCATTTACTTTTCCCTTATTTACTTGTTTCCTTTGCAGATGAACGCCTACCTTCAGGCCGCTGTTCATAACCTGAAGGAGGTGCGTGCTGAAAAGACCATTGCTGAGAGGGATAGAGACAGATACTTTGATGCCTCTGAGGCAAACTTTGCTCGTTTTAGGGAGGTGGAGAAGGAGCTGGCTGCTGAGAAGGAGAAGAACAGGAAGCTTCAGCTGGAGGTGCAGCAGAACACGGAACACATCATTGCTGATTACAAGGCTTCTAAGGACTTTCAAGATGTCCTGAATGCCGAGTATGATGCAAACTTTCCTGGCACCTTCAAGGAGTGTTGGCAGGGGATCATCGAGGAGCTGAGTGGGAAGATCGAGGGGGTATCCTTGGAGAAGTTCCCGGTACCTGCTATCCCTGGATTGACAGATACCTTGGAGATCGCTACAGAGACAGCAGTGGATGGGGACTCTCAGCCCACTCAGGATCCACCTTCTTCTCCTGGGGTAGAGACAGCAGATCCTTCTTCCACTCAGGGAGATGTAGTTATTGAGGACTTAGATGAGTAGATGGCCCTGCGTGGCTTATTTCTGTTTGTTTTTATTTATTCTGAACTTTTTCCCTTCGGGGCTTATGACTTAACTTATTTATGCAGTAGTTCCTTTTGTTTCCATGTTCTCATTTTTTGCTTATAGTTCGTTAAACTTTAGAATTTCTCAAGTACTTGGCCTCCTGGCTGGTACTAAACTGACAAGTTAGTTCAACGTCTGCCTTTCGTGTTTATTTTAACAAAGAGAAATAACTCATAAAGAAAACAGTATAAATTCCATTATGCTGTCAATGGATATCAATAGAATGGGTTCAACCCTACGTAAATATTCTATCTTCTACTGGGAGCAACATGCTCTAAAATGGTTTCATTCGAACCTTATTCCTAATAAGTAGATAAAAGTCCAAGCCTTTGTCAAAAGAACTTAGATATAATAAACTTTGAGGTTCACAGCATGCCAAGTTCGGGGCACCTCAACCCCGTCCAAGGTTTCTAACTTGTAGGATCCTTGCCCTAACACCTTTCTGACTAGATATGGTCCTTCCCAGTTTGGTGCTAACTTTCCTTTCTGGCCAACTCCTGAGGCTTCAATCTTCCTTAAAACCATGTCACCTTGTCGAAAGAATCTTTCTTTAACTCTCTGGTTGTAGTGAAAAGATGCTCTCTTCTGATATTCAGCATTCTTTGCATTAGCTCCATCTCTAACCTCATCAATTAAGTCAAGGGCAAGTCTCATTCCTTCGTCATTAGTTTCTGGCTCATATGCCTCAACTCGAGGTGATGCTTGCATGATCTCTAAAGGCACAACTGCCTCGGCTCCATAAGCCAGCAAAAATGGGGTTGCTCCAGTCGTTACCTTACAAGTGGTACGATATGCCCAAAGTATGGGCAACAATTCATCTACCCAAGTATTCCTAGAGCGTTCGACCCTCTTTTTCAGTCCATCAAGGATAATTCGATTAGCTACCTCAGCTTGCCCATTGGCTTGAGGGTGTGCCACCGAGGTAAAACGGAGCTCAATCGCATTCTCTTCACAATACTTCTTAAACTCCTCATTATTGAATTGTGTCCCATTGTCTGTCACAAGGATTCGTGGGATTCCGTATCTGCAGATGATGTTCTCCCAAAAGAACTGGGAAACTTGCTTGGTGGTTATCTTGGCCAGGGGTTTAGCCTCAATCCACTTAGTGAAGTAATCAATTGCCACTATTAGGAATTTCCTCTGTGCTGAAGCCATGGGAAAGGGTCCAAGTATATCCATCCCCCACATTGCAAATGGAATGGGAGAGTTAATCGAGGTCAACATCTCAGGCGGTTGCCTCACAATTGGGGCATGCTTCTGGCATCTCTCACATCTCTTGACATAGTTTTGTGCATCAGCCAACATCTCCGGCCAATAAAACCCTAAACGAATTATCTTGTGAGCTAGGGCTCTGCCCCCCAAGTGTTGCCCACAGATCCCTTCATGAACTTCTTCCAATGCTTCTCTTGCCTCTTGAGGCCTTAAACATTTCAAGTATGGAATGACAAACGACCTCTTATACAAGATGCCTTCAATCAAAGTGTATCTCAATGCTCTTACTGAAAGTTTTCGTGCCTCCAAGGCATTGTCTGGGAGCCATCCGGTCTCAAGGTGTGCCTTGATAGGGTCTATCCAAGAGCCTCCTATATCGATTGGTGCCAATAACTTTGAATTAACGGTCGGGGCCTTCAAGACCTGAAAATAGACACTCCCAGCATAATTCTCTATCTCGGAAGAAGCAAATTTAGATAGGGCATCGGCCTTAACGTTTTCCTCTCTTGGAATGTGCTCAACATAGCACTCCTCAAACTGGGACATAACAGCCTTTACTACTCTCAAGTATTTTGCCATAGTCTCATCCTTAGCCTCGAATTCACCATTTACTTGTGCTACCACAAGCCTTGAATCTCCACAAACTTTGAGATTCTTGACCCTCATAATTCTGGCCAAGCCCAAACCAGCTATCAATGCCTCATATTCCGCCTCGTTGTTGGTAGTAGGGAAATCCAACTTTAAAGCGTACTCGACTGTGAACCCATCGGGGCTTTGCAAAACCAAACCTGCACCACTAGATTTTGTTTTTGATGCTCCATCAAAATAGAGCACCCAATATTCCTTCAGATCGGGTGTAAGTTTCTCTTCTTTTTCCTCTTGCCCAGGGGTAGTCATTATCTCTTGCCCCCCGACTTCTTGGTTGTTAATGGTACATTCAACCACGAAGTCAGCTAATGCCTGAGCTTTGATAGCTGTCCGAGGCTTGTATGTGATGTCAAACTCTCCTAACTCAATCGCCCATTTGATTAGCCTTCCACTGGCCTTAGGGCTATGCAATATGTTCCTCAATTGCTGGTTTGTCAGAACTTGAATCTTATGTGCCTGAAAGTAAGGCCGCAGCTTTCTTGAGGCAGTTACTAATGCCAAAGCAAACTTTTCTATGGGTGAGTAATTCAACTCAGCCCCATGCAACACTTTGCTCACATAGTAGATAGGTTTCTGGACCTTTTCCTCTTCTCGAATAAGGACAGCACTCAGGGCTTGTTCGGATACCGCCAGGTATAAACTAAGAATCTCCCCAGGACTTGGTTTGGTCAACAACGGGGCTTCAACCATGTACTTCTTCAGTTGCTCAAAGGCCTCTTGGCTTTCAGGTGTCCACTCAAAATTTTTCACCTTTTTTAACGCTTGGAAGAAAGGTAAGCATTTGTCCCCAGACTTGGAGATAAATCTTCCTAAAGCTGCAACTCGACCTGTCAACCTCTGCACATCTCTTATAGAGCGTGGTGGCTCCATGTCTAAAATCGCCTTGATCTTATCAGGATTGGCCTCAATGCCTCTTTTTGAAACCATCAGCCCTAAAAACTTCCCAGATCCAACGCCAAAAGCACACTTGGCGGGATTCAACATCATCTTATGGTGCCTCAGCACTTCAAATGCCTCTCCGAGGTGCTTGATATGATCAGCCTTAAGTAGGCTCTTGACTAACATGTCATCAACATATACCTCCATGGTTTTTCCAATCAGATGGACGAATATCTTATTCACCAATCGTTGGTAAGTAGCTCCTGCATTCTTTAGACCAAAAGCCATGACAAGATAACAGAAGACACCAAAGTCAGTTATGAAAGATACCTTAGGTATGTCATCCTCGTGCATCTTAATCTGATTGTAGCCGCTGAATCCATCCATGAAGCTTAACATCTCATGTCCAGCTGTGGCATCTATCAACATATCAATCCTCGGCAGGGGAAAACAATCTTTTGGGCATGCATCATTCAGGTCAGTGAAGTCTATACACATTCTCCACTTCCCATTTGCTTTCTTGACCATGACTGGGTTCGCTAACCATTCAGGAAACTGAATCTCTTCAATAAAACCAGCTTCCAAGAGCTTATTCACTTCTTGCCTAATGGCCTCTTGCCTCTCCGGAGCAAAGTTTCTCTTCTTCTGCTTTATTGTCTTCCTTTTGGGATCAACATTTAACCTATGAGTTATGAGTTAGGGGTCAATCCCTGGCATATCAGCTGCTGTCCAAGCGAACACGTCGCTATTCTTCTGTAAGAATTCTATTAACTTGCCCTTCAGAGGTTCTTTCAGAGATGCTCCAACATAAGTAACTTTGTCAGGATCATTAGGTTCTAGAGGTACGGGAATCAAATCCTCTGCTGGCTTCCCTCTATGCTCTTCATCATCGCGGACATCCATGTCTTCAATCGGAAGGACCTGCCCCCCGACTCCATCGGCCCTTAGTGCGGCCACATAGCAACTTCTTGCCATCTTCTGATCACCCCTTTGTTCTCCGACACCATTCCGTGTTGGAAACTTAATTTTCATATGATAGGAAGAGGCCACAGCCTTAAACGTATGAAGTCCAGTCCTTCCAAGGATTGCGTTGTATGTTGATGCTGCCTTGATCACCAAGAAATTCAACATCTGAGTCGCCTCTTTAGGCTCCTGCCCAATAGTCACGGGTAGCTGAATAGTCCCTTCAACGTTAGACTCCACTCCGTTAAACCCGTATATAGGCATGTTTGTAGGGGTCAGTTGAGAGTCATTGTAACCCATCTTTACAAATGCATCATGAAATAAAATATCCACAGAAGCCCCATTGTCTATCAAGACTCGTTTTACTTCGGAGTTTCCAATCACGGGAGTTATGACCAGCGGGTCGTCATGGGGGAATTTCACCCCTTCCAAGTCTGAATCATCGAAACCAATTACCATCTCGGTTTTAGCACGCTTCGGGGCTTCTCCCACAATGTGCATTACTTCTCTAGCATAAGCCTTTCGAGAATTCTTAGTTGTGCCAGCTGCTGTCGGGCCTCCCCAGATCATATTGATAACTGCCCTTCGGGGCTGGGGATTGCGATCATGGTTGTCATCCCTCCTATTATTATCTCTTCTTTCATTGTCCCTTCTGTCATTGTCCTTTCTCTGGTTCCCACGGTCATCACCTTTGGTGAACTGACTTAGTTTTCCTCTTCGTATCAAGAACTCAATCTCATCCTTGAGTTGCCTACAATCGTCGGTGTCATGTCCCACATCTTTGTGGAACCTGCAGTATTGCTCCTTATTTCGCTTAGCTGGGTCTCCTCTAAGTGGCTTCGGCCATCGGAAATCCTTTTCCTTTTCAATGTCCAACAGGATCTGGCTTCTTGGAGCATTAAGTCTGGCATACTCTGAAAACCTTGGACCCGAGTTCTTTTTTGGAGCAGATTCAGAGTCTCTGCTAGCTCGGGGATACTTGTCCCTAGCATCGTACTCTTGTTCTTGCTTCCGCTTGTTCCCTCCGTTGCCCAACGTGGCTTCTTTCTTGATGCTGTCCTCAGCTTTTATATACTTGTCCGCCCTTCGTTGAAGTTCATCCATGCTTTCAGGGGGGTGTTTTGCCAACGACCTCTTAAAAAAGAGATCCGTGGTTCCATGCTGCAAGGCTACCATGGCCACCTTATTTTCCAAATCGGTTATATTCAGAGTTTCCTTAGTGAATCGCTTGATGTAATCTCTTAAGTTCTCATTCTTTCCCTGTGTCACATACATAAGGGATGCAGAGCTTTTCTCATGAATTCTTCCGCTAATGAATTGACTGACAAAAGCGGTACTCAACTCCTTGAAAGAGCTAATAGAGTTTGGAGGTAAACGACTATACCAACGTTGCGCCATGCCCGACAGGGTTTGGGGAAACGCCCTACACTTAAGGGCATCGTTGGCAGGCTGCAGTAACAAGGCGCTCGTAAACGTTCTCACATGAGTTGCGGGATCCCCCGTTCCATCGTAAGTTTTGATCGTGGGCATCTTAAACTTTCGGGAGATATGTGCATTCATTACCTCCTCAGTGAATGGAGGGGTCGGATCATCCAGATCTCCTTGTAGCATCAAATCTCTAGGATTATTCTTGGGGGGTTCCACCCTGGTAGTTCCTCTGGTTGGGGCTTCAGCCCTTCGGTGTCTCCTTGAAGACCTCTCCAGATCTATGAAGGGAATCCCTCCTGAAGTCGGAGGAGGTCGAGTCTGATTAGGGTTCTGTCTCTCTAGTTCCCTTGCTTGGTCGTCCTTTAGCTTCTGAATCTCGGCTTCATAAGCCTTAATTTTCTCTGCGATTGTTAAAGGACCATCTCGGTTCGATGGATTCCTCCCTAGAGGCTCCTTACTAGCGCGTCGCCTCCTTGGGGCTTCGTCTCGATCATCGTCTTCAGATGACGAGTCTCCGGTATAAGGACCAGAGTAATCATAGTATCCTGGTTCAGGAGGAGCCGGGCCTCTAAGATAAGGGGATTGTTGTTGCCCATGGATCAACCGAGCATGACCGCTTGGTCCTGGATCCCTTGGATCTTGGGGGTAATTAGGTAGCCCATACATTGGGTTAGTGTTGACAGGGAGCGAAGAAGTGGAAAGACTGTGAAGCGGCGGGCGGCTACTCAGAGGGAGAGGAGAGACCACCATCTGGAGCGGGTTAGTCTCCTGTCCTAGAGGGACGATTACAGGTTGAGATCTTTCAGCGGGGGGATCCGTCCCTTGTGGTTGAGAGGCCTGACTACGAGGGTTTGTTTCCGTCAATGGGGGTACAGACCCTGGCCCTGTACCAACAGGAGGAGCAGTGATTGGTGGAACGATGGTTCCGGAGGTAGCCTCGGTTGAGATCGGTGTTGTTCTTCGAGTGGTAACCATGGTTGATGTCTTCTTCCCACAGACGGCGCCAAATGTTGTGGAATAAAAACTAGGTTGAAAATATTGCGACTAGGGTTTGTATATTTAATGCTAGGGTTCGTGAGCTTCGTGCTTTAATGGCTGCTTCTGCGTTCGAGACTTAAACGGTCCTCACAGAATGCCTACGTATCTCTGTAAATTAGAGAATCAAGCCAATAAAACGTAGTTCTAGGGTGAGGGGTCAGGCCCTTTATATAGGCTGAGGAGCCTTAGAATTATGGTAGGATTTGGAGACTTGGTGGGCAAGTCTTTGAGGAATGTTCTAGATCTATTCCTTGTAGGAATCAGTTTCCATATTGAATTGGATGCCTTATGGGATAAGTTTAAAAGTGATATTATCCTTATCCAACTCTTATTTGCTGAGCTGTTTATTACCCTTAATATTAATTACGAAATTAATATTATATTTAGGGTTTTGGGCCCAGCTGGTGGGCCCCACGTTTGGACTATTCTCAGCCTAATTAATGCCACATTAAGTGTGTCTTTATGACTTATTTTCAGCCCATATCAACGTTCTACTTATAACGCCTTAGAAATTTTTGTAATATTTATAATTATTTATTTAATATTAAATGTGAATTATGTGACGTGATTAT
This sequence comes from Saposhnikovia divaricata, assembly GCA_036435485.1. Classification (NCBI taxonomy): domain Eukaryota; kingdom Viridiplantae; phylum Streptophyta; class Magnoliopsida; order Apiales; family Apiaceae; genus Saposhnikovia; species Saposhnikovia divaricata. The sequence continues at coordinate 171,550,514 of CM071595.1, read as the reverse complement.
TTTTGAGGAAGTGAAATATGTGTGATTTCGTTTTGTGGGTTTAGTTGATGATTTATGTGTGTCAGATAAGTCTACGTATTTTTATTTTTATTTTTGGGGATTAAATTCTATTTGAATCATGTTTTATTTATCTTCTGAGAATTTTATAAAATCATCGGGATTAGTAAAAATTTCAAAATCATTTGTATTTTTAACTTTATGAATTTATATGACTTTTAAAAATACTTGATGATTTATTTTTGATCTTTAAGGATTTTAAAATGATTTTATGAATTCTTTTGCATTTTAGGGAGTTATTCTTGTAAAATTCATATTTAATTTGTTTTTGATCCTAAAAATATTTTAAAAGTATGTAGGTGATCGTAATTTTATATTCTTCATTTTAAAATTTTAAAAATCTAATGTTCCACCCATTTTTTTTTATTTTGATTTTGATTTTTAAGAGTGATTTTATTTATTTTCAGCAAAGTATAATTACTAAATCTATTTTTCCCCAATCCTTTAAATCCCTAGTTTCATTTCTTTTCCCCCAAAAATAAACATCAATCTCTCGGTTCTATCTCTCTCAGGATCTCTCTAGAATTCTCTCCCTCAAACACTAATCAATCTCTCTCAAAGAATCTCTTTCGTTTCTCTCTCAGACTCTCTCTCTCTCCCTCTCTAATCTCTCTCAAGTGCTGTATCTCTCTCCTGTCAATCACCCCTTCCCTGGCTGACCTGCGAACTGCGTGCACTGAGTGTGTGTTCTTGAAGTCACATGGGTATGTATATATTGGTAATAAGTATGTGCGTGTTTCTTTGATATAATTCCTGTTATCAGCTTATGTTCCCTCCTATTCTTCCCCTTTCCCCTGTTTGAATTCGACTGTTGGTTGTTGTAAAGCATCGAGGGTATGTGTGTGTTTAAGTGTGTGTACTGCTCTGTGTTTGATTTTATTCTGCTGCGTTGGTGATGGTAGCAACTGGTAATAAGTCGTTGGGTGCGCGCGTTATAGTCACCGTGTGTGTGTACGTGGTGGAGATAGTGAATAGAAAATCTGAGCGAATTTCCCTCCCCTGTTACTGTAGTGGTTCTGTGTTTGGGTTTGTTCACAGCGTGCGTGTTTCTGCGTGGGTTCATTGATGGTAAAGTCTTGTAGTTGAAACAAATATTGTTGCGGTATAATTCGATTTTTTTTTGTGTAGCTATTGAACTTCGTAGTAATACTGTTAATATTTGTGTTCGGTATAATTATTTCAAAATAAATTTTAATTTTAAATTGTAAGTTCCGAGTTTTATATCGGTTGGTAATATTTATTTAAATTGTAAGGATTATCCAGATTCGTAATACTTTTAACTTAAATTGTTACCTATTGGTTTCGGTAATATAAATAGTTCATATATGGTTGTTAAAGCTTGTTTGGGTCGGTTGTATTCCGACGGGTAGTTCAATATTCAAAGGAGATGCTGTCGAATTTTCAAATAATTGTTGATTCCCTAAAGTTCTAGTTATACACTCTCGAGTATATATATGTATATATACTTCTAATTTGGAGTGGTATTTGACTATATTTTATTTAAATGATTTACTGCTAAATGTCTATCGGTTGCCATTACATCTGTGTCAGTGAACTAGGGTTGATATTATTATTATTAAGTCAATAAAATTAAGGATTATCGCAAGGGTAGATTTAGATTAGACATTTGTAGAGGAATGTCGAACATTGAATAAAATTCTGAAATAGTGTTTTTATATGCGTAGGTTCGAAGGACATAGACATAAAGGATAAAGGAAAGGCAAAGACTGAGAGTTTTTGAGCTAAGTGACTAGCGTGGAAATATTTGGTTAAAGCAAGTAACTCGAATCTGGTATCAAATTTCAGATCTCTTCAATTATACATAAACTGTTGTTTAAATTTTGATAACTTACTGTTGTTCCTTTCAAGTTAATTATTGAATCTCTTGTATTATACTGTTAAAACATACTAACTATTGCTTGATCCTTTATACCTTCGTGTTTACCCTTATAGACTGCTGTTTAAACTATTGCACTTCCCTACTTATTTTAACTCTTGTTGAACTGAAAACCTTATTGTATGACATGCCTTTTGTGCTAGCTTAAACCTTATGTCATATTTATTTCCTTAATCCACACTAGCTTATCTATGCCTTGTAACTCTTAAATTAAACTTTAAATCCCTAATCCTTGTTTATTTTCAATTAATTAGTAATCCTTGTTGTTTATATTCTTGTTTTTTTTTCCGAGCCATAACTTATTTGATACCACCTTGTATTACCCCTCTAAATTGACAACAGCTTAATAAACCCTTATTGTTAAATACGTGTGAATGACACTTGAACTCTACCTTGTGAGCCTTATGCATTTAAATCGAATTGTTTATTTGACTTTTAGCCATTTGTCCTTCAAGTAAACAGAAAATTTCTCTGCTCTGAATTTTTGTATAAGAAATTCTTTTGTTGAAACTTGACCCATTTTACATACATTTAATTAATTATTTTAAATTAGCGTAAGAGGCTAGGGTGGTCCTAGTCCAGCACTTTAATTTGGCGTAAGAGGCTAGGGTGGTCCTAGTCCAGCAATAGAGGCCAATGTGTTGCCTAATTGGGAACCCAATTTTCAAAGTCCAGAGGGACCTAGTGTCCGGTATGGGGACATTACGTGGCTGATCACCCGTATTGTCCGATTTTAATAAAAAGCTTAATTTAATTTAAATGTTTTAAAGGTGGGAAATTTGATATCAAAAGAGAAATTGATCTCTCTCTCTCTCCCTATTTTTGGGAATGGATTACAAATTGTCAAAATTTGGAAATGCTCAAAGAATGATTCCTATATCGTTGTATCCGTACTCCTGTTGTTGATTTTATTTTTGGCATCTATATTGTTACTTGCTGAGCATTTGGCTCACTTATTGTTGTTTATAACCCTTTTTCAGTTAAGGAAGAAAAGGATACGACGTAGGAGCTATATCAGGAGAAGAACTTGTGGTGGACTGTAGACAGACTAGTTTGGCTCTAGTAAAAGGTTGGACTTTGGATAGCAATCCAGATTTTTTTTAATTAGTGCCCGCTAGTTGTATTTATATTTGTGGTGTGTATGTAACTTTTGATTAAGGATTTAGTATTGTAATGTAATAACTTAGTTAATAGTTGCTTGTTTCATACCACTACCTGTTAGAGATCCGGGTTAGTAGTGGGGTGTTGTATTATGATTTAATGTCTGGTTATCAGCTTGTATGTATTTAATTTTGGTTGTGTGCCCCGATCTTGTTTTATGATCGGGAGGGCATAGTAGTATGGTTCACCTGAACGGTTAGGACAGGTTGAACAGGTGTTATGTTTCTTAAGTAGTTGGAATTGCAGTTATTTTCTTTTTATGAATTTGGTTGGTTCAAAATACAGGTAGATAGTCCATATTACGAATACTTCATGCCGAAATTTTTTAAAAATCCCCCTGTATAAAAAAAATCCATTTTATCTAATTAAATCCAATAATTTATTATAAAAGTATACTTATAGTATTGGGAAGTTGGGGCGTTACAGGATGGTATCAGAGCTGTTAGGTTTTGGTCACTGAAACAAGCCAGGAATAGGTATAAGATAGGTGTAGGATAGGATTTGAACCATAATAGGCATAGGATAGGAGCGATAGGTGTAGGTTATCATAAAGATAGTAGGTAGTAGGTTTAGGATATTCTTTTATCGCTTTAATAATTTCTTTACTCGCTATATCGTTATCGCAGATGGTGGATGATTGAGATTATCCTCGGTATTTATTTTGTAGTAGGATGGTTAATAGTGTACCTTGAACTCTGAAACTGTTGTGTTATATTAACTTTGTTGGTACCATGACCTTTATTTTCTCGTTATCTGCACATCTTTTATTACATTTATGAGTTGCCTAAATATCTCCTATTAGAATTACTTGCTCAAGATAATACCTATGCTTCCTTTGTTCTTTACCCCGTTATAATTTTTGTGAACATAGGTAACTCAAATCCAGGGTTCGAAAAAAAAAACCTTATTTTTGTATATATTAGCCTGTTGTTTAATAAGTTTCTTGTTTTTTTTATCAGAATCATGCCTCCAAAGAAGAAAACACCTGCTACAACTTCTGAAAACCAGAACACTGGCAATCAAAATCCAGTTGACCCGACTATGACTCAAATTCTCCAACTTCTTCAACAACAGACAGCCGCACTAGCTCAGCAACGACCTGCCCAACCAATTGTGACCTTTAAGGCTTTTCAAGCCGTGCACCCTCCAGAGTTCAAAGGTACTGTTTACCCTATAGAAGCTAGGGCTTGGCTGATTGAAATGGAAAAAGCTTTTGCTTTGGTAAGGGTAGGAGAAGATCAGAAGACGGAATATGCTAGTTACTTCTTGAAAGCTGAAGCAAATTATTGGTGGGAGTCAACAAAATTGTTGCAAGGTGATGGAGTGATCACATGGTAGAGATTCACCGAGTTATTTCTCGAGAAGTATCTTCCAAGGTATATGCAAGATCAGCTGGAGATTCAGTTTTTAGAATTAAAACAAGAAAACATGAGCGTGGCAGAATACGAGGCAAGATTCACAGAGTTAGCAAGGTTTCTTCATGAGTATGTCAATACTGAGGCAAAGAAAGCTAAAAGATTCCAACAGGGTCTAAAGCCATGGATACGTAGTAAGGTGGCGGTGTTTCAGTTAGAGAACTATGCAATGGTGGTGGAGAAAGCTATGATTGTAGAAGGTGCAAGCGAACTGTATCAAAAGGAGAAGGCAGGGAAGAAAAGGAAGATAGAAAGTACTGAGGGAAGTCAGAACCCAAAAGGTAATAATAATAATAACAAGTTCAAGCCAAGGAATGAGTTTCGGGTTGACAGGAACTGAGGTTTTCAGAAACCGAAGAATGGAAACGGTGGTCAAGGTAAACGTCATCAGAATACCAATCAGCAGCTTGCAATCAGACCAGCCTTACCTGAATGTACAACTTGTGGGAAGAAGCACTCGGGAGTTTGCCACAGACTAAGTATTACTTGTTTTAAATGCAACAAGAAGGGACATTACGCGGGAGAGTGCCCGACTTCAAAATCAGGGATAACATGCTACAACTGCGGGAAAATTGGTCATATTGCTAAGGATTGTAAGGAGGCAGTTCAGTCAGGAAATGTTTTGAGGATAGCCGGAACCCCATCAGCAAATGCCCTGAGGATAACTGGACCTCCATCTCAGACCCAGATGTCTCAACCTAGAGCCAGAACCTTTAACATGACTATGCAGGATGCTGTTCAGGAAATGGATGTTGTCGCAGGTAAGCTTCCTGTGAATTCAATAGAGGCTAAAGTTTTAATTGACTCTGGAGCTACTAAGTCTTTCATTTCCAACAAGTTTGTTAGTAAATTGCAATGTGAAATTCGACCTTTAGAGCAAGCTTTAGTGATAGAGGTGGCAAACCAAGATAGAGTCCCTGTCAATCAAGTGTGTCCTCAGTGTAATATAGAGATAGGTGGTTACCTTTTCTATGCCAATTTGATACCCTTTGAAATGGAAGAATTCGATGTAATCTTAGGAATGGATTGGTTGTCTGATTATGATGCACAGATTGAGTGTAGAAAGAAGCAGGTGAGATTAAAGGCGGAGGATGATAAGGAAGTGATATTTCAAGGACAAAGGCAGGTGAAGAAATTTCTGAGTATTATGCAAGCCAAGAGGTTACTTAGACAAGGTTGTGAAGCGTATTTAGCACACGTGACGGATGTAGAGAAGCAAGCACCGAAGATAGAAGATATACCAATTGTTAACGAGTTCCCCGACGTTTTTCCAGAAGAATTACCCGGCTTACCTCCAGATCGAGAAGTGGAGTTTGCTATAGACCTAATACCTAGAGCAGAACCCGTGTCCAAAGCACCATATAGGATGGCACCGGTGGAGATGAAAGAGTTAGCAACACAATTACAAGAACTTTTAGATAAGGGAGTCATAAGACCAAGTGTATCGCCGTGGGAAGCTCCTGTGCTGTTTGTCAAGAAAAAGGATGGTAGTATGAGATTGTGTATCGATTATCGAGAACTTTTAAATATATAATACGTATATTATATATATCTGAGCTCTTTAAAAGTATCCTTATTTACAAAAACGTGTTTCCTATTTTATAGGAAGTTGTTTTCAATTAAATCTCTTATCCTTATTTAAAATTTCTTCTACGATTTTCTTTTTAAATCAGAAGAACAAGTCGTTGTCTTTATATCTTTCATCTCTTCTGTTCAAACGTTAACATTAACGTTGTAAACCACTCTAACAACTTGAACGTTGGATTAGATCCAATCGTTGCAATTTGTTGATTAGTTTATGACCGTTGTGTTAAAGCATTAAATACATGTTCTTGGTTTCATTATTTTGGTTGCTGAAAATATAAATAACATCAAGAACATAAAACAACTCGGTTTCACTTTGTAAAATCTTTCTTTTGATCCTCTCGAGCTCATTTATATATATCTATCGTATTGTTTATTTAGAGAATCTATAGTTTGAGTTGTATCTTTTAATACTTATATTGTTCTGATTGTAATTGTTAGTTGTTGGACACTTGGCTTGGAATAGTAGGGGTTCGAGAGTTGTGCTAGAGAAGTATACTAGGATAGTATAGCTTAGAGAGCAAATTCTGTTTCAGGTCAAGCCGTTTGTGTCAACAGCTGGGTTTGAGGGGAGATATATTGTTGTATCTTATAATCGGTTTATACTGATCAATAATATATTCTCTTACCAGATTGGTAAGGGACCAGGACGTAGACCTAGAGGATTAGGGGTCGAACATGGCTAAAAGTTTGTGGTGTTCTTTATTTTTCCTGCACTTTACTTACTGTTTGTGCATTCAGCTTAGCATTTATATTCAGCTTACCATTTGCATCTGTTAAAATTGAAATCAATAAGCTGTTTGTGGTAAATTATTACAATTGGACATAGTTAACCATTTACACCTTCACCCGGTCCCCTCTGTGCATTTTCAAATAGTAGCTTGATATATACTCATGTACGGTTATTTTTATAACATTTTTTTTTACATTTTTATGTTTATTTTTCTGATTTCTATTTAATTTATTTCTTTCAAAAAATGATATTGTTTTATCCAATATTTGTGTGAATATTCTTAAATATTAGTTATATTGATTGGTTACATATTTTGTTTTTTTTTAAATGCGTATTATAGATTTGTTATAATATTTGTTATTAATTAGTTTTTTTTATTATAATATTTGAATGTTTTATTTATTTCTTCATTCTAAGTTACACTTTTATTTTTGAATTCTATTTAGTATCATGTGTGAAAATATACAACTTTTGTTTTTATTCAAGTGCTTGCGTATTATAAAAATATTATTGTTGAATATCTTTCGCTAATTGTATTTTTATTGTAGGATGCATATTTCTTTTTTTCTAGAACAACCACTTTTTACTGGATCGTGTGAATACTAAGCCACCTTAGCTTCCTTTCGCTAATTATGTTTCTAATGGTTAATTTAATTTTTATGCCATTAATGTTTTAATATGATATTTTTTTGAGTTTTCTAACTAAATTTTATTAATATTCATCGTTCAAAATTTTCTAAATCTATTTAGTATCTTGTATGGATAAATGATTGTGAAATGGGCTCAAACTTATCCTAGAAAAGTAATTAATATTGAATTGATTAGATTTAATTTGGTCTAGAGGGATGACGCAATAACAAAGGCCCGAAATTTTAATTAAAAAGTAAATTTGTAATTAAATAAAAAATTAACTAAATAACATACGCTAAATATTGGAAGTCTCTAGAAAGAGTGGCTACCAAGTCACCAACTCAAGGGGTGGACTTCTCCCCAAGAATCCTAAACGGATACAAAGTGTAAGACTCTCAAGGTCCCCTAACCCTTTTCGTATAGAGATTGAAATACAAGTGACTAGAGCTAGAAACTCACAAAATCTAACAATAAATATTCTCAAACCCTAACTGCAATCATGATCCTACGTTTTGTACTACAATACACTAATTAATTGTTTGATTGCTTATATTTTTGTTTTCCACATGTATTTCATAAAATAATTAAAATATTATCATTGAAAATTTTTTATTTGGTGTATCTTCATTTTATATTTATATAAATTAAAAGTAGTATATACTATTATTTTTTTCCATACACAAAAACCAAACATAAGTAGAATAAAGGCCCCAATATCACAATTTCAATTTCAAGACAAAATGACCCCAAATATCACAAATGAAAAATATGGTCCTGTATATCACTCCAAAACTCTATATAATGTAGCGTTTATTTTTTATTTTTTTTTATAAAACGCTATTGCGTTTGGCGTTGTAGTTGGGGAGGGGAGGTTGGTGAGATTGGAAACGCCACATTATGTGGCGTTTGGGTTGGGCTTGTTTTTTTTATTCTAAATGTATATTTGTAAATAATGTTAAAAATTTATAAATAAATGGTTAATTAAAATTATATTTTTAAAATTAAAAAAATATAATTTTAATTAATTTTAGGGGTTCGATAATTAAATTTTGGGATTCAACGTTTCCATTTTGGGTTTTAGAATTATTCCAAACGACGAATAAATCGTATTACCCTAAACCCTAACTTATCCTGATTTTTAAACGCGTTAGGGTTTAAAAATCAAGCCGACGGATTCAATTTTTTAATTAAAATTTTTAAATTTGAAAAATACAATTTTAATTAAATTTAGGGGTTCAACAATTAATTTTAAGGGTTCAACATTTCTGTTTTGGGTTTTAGAAATATTCAATTTAAAATTCAATTTTTTTATTAAAATTTTTAAATTAAAATTTTAAAAAATTTTGAAATTGGTAACACCACTTAAAGTAGCGTTTTAGGTTCAAAACACCATTTTATGTATCATTTTTAAACCCAAAACTATACTTAAGTTAGCGTTTTACACGTTAGAACAAAGTTTAAAGTCACGTTTTTGTTCTAAATTAAATGGAGTAGAAGTACGCACTTTTAGTAATTTTTCTCCCTCCACGCCACTTGAAGTGGCGTCCCCCCACCCAGTGGCGTTTTCCCTGCCACTTAGCCCGCGTTTTTTAAAAAAAATATTCAAAACGCTACACGTAACTGTGTTTTGGAGTGATATTTGGAGCTAAGTTTTTTAACTGTGATATTTAAGTTTTTTAACTGTGATATTTAGGATCATTTGCTTTCAAATTGTGATAGATGGGGCCAACACCCACATAAGTATACTATTGTTCTTTTTTTTAATACATACTAGCTTATAGCCCGTGCAAAGCATGGATTACTTTTAATATTTTATAATTGTAATATATATAATATTATAAATATAATTTTTAAAATGTTGTTGGAAGGACTCTGAACTTAGATTTTTGTGTATAACAATTTTTAATATTAATTCTAAATTAATATGTTGTTGGCGGTATTCAAACCTTCAACCTTTCTACATAATCTCTTTTAGTATTAATTTTAAATTAAATTGTTGTTGATGAGATTCGAATCTTAGACCTCTATGTATAACAATTTTTATTATTTTATCTAATGATCATTATCTATTTGAGTTAAAGATCTAGATTGTGACTGAAAGAGATAATCAAACTTCAGTCACAATCAAACCAAACTAAATTACAAAATATACCAGTTGTGCTTATTATAGTGTACTAGCTTATAACCTGTGCAACGCATGGCTCTTTTTCTAATATTTATTATATTACTTTTTTATTTATTTGTTATTAGTTTACATATCAAATTGTTGTTATGAAATTGATACACACACACATATATATATATAAGATTTTAAACGTTCAATTTATTATGTGTTTTATCTTGAATTCTTAAAACTTGATTTGGATGATTTTATAGCCTACGTGAAATTAACAAAATAATCTTTAATTTATTGATGGTTTAAAAATTTCTCCAATTAGAACTACCAAGAAACAAAAGAGAAATGAAATTGACGATTTTTTGTATTGAAAATTCTATTCTATTTAGGAAATCTACTTATATTTTATTTGATTATCAAAATAACCTTCTTATTATTTGAAGATAGTTGTACAAACAACCAAATACAGCTTTAATAATAAGTGTAGGAGGGATTTTGTCCAAAACTTTGATAGTTGGTAGTTTGGTCCTCAATACGATAAAATAAATAATAACTATTAGATCTTAAAATAAATTGATAAAAAACGTTTGATCTAGCATAAAATAAATTTAATATTTTAACATGTAAACTAAAAAGTGTGTTTATATTGAAATACGAAAAAGTGCTTGTCAATGATTTAAATCATATATAATTAGGTTTTCTATATTGAATAGGATTATTAATGTAGGTATTCTACACTAAATAGAGCCTAAATAATAAATATGAACCTTTTTTAATATTAATAAATAAATAAATAAAATTTAGTTCTAATACAATCTTTTATATTCTTTTCATATTATAACTTCTTTTTAAAATTTAGTTCTAATATAACCTTTTCGTTTTTAGATTATAATTTTCTTTTTTTTATGATATAATGTTGATCGTCTATTTTGACGGTTGAGATTATTTTGGCGGTACCGTGACCAAATTAAAGTGACCAAACCAAAAACTATGGATAAGATCCTCTTACACTTATTATATATAAGGATATAATATAGTATAGATATTATACATAAAATTATTATAATCTACTTTTGAGAAAACTTAAATTTATCTTTTTTATTCCAAACTTACACTACAAGAAAAACGGGTTTTTCCTACCGTCAAATCGGTAGGAAAAGGTCCAAAATCGGTAGGAAATGTGGCATTTCCTACCGGCCTCCTTCGGTAGGAAATGACTTTGGTAGGAAATGATACTGACCTGGTCAACGTCGGGCCCACATGATGACGTGGCATGCCACATGGCGAGGACCCACATGCCAACTTGGACGATGACGTGGCAACACGTCAGATGCCATGTCATATGACACATGGGCGGGCCCCGCACACGTCACCAGCCACGTCAGCTGCCGACGTGGAAATTGTGGAAAATGAACAGCCATTTCCTACCGACTCCTTTTGCACCCATCGGTAGGAATTGTTCCAGGAGCATTGTAAAGTAGCATTTCATACCGTTCATTTCCAACCGCTCAATTCCTACCGCCGTTTATCATTTCCTACCGTGCCTTTTGAATGCGGTGGGAAAAAACATCAAAACGGTAGGAAATACTAGGTTTTGAATGGTAAGGTCGGTAGGAAATGGGTTAGGTCGGTAGGAATTACTGGGTTTTTTTTATAAAAAAAAAATTGGTCTTGTTGATTTTCTTTTACAACAAAATGCTTAAATCATAATGAAAACTACAAACCAATATCTAGATCATAAGTACCACAGCAAAAACGCATTCATCATACAAAGAAATTCAAACATTTATCATATAACCATAAACAATCATTCTTTCTTATCACAATAATAATATTCAAAACTTAAAAATTGTTCTAAAATAACTAGAAGAAATCAAGAACATTTTATACAAACTTAATTAACCATTGCCTTCAACATCATTGTCCTTATCTTCATCATTCTAGCAACATTTATCTTCGTCCACCATCATTGTCTTTATACCAATTTCCTTGGCCACTTTGTCTTTGCCTTCATCCACTTTGACTTTTCCTTCATCCATGAAGTTATAATAGCCTTGTTATCCTCATCAAGTACCTACAATTAACATAACAAGCAATAATAAGTAAGTAGTACAAGGATGTGAAAAAATCAAACAACAAAATATAAATGAAAGAGATAATTTTTACCTAATAATGAAGATGTGAAAAATGAAAGAGATGATATTGAAACTATAAATTTTAAGTGGTATAAGATGAGAGGAGGAGAAGAGAGTTGAAGTTAAATGGAATGAAGAAAGTGTTTTTTTTATAAATCTGAATTTCAAATTTCCTACCGCACTTTCAATATTTCCTACCAATTTGCGGTAGGAAATGACTTTGGCGACATTTTGAATTTTGATTTGGGCGGTCATTTCGAATTTTCGGTTTAGACGTTCATTTTGAATTTTTCGTGAATTACCATTTCCTACCGACTTGCGGTAGATTATAAGTTTTGGCTCCAATTTTGAAAATTTGGGTTTAGGCGCCATTTTTAAATTTTCGTGAATTTTTGAATTCCCACCAATATCTTTTACATTTCCTACCAATTTGCAGTAGGAAATGACTTTGGGCGCCATTTTGAATTTTGATTTGGGCGCCATTTTGAATTTTGATTTGGGCGCACATTTTGAATTTTTCGTGAATTATCATTTCCTACTGACTTGCGGTAGGTTATAAATTTTGTCTCCAATTTTGAAAAATACCTAAACAAAATAAATTTATTATTTTTGTAAAATTTTGGAATAACATTTAAAAATATTGATCTTGACTCCCGTACGGTTCGATCATCGAAATTCTATTTCAAAATAATCGAATCAAGAATCAGGAACGGAAACTAGTTTAGGGGTTAAAGTCAAATTACTAGTTGACCGTTAAATTATTTAATCAAATAAATATATTATTATTTAATATTTTGGAATAACTTTTAAAAATATTGATCTTGACTCTCGTACGGTTCGATCATCAAAATTCTACTTTAAAATAATCGAATCAATAATCGGGAACGGAAACTAGTTTAGGGGTTAAAGTCAAAGTACTAGTTGACCGTTAAATTACCTAATCAAATAAATTTATTATTTTTTTAAAATTTTGGAATAACATTTAAAAAGATTGATCTTGACACCCGCACGGTTCGATCGTCGAAATTCTATTTCAAAATAATCGAATCAAGAATCGGGAACGAAAACTAGTTTAGGGGTTAAAGTCAAATTACTAATTGACCGTTAAATTACCTAATAAAATAAATTTATTATTTTTTTAATAATTTGGAATAGCATTTAAAAATGTTGATCTTGACTCTCGTACGGTTCGATCGTCGAAATTCTATTTTAAAATAATCGAATCAAGAATCGGGAACGGAAACTAGTTTAGGGGTTAAAGTCAAAGTACTAGTTGACCGTTAAATTACCTAATCAAATAAATTTATTATTTTTTTTAATTTTGGAATAACATTTAAAAAGATTGATCTTGATTCCTGTACGGTTCGGTCGTCGAAATTCTAATTCAAAATAATCGAATCAAGAATCAGAAAAAGAAACTAGTTTAGGGGTTAAATTCAAATTACTTATTGGTCGTTAAATTACCTAATCAAATAAATTTATAATTTTTTTAAATTTTGGAATTTATGACTATTTTGGTGTGTATGAAATTATGTTCAAAATTTGGCCTTTTTCCTATTTTTATTTAATTTTTTAATTTATTTTACAAACTAGTTAAAAACGGGGGAAAATAAAAAAAATGGTATATTGCTGAAAGTAGGCACTAGTACAAAAATGACTTTATAAGTCGGTTAAATAGGTCTTATACGTTGGTTAAATGGCGACATATGGAGGGGCGACGTATAAAGTCACGAGTCTTTTACGTCGGTTAAAAAGGCGACGTATAAAGTCTAAATATACGTCGTTAAAAAGCCGACGTATAATGTTGAAAAATCCGACGTATAACGTACAACAAAGCCCGACGTATAATGTTCAAAAGACCGACGTATAATGTCATTAGTACAAAAATGACCTTTTACGTCGGTTAAATATAAGAACCGATGTATATTGTCAAAAAAAATTTAAAAAAAATATATATTTTTTCTATTTTTTAAGCAATACCCAGCTGCATCCATTTTGTCCCATTTCATAAAAATAGCACCCTGAAGCAATAAAAGAAAACTGACTACTAACAAGATATTATTAATAGAAAATATTACACAAATATTCAGTACATCAATTTATTGAACACCACATTTCAAGAAAATTAAAGTCTAATACATAATAAGAATTCCTATATGCATTTATCAAAAAAAAAAAAAAAAATTCCTATATACACTAAGATAACATGCATCTGATCCCCAAATAATAATTTTGCCAAAATCCAACTCTTGGTAATTTGGCCTGGTTGGAATGCTCGAATTGATCTATATCCTGATAAAGAAATGCCAAGCTATTGGCAGCTCTCATGCTAGTCCTTATCCTCTTAATCTCTCTTCTCCTGCAAAAATGAGTAAAATGGTGAACACAACTTCTTAAGTAGAGTTGCTATTAAGTAGAACTTAAAAGAAATATCAAAACATTTTTCAATTAATGTTATTCCAAGTTCAAGGTAGAGCTCACTGCACTGATGAAGTTTCCAAAATATAATATCCTTCTTGAGCTAAATTCCAGAATAAGGAAAAGCTTTGGAAGACTATCAGTTTTAGGTTATGTGGTAGAAGTTTGTGTTCTTTGGTTATAATACTGCTATTTTGGCTTTGTAGGTGCTCCTTTGTTCTCCATATACAGGGCTCGACCATGGCCAGTATCATCAACTCAAAATTTATACCCCTAGATTCCAGATTATGTGATGCTTGTCGAAATTTAGAACAGTTGTCTAATTTGAGATGGGAAGAGTCTTTTTGTTTTAAGTAAACCACAATACTATATTAAGATGTGGAGGGAGCACATTATACGTAGTAACCACAGAGTTTTCTTACCTGTCCATATCCCACATCTACTCCATAAACAAACGAAGCACCGTACTGAAGTAAACAATCAGTAAATCCTCCAGTTGATAAACCTGAATCAAGAGCTATTTTTCCAGCTACATCAATACCAAGTTGCTCAATAGCAGCCTCCAATTTATGTCCTGCCCTAGAGATATAAATCAAAACAAAATCAAACAAAAGGCCTGCTCTATCATAGTTGTGTGAAAGTCAATAAAATGAGGATAAATTGTTTCTCGCAAAGAAGCATCACCTACATACATATTTTGGAATTTCAACATTGATCTCCACGACGGATTTATCAGAAACAGGAGTTCCAGCTTTATTTATCACCTTACCATCAACAAAGACTTTGCCTGAAGAAACAGAGAAATTAAAGCCACAAAATAACCTCGTACCTCTAAAGCAAAAAGCATACACAAATTCAAGATGCAAGTGTAATTTAATCAGGTGACCACATACAAGTGTATAGTTTATATCTGTACCACAAGTGTATAGTAATTCTGTGAGTAGTTGAGTCATAAAAAAAAAATTCCACACAAAGTCAATGAAAGTTAGGGTACAAAAGTGTATATTATATTTAAAATCATCAAACATGTTACTAGTTTCAGTAAACAACTATGAAACATAGACCAAAAACAAAAATGTGATCCAAAGGAATCACATAGTTGTTCCCATTAGACCTTTTTGATCAAATAAAAAAAAACTTCAGTTCAATAGATTTGAGAGATAATAGTAAAAATTATTTTTCATATGTAACAATGCGCAGTTCAGACATCATTAAATATGAGAAAACAATAAAAAACAAGCATGCAACACATCTTCTAAAAACAAACAATAAAGCGTGACATCACATAATACACAAAAAAATCCACAAATTTCTAGAATTTTTTTCGAATGAGAACATTGAAATGTTGTTTCGGGGATAGAGTTAACACAAATTACCTCTTTGAGATCCTCAGCGAGAAAGTGAAGTTGGCCGGTAAGAGAGGTAACCTGCCTCTGCAAACTCGGGATTAGTTGCTTTGCCTGTTTCAGTTCAGAACCTTGCTTCTCCAAAAGATCCTGAAGTTGCGAACCCAGAACATCAGGGAATAGAATGGCAGTCTTTAATGACTTGATCTCTTCCCTTTGCTTTAGACACAAATCCTTCAGCTTCTCAACCTGCAATACACAAGTAATTGCTATAGACTTACATAAAAACAAGAACTGACAACTTCCTAAATCTAAAAATAGGAAACCGCATCCTCCTAGTCCTTAATTTAAGCACAACACTAAAACCAAAATACTACAATAAAGTAGTGGTCATTTGAAAAATGCATTCTCATACTTTCTAATTCTTGAATTTGAAAATCATGAAACTCAAATGGTACCTTTGGATCAAATTCTTCCTAAATCAAAGACAAACCAAACAAAAAACAATAAAAATGGTACCTTTGGATCAAATTTTTCCAAGATTTCAGTTTTTCCCAGTCAACGTAATAAAAAACCCATTAGTCATCAAGCCACAAAACACACAAATATACATAACCACCATCACATCTCCTCAATCAAACACAAAAAAAAAACTCATCAAGAAAATCATAAGGAGTACCTTTGGATCAGATTTTTCCAAGATTCCAGCAAAGAAACAGCAGATTCAACTTGATCATTAGAAGGGAGTTGAGGGGCAAGAAGATCAAGCTTAAATATCAAATAATTAAGCAACCCCAATTCATCTTGAGCCAAAGCATTCAATCTAGGCAATGAAGAAGCTGACTTTTCTATTCTTGACTTTTCTATACAAATCGAAAGACTGAGAGAGACATATACAAGAACAAGAGCAATTAAATGCCTACATCGAAGTTTATATATATGAACCGATCTAAAGATAATTTGGATGATACAGATGGAGAACAAAAACTTAGGGCAATGGAGTACAAATCGGATAAACGATGAACAGATGAGATGCTTACACGAGATTAAAGAGAAACTTGAAGCAACTACACCGGAGCCGACCGGAGCCACCGTAGCAGCTTGATTGTAGAGGAACTAAGGATTGAAGTGAATGTTAGGGTCGTGACTGTTCTAATTTGGGGCTAATGTCCTGAGAGGCTGAGAGAGTGATTGTGTGTGTATTTTGTAAGTTAACATGTTTATTTAATTAAAGTAAAAGTTTTATATACGTCGGCCCTTTTAACGATGACGTTTATGACATATACTTATACGTCGGATTTTCAAACACTGACGTATTACGTATATAATAGCATTATATACGTCGCCCTTTCCTCAACCGACATATATAATAGCATTATATACGTCGTTTTTTTCTCAACCGACGTATAAAGTAGTATTATATACGTCGCATTTTCTCAACCGACGTATAAAATAACATTATATATGTCGTCTTTTACTGAACCGACGTATAATGTAGCATTATATACGTCGCCTTTTCCTTAACCGACGTATAAGATGACTTTATACGTCGGCTTTTTCTCGAAACGACGTATATAACTGCTTTATACGTCGTCTTTAGGCGGAACCGACGTATATAACTGCTTTATACGTCGTCTTTGGCCGGAACCGACGTATAAGAGGCGACGTAAAAGATCAATTTTGTACTAGTGAGGGTAACATTTATCACACAAATAGCGAGTATGATTACTTTGGTGTGTATGAATTTATGTTCAAAACTTGGCCTTTTTCCTATTTTTATTTAATTTTTTTAATTTATTTTACAAATTGTTAAATAAGGGGAAAAATCAAAACTGATGCTAAATTAGTGAAAGTTCATCACACAAATAGTGAGTATGCATGCTTTGGTGTGTATGAATTTATGTTCAAAACTTGGCCTTTTTCCTTTTTTATTCAATTCTTTTAATTTTTTTTTTGGCACAGCTCATTTCCTACCGCTTATCAGTAGGAAATGAGCTGGTGGAACGACAACCAATCAGAAGCCGCCAAGCTGTCGTTAGCTGCTGACTAGGCGACCCATTTCCTACCGCCCGAACACGATAGGAAATGGTAAACATAAAACGGCTCTGCCACATGGCAATTGGGACCCACCACACTCATTTCCTACCGACATTAGTAGGAAATGAGTCACTCATTTCCCACCGTATAAATGCGGTAGGAAATGGTCAGGCTGAAACGACTTCGTTTCATTCTGGCCAGATTTTGACGTGGCGAAGTGGGTACCGTAACAGTCATTTCCTACCAACGTCGGTAGGAAATGAAGACTCATTTCCTACTAGACCCCTTGTCGGTAGGAAATGACCCTTTGACTTGATAAGCGGTAGGAAATGATAGCGGTGGGAAATGATCGGTAGGAAAAGCCCGTTTTTCTTGTAGTGTTATGAATACTAAACAAAAGGTGACGTTATTCTACAATAGCTATACAAACTTTATCATAAAACAAATTTGAGTAATTTTTTCCTTTGATCACTCTAAACCTAATGGGTCCAGATTCCAGAAGTTAGGGTACCCCGGTGGTAGGATAACAGTAGTTGTAATTTATCGTTAAAGTCAGATGATCAAATATTATAATTTTAATATGTCATATATAGGATTGAAATTCTAATCTTATGTCAATACTCACATAAAGTTCTCTTATATTTAGGATATAATTAAATCATAGATATTTTTTAATTTTAGATTCATCAACTCTCATCTATTAAATTAAAATCGAATGATTTTAATTTAAGATCCAACGATTCTCACTTATTAAAGCACTAATACGTTTGTTGTGGAATAAAAACTAGGTTGAAAATATTGCGACTAGGGTTTGTATATTTAATGCTAGGGTTCGTGAGCTTCGTGCTTTAATGGCTGCTTCTGCGTTCGAGACTTAAACGGTCATCACAGAATGCCTACGTATCTCTGTAAATTAGAGAATCAAGCCAATAAAACGTAGTTCTAGGGTGAGGGGTCAGGCCCTTTATATAGGCTGAGGAGCCTTAGAATTATGGTAGGATTTGGAGACTTGGTGGGCAAGTCTTTGAGGAATGTTCTAGATCTATTCCTTGTAGGAATCAGTTTCCATATTGAATTGAATGCCTTATTGGATAAGTTTAAAAGGGATATTATCCTTATCCAACTCTTATTTGCTGAGCTGTTTATTACCCTTAATATTAATTACGAAATTAATATTATATTTAGGGTTTTGGGCCCAGCTGGTGGGCCCCACGTTTGGACTATTCTCGGCCTAATTAATGCCACATTAAATGTGTCTTTAGGGCTTATTTTCAGCCCATATCATTTGCCCCCCAACTTCTTAGGAAAACTGATCAGGTTTTCGTAGAAGTTGTATTTGCCTTAATCGAGACTCGGGGTCGTTTTTATCCCTTACCTGGGACTTCTTAATTTTCCTACCCTTATATGGGAGTTTTGGTTTACACTAGTGTTTCACGAGTATCGTCTTGACTGTAAAGTGTGGAGCGACCTACACATTTACGACGATTTGCCTTATTCGAGGCTTTAATTTGTGCTTGCTTTTAGCAATTTCGGCACTTTCATAGAGTTTTTATGCATTATTAGCATAAATTATTGCTCAACTTGTCAAGAAAATATTTCTATAATTTTCCCGTATTTTTCTGTACTTTTCCTAGTATTTTAGGAATTTTTTATATACCAACAGGTATTTTTATTATTTTTTGGGAATTAATTTTCAATTTCCCAACATTATTTTAAAATTTTTAAAGGAAAAAGTCATCCTGGCAAGAAATGCCTCCTGGGCGTGGGTACCCACGCCTAGGAGACACCCTCCTTAGGCACGCCTAGGGGGTTTGGTCTCCTGGGCGTGGGTGATCTTTCTCCCTGGAAATGCTTCCTGGGCGTGGGTACCCCCGCCTAGGAGACACCTTCCTTAGGCACGCCTAGGGGGTTTGGTCTCCTTGGCGTGGGTATGCCCTTCGTTCCTTGAAATGCTTTCTGGGCGTGGGTACCCCCGCCAAGGAGACATTTTCCTTAGGCACGCCTAGGAGGTTTGGTCTCCTGGGCGTGGGTATAGCCTTCTTTAAGGAAAGTCGAGCTAGGCGTGGGTACCCCCGCCAAGGAGACACCTTCCTTAGGCACGCCTAGGAGGTTTGGTCTCCTGGGCGTGGGTATAGCCTTTTAATTGGGCTTCCTGCCTTTAAATTCTAACGGAATTTTATCCTATTTTCTAAAAATGTCGTAGAACATTCTAGAATTATCTCAAAATTTGAATTTCATGGGCTTCCCGCCTATTCAAAGGCCCAGTCACCTGTTGACAGCCCATTTACTGGATATAACCGGTTAAATGACCAACCATGAACTCTATAAAAGAGTAGTGTGCATCCCTCATTTCTCATTACACTATTCAGCAAAATTATCATTCCCTTATCACAAATATTTTTCAAAAAAGCTCTGCTAGGGTTCTGTCGTGAGGCGATTTCCGGCGTCTTTGCTCCGCCCTATTTTCCAGTTTCTGTTTGAAGATCGTTGAATCTTCATCTTCTTCAACCTCCTTTTTCAACTTTTCTGGGTTTCAAGCTTTCAAGGGAAGCATATCAATGGAGGATTCTAGCTCTTCAGGCCAGTCACAACTCGCTAACACTTCCACCACCGCTCCACGGCTTTCAAGGGGTAAGAACCCTAAAACATCTCTTGTCCATGCCAGTGTTTTTTCCCTTAGAGATCTTTTAAATGAGTTTGGTCAAGCTTTTCCAAACATGCTTCATTTAGATGCTTATGAATATAAATCGAAATATAAACAACATAGGGTAGACATTTTAGCCCAACTTTTTCATATTAATGGGCCTTATAGGGCCGTTGCTCCGGCCTCAAACGAAAGGGCTTGTCACCCAAAGCCTGGGGCCATTAGGATTTATAAAGAAACTTTTTATGCTGGTTTTCGCCTTCCTCCTCCTCCCTTTGTTTACCGTCTTTTGGCCGAAGCCCGGGTTTGTCCAACCCAACTTATGCCAAATGCATGGCGTTTTATTTATTGTTTCTTGGTCCAATGTAAGAAACATGGGCTTGAGCCCAGTATCTCTGTTTTTCGATATCTATTCAAATTTGTCAATTCTTCTGATAATTCGGGCTGGGTCAAAATCCAACACCGTTCCTTGGCCCGTTCTTGTTTTGTTTCGGATTCCGCTCCTGATTCCCTTCCTAATTGGAAAAGGGAATGGTTTTATATCTTTTTGGATGGGGATGACTGGGACAACTATTTTCGGCCCAACTTCTGCAGAGCCGTTGATGGGCCTGTTAGGAGTTTAAAATTGGGCGTGGAAGAAGAGGCCGCCATAACTTTGTTAACATCGGATAATTTGCATCAATGTGCAAATTTGATTTCTGAAGATTCGCTGCAGGCCCATTGGCTAAGCGATTTGGGCCCTGAGGGTAATTCTCACCTCTTGCTTTGTTAACATTTTATGCTAGATATAATTTTCTAACTTTCTTATAATCATTTTGCAGCCAAAACTGCTCTGGGAGCGATTTTTAGGCAGAGGGAGACTGCTGCCACAGCTAGGGTGGTAACAGAGAACCCTAGGGCCAAAAGGGCCAGGACAGATGAGGCTTCTCCCGCGGTGGAGCGTGTTCCTGCTTTTCTTCAGGAAAAGCCTGTTCCTATTGAGGAAGACCTTACTCCCTTTACAGTGGGATGGGGTTTATGCAATAGGGACACAGCTGTAGGTGACTCCAGGGCTGCAGCTGAGTGGTCCAGGAGCGTGGTTACTCCACGGGACAGGGTCCACATTGTGGAGTCCTCTGATGACTTGCAGATTGAGCTTCTCGGGGCTCAAGCTGTTGCTTCGGTAATTTCTTATTCAACTTCTTTAATTTAATTGCATTTACTTTTCCCTTATTTACTTGTTTCCTTTGCAGATGAACGCCTACCTTCAGGCCGCTGTTCATAACCTGAAGGAGGTGCGTGCTGAAAAGACCATTGCTGAGAGGGATAGAGACAGATACTTTGATGCCTCTGAGGCAAACTTTGCTCGTTTTAGGGAGGTGGAGAAGGAGCTGGCTGCTGAGAAGGAGAAGAACAGGAAGCTTCAGCTGGAGGTGCAGCAGAACAGGGAACACATCATTGCTGATTACAAGGCTTCTAAGGACTTTCAAGATGTCCTGAATGCCGAGTATGATGCAAACTTTCCTGGCACCTTCAAGGAGTGTTGGCAGGGGATCATCGAGGAGCTGAGTGGGAAGATCGAGGGGGTATCCTTGGAGAAGTTCCCGGTACCTGCTATCCCTGGATTGACAGATACCTTGGAGATCGCTACAGAGACAGCAGTGGATGGGGACTCTCAGCCCACTCAGGATCCACCTTCTTCTCCTGGGGTAGAGACAGCAGATCCTTCTTCCACTCAGGGAGATGTAGTTATTGAGGACTTAGATGAGTAGATGGCCCTGCGTGGCTTATTTCTGTTTGTTTTTATTTATTCTGAACTTTTGCCCTTCGGGGCTTATGACTTAACTTATTTATGCAGTAGTTCCTTTTGTTTCCATGTTCTCATTTTTTGCTTATAGTTCGTTAAACTTTAGAATTTCTCAAGTACTTGGCCTCCTGGCTGGTACTAAACTGACAAGTTAGTTCAACGTCTGCCTTTCGTGTTTATTTTAACAAAGAGAAATAACTCATAAAGAAAACAGTATAAATTCCATTATGCTGTCAATGGATATCAATAGAATGGGTTCAACCCTACGTAAATATTCTATCTTCTACTGGGAGCAACATGCTCTAAAATGGTTTCATTCGAACCTTATTCCTAATAAGTAGATAAAAGTCCAAGCCTTTGTCAAAAGAACTTAGATATAATAAACTTTGAGGTTCACAGCATGCCAAGTTCGGGGCACCTCAACCCCGTCCAAGGTTTCTAACTTGTAGGATCCTTGCCCTAACACCTTTCTGACTAGATATGGTCCTTCCCAGTTTGGTGCTAACTTTCCTTTCTGGCCAACTCCTGAGGCTTCAATCTTCCTTAAAACCATGTCACCTTGTCGAAAGAATCTTTCTTTAACTCTCTGGTTGTAGTGAAAAGATGCTCTCTTCTGATATTCAGCATTCTTTGCATTAGCTCCATCTCTAACCTCATCAATTAAGTCAAGGGCAAGTCTCATTCCTTCGTCATTAGTTTCTGGCTCATATGCCTCAACTCGAGGTGATGCTTGCATGATCTCTAAAGGCACAACTGCCTCGGCTCCATAAGCCAGCAAAAATGGGGTTGCTCCAGTCGTTACCTTACAAGTGGTACGATATGCCCAAAGTATGGGCAACAATTCATCTACCCAAGTATTCCTAGAGCGTTCGACCCTCTTTTTCAGTCCATCAAGGATAATTCGATTAGCTACCTCAGCTTGCCCATTGGCTTGAGGGTGTGCCACCGAGGTAAAACGGAGCTCAATCGCATTCTCTTCACAATACTTCTTAAACTCCTCATTATTGAATTGTGTCCCATTGTCTGTCACAAGGATTCGTGGGATTCCGTATCTGCAGATGATGTTCTCCTAAAAGAACTGGGAAACTTGCTTGGTGGTTATCTTGGCCAGGGGTTTAGCCTCAATCCACTTAGTGAAGTAATCAATTGCCACTATTAGGAATTTCCTCTGTGCTGAAGCCATGGGAAAGGGTCCAAGTATATCCATCCCCCACATTGCAAATGGAATGGGAGAGTTAATCGAGGTCAACATCTCAGGCGGTTGCCTCACAATTGGGGCATGCTTCTGGCATCTCTCACATCTCTTGACATAGTTTTGTGCATCAGCCAACATCTCCGGCCAATAAAACCCTAAACGAATTATCTTGTGAGCTAGGGCTCTGCCCCCCAAGTGTTGCCCATAGATCCCTTCATGAACTTCTTCCAATGCTTCTCTTGCCTCTTGAGGCCTTAAACATTTCAAGTATGGAATGACAAACGACCTCTTATACAAGATGCCTTCAATCAAAGTGTATCTCAATGCTCTTACTGAAAGTTTTCGTGCCTCCAAGGCATTGTCCGGGAGCCATCCGGTCTCAAGGTGTGCCTTGATAGGGTCTATCCAAGAGCCTCCTATATCGATTGGTGCCAATAACTTTGAATTAACGGTCGGGGCCTTCAAGACCTGAAAATAGACACTCCCAGCATAATTCTCTATCTCGGAAGAAGCAAATTTAGATAGGGCATCGGCCTTAACGTTTTCCTCTCTTGGAATGTGCTCAACATAGCACTCCTCAAACTGGGACATAACAGCCTTTACTACTCTCAAGTATTTTGCCATAGTCTCATCCTTAGCCTCGAATTCACCATTTACTTGTGCTACCACAAGCCTTGAATCTCCACAAACTTTGAGATTCTTGACCCTCATAATTCTGGCCAAGCCCAAACCAGCTATCAATGCCTCATATTCCGCCTCGTTGTTGGTAGTAGGGAAATCCAACTTTAAAGCGTACTCGACTGTGAACCCATCGGGGCTTTGCAAAACCAAACCTGCACCACTAGATTTTGTTTTTGATGCTCCATCAAAATAGAGCACCCAATATTCCTTCAGATCGGGTGTAAGTTTCTCTTCTTTTTCCTCTTGCCCAGGGGTAGTCATTATCTCTTGCCCCCCGACTTCTTGGTTGTTAATGGTACATTCAACCACGAAGTCAGCTAATGCCTGAGCTTTGATAGCTGTCCGAGGCTTGTATGTGATGTCAAACTCTCCTAACTCAATCGCCCATTTGATTAGCCTTCCACTGGCCTTAGGGCTATGCAATATGTTCCTCAATTGCTGGTTTGTCAGAACTTGAATCTTATGTGCCTGAAAGTAAGGCCGCAGCTTTCTTGAGGCAGTTACTAATGCCAAAGCAAACTTTTCTATGGGTGAGTAATTCAACTCAGCCCCATGCAACACTTTGCTCACATAGTAGATAGGTTTCTGGACCTTTTCCTCTTCTCGAATAAGGACAGCACTCAGGGCTTGTTCGGATACCGCCAGGTATAAACTAAGAATCTCCCCAGGACTTGGTTTGGTCAACAACGGGGCTTCAACCATGTACTTCTTCAGTTGCTCAAAGGCCTCTTGGCTTTCAGGTGTCCACTCAAAATTTTTCACCTTTTTTAACGCTTGGAAGAAAGGTAAGCATTTGTCCCCAGACTTGGAAATAAATCTTCCTAAAGCTGCAACTCGACCTGTCAACCTCTGCACATCTCTTATAGAGCGTGGTGGCTCCATGTCTAAAATCGCCTTGATCTTATCAGGATTGGCCTCAATGCCTCTTTTTGAAACCATCAGCCCTAAAAACTTCCCAGATCCAACGCCAAAAGCACACTTGGCGGGATTCAACATCATCTTATGGTGCCTCAGCACTTCAAATGCCTCTCCGAGGTGCTTGATATGATCAGCCTTAAGTAGGCTCTTGACTAACATGTCATCAACATATACCTCCATGGTTTTTCCAATCAGATGGGCGAATATCTTATTCACCAATCGTTGGTAAGTAGCTCCTGCATTCTTTAGACCAAAAGCCATGACAAGATAACAGAAGACACCAAAGTCAGTTATGAAAGATACCTTAGGTATGTCATCCTCGTGCATCTTAATCTGATTGTAGCCGCTGAATCCATCCATGAAGCTTAACATCTCATGTCCAGCTGTGGCATCTATCAACATATCAATCCTCGGCAGGGGAAAACAATCTTTTGGGCATGCATCATTCAGGTCAGTGAAGTCTATACACATTCTCCACTTCCCATTTGCTTTCTTGACCATGACTGGGTTCGCTAACCATTCAGGAAACTGAATCTCTTCAATAAAACCAGCTTCCAAGAGCTTATTCACTTCTTGCCTAATGGCCTCTTGCCTCTCCGGAGCAAAGTTTCTCTTCTTCTGCTTTATTGTCTTCCTTTTGGGATCAACATTTAACCTATGAGTTATGAGTTGGGGGTCAATCCCTGGCATATCAGCTGCTGTCCAAGCGAACACGTCGCTATTCTTCTGTAAGAATTCTATTAACTTGCCCTTCAGAGGTTCTTTCAGAGATGCTCCAACATAAGTAACTTTGTCAGGATCATTAGGTTCTAGAGGTACGGGAATCAAATCCTCTGCTGGCTTCCCTCTATGCTCTTCATCATCGCGGACATCCATGTCTTCAATCGGAAGGACCTGCCCCCCGACTCCATCGGCCCTTAGTGCGGCCACATAGCAACTTCTTGCCATCTTCTGATCACCCCTTTGTTCTCCGACACCATTCCGTGTTGGAAACTTAATTTTCATATGATAGGAAGAGGCCACAGCCTTAAACGTATGAAGTCCAGTCCTTCCAAGGATTGCGTTGTATGTTGATGCTGCCTTGATCACCAAGAAATTCAACATCTGAGTCGCCTCTTTAGGCTCCTGCCCAATAGTCACGGGTAGCTGAATAGTCCCTTCAACGTTAGACTCCACTCCGTTAAACCCGTATATAGGCATGTTTGTAGGGGTCAGTTGAGAGTCATTGTAACCCATCTTTACAAATGCATCATGAAATAAAATATCCACAGAAGCCCCATTGTCTATCAAGACTCGTTTTACTTCGGAGTTTCCAATCACGGGAGTTATGACCAGCGGGTCGTCATGGGGGAATTTCACCCCTTCCAAGTCTGAATCATCGAAACCAATTACCATCTCGGTTTTAGCACGCTTCGGGGCTTCTCCCACAATGTGCATTACTTCTCTAGCATAAGCCTTTCGAGAATTCTTAGTTGTGCCAGCTGCTGTCGGGCCTCCCCAGATCATATTGATAACTGCCCTTCGGGGCTGGGGATTGCGATCATGGTTGTCATCCCTCCTATTATTATCTCTTCTTTCATTGTCCCTTCTGTCATTGTCCTTTCTCTGGTTCCCACGGTCATCACCTTTGGTGAACTGACTTAGTTTTCCTCTTCGTATCAAGAACTCAATCTCATCCTTGAGTTGCCTACAATCGTCGGTGTCATGTCCCACATCTTTGTGGAACCTGCAGTATTGCTCCTTATTTCGCTTAGCTGGGTCTCCTCTAAGTGGCTTCGGCCATCGGAAATCCTTTTCCTTTTCAATGTCCAACAGGATCTGGCTTCTTGGAGCATTAAGTCTGGCATACTCTGAAAACCTTGGACCCGAGTTCTTTTTTGGAGCAGATTCAGAGTCTCTGCTAGCTCGGGGATACTTGTCCCTAGCATCGTACTCTTGTTCTTGCTTCCGCTTGTTCCCTCCGTTGCCCAACGTGGCTTCTTTCTTGATGCTGTCCTCAGCTTTTATATACTTGTCCGCCCTTCGTTGAAGTTCATCCATGCTTTCAGGGGGGTGTTTTGCCAACGACCTCTTAAAAAAGAGATCCGTGGTTCCATGCTGCAAGGCTACCATGGCCACCTTATTTTCCAAATCGGTTATATTCAGAGTTTCCTTAGTGAATCGCTTGATGTAATCTCTTAAGTTCTCATTCTTTCCCTGTGTCACATACATAAGGGATGCAGAGCTTTTCTCATGAATTCTTCCGCTAATGAATTGACTGACAAAAGCGGTACTCAACTCCTTGAAAGAGCTAATAGAGTTTGGAGGTAAACGACTATACCAACGTTGCGCCATGCCCGACAGGGTTTGGGGAAACGCCCTACACTTAAGGGCATCGTTGGCAGGCTGCAGTAACAAGGCGCTCGTAAACGTTCTCACATGAGTTGCGGGATCCCCCGTTCCATCGTAAGTTTTGATCGTGGGCATCTTAAACTTTCGGGAGATATGTGCATTCATTACCTCCTCAGTGAATGGAGGGGTCGGATCATCCAGATCTCCTTGTAGCATCAAATCTCTAGGATTATTCTTGGGGGGTTCCACCCTGGTAGTTCCTCTGGTTGGGGCTTCAGCCCTTCGGTGTCTCCTTGAAGACCTCTCCAGATCTATGAAGGGAATCCCTCCTGAAGTCGGAGGAGGTCGAGTCTGATTAGGGTTCTGTCTCTCTAGTTCCCTTGCTTGGTCGTCCTTTAGCTTCTGAATCTCGGCTTCATAAGCCTTAATTTTCTCTGCGATTGTTAAAGGACCATCTCGGTTCGATGGATTCCTCCCTAGAGGCTCCTTACTAGCGCGTCGCCTCCTTGGGGCTTCGTCTCGATCATCGTCTTCAGATGACGAGTCTCCGGTATAAGGACCAGAGTAATCATAGTATCCTGGTTCAGGAGGAGCCGGGCCTCTAAGATAAGGGGATTGTTGTTGCCCATGGATCAACCGAGCATGACCGCTTGGTCCTGGATCCCTTGGATCTTGGGGGTAATTAGGTAGCCCATACATTGGGTTAGTGTTGACAGGGAGCGAAGAAGTGGAGAGACTGTGAAGCGGCGGGCGGCTACTCAGAGGGAGAGGAGAGACCACCATCTGGAGCGGGTTAGTCTCCTGTCCTAGAGGGACGATTACAGGTTGAGATCTTTCAGCGGGGGGATCCGTCCCTTGTGGTTGAGAGGCCTGACTACGAGGGTTTGTTTCCGTCAATGGGGGTACAGACCCTGGCCCTGTACCAACAGGAGGAGCAGTGATTGGTGGAACGATGGTTCCGGAGGTAGCCTCGGTTGAGATCGGTGTTGTTCTTCGAGTGGTAACCATGGTTGATGTCTTCTTCCCATAGACGGCGCCAAATGTTGTGGAATAAAAACTAGGTTGAAAATATTGCGACTAGGGTTTGTATATTTAATGCTAGGGTTCGTGAGCTTCGTGCTTTAATGGCTGCTTCTGCGTTCGAGACTTAAACGGTCCTCACAGAATGCCTACGTATCTCTGTAAATTAGAGAATCAAGCCAATAAAACGTAGTTCTAGGGTGAGGGGTCAGGCCCTTTATATAGGCTGAGGAGCCTTAGAATTATGGTAGGATTTGGAGACTTGGTGGGCAAGTCTTTGAGGAATGTTCTAGATCTATTCCTTGTAGGAATCAGTTTCCATATTGAATTGGATGCCTTATGGGATAAGTTTAAAAGGGATATTATCCTTATCCAACTCTTATTTGCTGAGCTGTTTATTACCCTTAATATTAATTACGAAATTAATATTATATTTAGGGTTTTGGGCCCAGCTGGTGGGCCCCACGTTTGGACTATTCTCGGCCTAATTAATGCCACATTAAGTGTGTCTTTATGACTTATTTTCAGCCCATATCAACGTTCTACTTATAACGCCTTAGAAATTTTTGTAATATTTATAATTATTTATTTAATATTAAATGTGAATTATGTGACGTGATTATTTTTGAGGAAGTGAAATATGTGTGATTTCGTTTTGTGGGTTTAGTTGATGATTTATGTGTGTCAGATAAGTCTACGTATTTTTATTTTTATTTTTGGGGATTAAATTCTATTTGAATCATGTTTTATTTATCTTCTGAGAATTTTATAAAATCATCGGGATTAGTAAAAATTTCAAAATCATTTGTATTTTTAACTTTATGAATTTATATGACTTTTAAAAATACTTGATGATTTATTTTTGATCTTTAAGGATTTTAAAATGATTTTATGAATTCTTTTGCATTTTAGGGAGTTATTCTTGTAAAATTCATATTTAATTCGTTTTTGATCCTAAAAATATTTTAAAAGTATGTGGGTGATCGTAATTTTATATTCTTCATTTTAAAATTTTAAAAATCTAATGTTCCACCCATTTTTTTTTATTTTGATTTTGATTTTTAAGAGTGATTTTATTTATTTTCAGCAAAGTATAATTACTAAATCTATTTTTCCCCAATCCTTTAAATCCCTAGTTTCATTTCTTTTCCCCCAAAAATAAACATCAATCTCTCGGTTCTATCTCTCTCAGGATCTCTCTAGAATTCTCTCCCTCAAACACTAATCAATCTCTCTCAAAGAATCTCTTTCGTTTCTCTCTCAGACTCTCTCTCTCTCCCTCTCTAATCTCTCTCAAGTGCTGTATCTCTCTCCTGTCAATCACCCCTTCCCTGGCTGACCTGCGAACTGCGTGCACTGAGTGTGTGTTCTTGAAGTCACATGGGTATGTATATATTGGTAATAAGTATGTGCGTGTTTCTTTGATATAATTCCTGTTATCAGCTTATGTTCCCTCCTATTCTTCCCCTTTCCCCTGTTTGAATTCGACTGTTGGTTGTTGTAAAGCATCGAGGGTATGTGTGTGTTTAAGTGTGTGTACTGCTCTGTGTTTGATTTTATTCTGCTGCGTTGGTGATGGTAGCAACTGGTAATAAGTCGTTGGGTGTGCGCGTTATAGTCACCGTGTGTGTGTACGTGGTGGAGATAGTGAATAGAAAATCTGAGCGAATTTCCCACCCCTGTTACTGTAGTGGTTCTGTGTTTGGGTTTGTTCACAGCGTGCGTGTTTCTGCGTGGGTTCATTGATGGTAAAGTCTTGTAGTTGAAACAAATATTGTTGCGGTATAATTCGATTTTTTTTTGTGTAGCTATTGAACTTCGTAGTAATACTGTTAATATTTGTGTTCGGTATAATTATTTCAAAATAAATTTTAATTTTAAATTGTAAGTTCCGAGTTTTATATCGGTTGGTAATATTTATTTAAATTGTAAGGATTATCCAGATTCGTAATACTTTTAACTTAAATTGTTACCTATTGGTTTCGGTAATATAAATAGTTCATATATGGTTGTTAAAGCTTGTTTGGGTCGGTTGTATTCCGACGGGTAGTTCAATATTCAAAGGAGATGCTGTCGAATTTTCAAATAATTGTTGATTCCCTAAAGTTCTAGTTATACACTCTCGAGTATATATATGTATATATACTTCTAATTTGGAGTGGTATTTGACTATATTTTATTTAAATGATTTACTGCTAAATGTCTATCGGTTGCCATTACATCTGTGTCAGTGAACTAGGGTTGATATTATTATTATTAAGTCAATAAAATTAAGGATTATCGCAAGGGTAGATTTAGATTAGACATTTGTAGAGGAATGTCGAACATTGAATAAAATTCTGAAATAGTGTTTTTATATGCGTAGGTTCGAAGGACATAGACATAAAGGATAAAGGAAAGGCAAAGACTGAGAGTTTTTGAGCTAAGTGACTAGCGTGGAAATATTTGGTTAAGGCAAGTAACTCGAATCTGGTATCAAATTTCAGATCTCTTCAATTATACATAAACTGTTGTTTAAATTTTGATAACTTACTGTTGTTCCTTTCAAGTTAATTATTGAATCTCTTGTATTATACTGTTAAAACATACTAACTATTGCTTGATCCTTTATACCTTCGTGTTTACCCTTATAGACTGCTGTTTAAACTATTGCACTTCCCTACTTATTTTAACTCTTGTTGAACTGAAAACCTTATTGTATGACATGCCTTTTGTGCTAGCTTAAACCTTATGTCATATTTATTTCCTTAATCCACACTAGCTTATCTATGCCTTGTAACTCTTAAATTAAACTTTAAATCCCTAATCCTTGTTTATTTTCAATTAATTAGTAATCCTTGTTGTTTATATTCTTGTTTTTTTTTCCGAGCCATAACTTATTTGATACCACCTTGTATTACCCCTCTAAATTGACAACAGCTTAATAAACCCTTATTGTTAAATACGTGTGAATGACACTTGAACTCTACCTTGTGAGCCTTATGCATTTAAATCGAATTGTTTATTTGACTTTTAGCCATTTGTCCTTCAAGTAAACAGAAAATTTCTCTGCTCTGAATTTTTGTATAAGAAATTCTTTTGTTGAAACTTGACCCATTTTACATACATTTAATTAATTATTTTAAATTAGCGTAAGAGGCTAGGGTGGTCCTAGTCCAGCACTTTAATTTGGCGTAAGAGGCTAGGGTGGTCCTAGTCCAGCAATAGAGGCCAATGTGTTGCCTAATTGGGAACCCAATTTTCAAAGTCCAGAGGGACCTAGTGTCCGGTATGGGGACATTACGTGGCTGATCACCCGTATTGTCCGATTTTAATAAAAAGCTTAATTTAATTTAAATGTTTTAAAGGTGGGAAATTTGATATCAAAAGAGAAATTGATCTCTCTCTCTCTCCCTATTTTTGGGAATGGATTACAAATTGTCAAAATTTGGAAATGCTCAAAGAATGATTCCTATATCGTTGTATCCGTACTCCTGTTGTTGATTTTATTTTTGGCATCTATATTGTTACTTGCTGAGCATTTGGCTCACTTATTGTTGTTTATAACCCTTTTTCAGTTAAGGAAGAAAAGGATACGACGTAGGAGCTATATCAGGAGAAGAACTTGTGGTGGACTGTAGACAGACTAGTTTGGCTCTAGTAAAAGGTTGGACTTTGGATAGCAATCCAGATTTTTTTTAATTAGTGCCCGCTAGTTGTATTTATATTTGTGGTGTGTATGTAACTTTTGATTAAGGATTTAGTATTGTAATGTAATAACTTAGTTAATAGTTGCTTGTTTCATACCACTACCTGTTAGAGATCCGGGTTAGTAGTGGGGTGTTGTATTATGATTTAATGTCTGGTTATCAGCTTGTATGTATTTAATTTTGGTTGTGTGCCCCGATCTTGTTTTATGATCGGGAGGGCATAGTAGTATGGTTCACCTGAACGGTTAGGACAGGTTGAACAGGTGTTATGTTTCTTAAGTAGTTGGAATTGCAGTTATTTTCTTTTTATGAATTTGGTTGGTTCAAAATACAGGTAGATAGTCCATATTACGAATACTTCATGCCGAAAATTTTTAAAAATCCCCCTGTATAAAAAAAATCCATTTTATCTAATTAAATCCAATAATTTATTATAAAAGTATACTTATAGTATTGGGAAGTTGGGGCGTTACAGGATGGTATCAGAGCTGTTAGGTTTTGGTCACTGAAACAAGCCAGGAATAGGTATAAGATAGGTGTAGGATAGGATTTGAACCATAATAGGCATAGGATAGGAGCGATAGGTGTAGGTTATCATAAAGATAGTAGGTAGTAGGTTTAGGATATTCTTTTATCGCTTTAATAATTTCTTTACTCGCTATATCGTTATCGCAGATGGTGGATGATTGAGATTATCCTCGGTATTTATTTTGTAGTAGGATGGTTAACAGTGTACCTTGAACTCTGAAACTGTTGTGTTATATTAACTTTGTTGGTACCATGACCTTTATTTTCTCGTTATCTGCACATCTTTTATTACATTTATGAGTTGCCTAAATATCTCCTATTAGAATTACTTGCTCAAGATAATACCTATGCTTCCT
Organism: Saposhnikovia divaricata; assembly: GCA_036435485.1. Taxonomy (NCBI): domain Eukaryota; kingdom Viridiplantae; phylum Streptophyta; class Magnoliopsida; order Apiales; family Apiaceae; genus Saposhnikovia; species Saposhnikovia divaricata. Next base: position 171,517,837 of record CM071595.1, on the reverse strand, counting down.
TTGTTCTTTACCCCGTTATAATTTTTGTGAACATAGGTAACTCAAATCCAGGGTTCGAAAAAAAAAACCTTATTTTTGTATATATTAGCCTGTTGTTTAATAAGTTTCTTGTTTTTTTTATCAGAATCATGCCTCCAAAGAAGAAAACACCTGCTACAACTTCTGAAAACCAGAACACTGGCAATCAAAATCCAGTTGACCCGACTATGACTCAAATTCTCCAACTTCTTCAACAACAGACAGCCGCACTAGCTCAGCAACGACCTGCCCAACCAATTGTGACCTTTAAGGCTTTTCAAGCCGTGCACCCTCCAGAGTTCAAAGGTACTGTTTACCCTATAGAAGCTAGGGCTTGGCTGAATGAAATGGAAAAAGCTTTTGCTTTGGTAAGGGTAGGAGAAGATCAGAAGACGGAATATGCTAGTTACTTCTTGAAAGCTGAAGCAAATTATTGGTGGGAGTCAACAAAATTGTTGCAAGGTGATGGAGTGATCACATGGTAGAGATTCACCGAGTTATTTCTCGAGAAGTATCTTCCAAGGTATATGCAAGATCAGCTGGAGATTCAGTTTTTAGAATTAAAACAAGAAAACATGAGCGTGGCAGAATACGAGGCAAGATTCACAGAGTTAGCAAGGTTTCTTCATGAGTATGTCAATACTGAGGCAAAGAAAGCTAAAAGATTCCAACAGGGTCTAAAGCCATGGATACGTAGTAAGGTGGCGGTGTTTCAGTTAGAGAACTATGCAATGGTGGTGGAGAAAGCTATGATTGTAGAAGGTGCAAGCGAACTGTATCAAAAGGAGAAGGCAGGGAAGAAAAGGAAGATAGAAAGTACTGAGGGAAGTCAGAACCCAAAAGGTAATAATAATAATAACAAGTTCAAGCCAAGGAATGAGGTTCGGGTTGACAGGAACTGAGGTTTTCAGAAACCGAAGAATGGAAACGGTGGTCAAGGTAAACGTCATCAGAATACCAATCAGCAGCTTGCAATCAGACCAGCCTTACCTGAATGTACAACTTGTGGGAAGAAGCACTCGGGAGTTTGCCACAGACTAAGTATTACTTGTTTTAAATGCAACAAGAAGGGACATTACGCGGGAGAGTGCCCGACTTCAAAATCAGGGATAACATGCTACAACTGCGGGAAAATTGGTCATATTGCTAAGGATTGTAAGGAGGCAGTTCAGTCAGGAAATGTTTTGAGGATAGCCGGAACCCCATCAGCAAATGCCCTGAGGATAACTGGACCTCCATCTCAGACCCAGATGTCTCAACCTAGAGCCAGAACCTTTAACATGACTATGCAGGATGCTGTTCAGGAAATGGATGTTGTCGCAGGTAAGCTTCCTGTGAATTCAATAGAGGCTAAAGTTTTAATTGACTCTGGAGCTACTAAGTCTTTCATTTCCAACAAGTTTGTTAGTAAATTGCAATGTGAAATTCGACCTTTAGAGCAAGCTTTAGTGATAGAGGTGGCAAACCAAGATAGAGTCCCTGTCAATCAAGTGTGTCCTCAGTGTAATATAGAGATAGGTGGTTACCTTTTCTATGCCAATTTGATACCCTTTGAAATGGAAGAATTCGATGTAATCTTAGGAATGGATTGGTTGTCTGATTATGATGCACAGATTGAGTGTAGAAAGAAGCAGGTGAGATTAAAGGCGGAGGATGATAAGGAAGTGATATTTCAAGGACAAAGGCAGGTGAAGAAATTTCTGAGTATTATGCAAGCCAAGAGGTTACTTAGACAAGGTTGTGAAGCGTATTTAGCACACGTGACGGATGTAGAGAAGCAAGCACCGAAGATAGAAGATATACCAATTGTTAACGAGTTCCCCGACGTTTTTCCAGAAGAATTACCCGGCTTACCTCCAGATCGAGAAGTGGAGTTTGCTATAGACCTAATACCTAGAGCAGAACCCGTGTCCAAAGCACCATATAGGATGGCACCGGTGGAGATGAAAGAGTTAGCAACACAATTACAAGAACTTTTAGATAAGGGAGTCATAAGACCAAGTGTATCGCCGTGGGGAGCTCCTGTGCTGTTTGTCAAGAAAAAGGATGGTAGTATGAGATTGTGTATCGATTATCGAGAACTCAACAAGCTGACCATCAAGAATAGATATCCCTTACCTAGAATCGATGATTTGTTTGATCAACTTAAGGGAGCAGCTTATTTCTCGAAGATTGATTTAAGATCGGGCTATCATCAATTAAAGATCAAACCTGAAGACATTCCAAAGACGGCATTTCGCACAAGGTATGGACATTACGAATTCTTAGTGATGCCATTTGGATTAACCAATGCTCCAGCAGCATTTATGGATCTTATGAATAGAGTCTTTAGGAAGCATCTGGATAAATTTGTGATAGTTTTCATTGATGATATCTTAATATATTCCAAGACCCGGGAAGAACATGCAGAAAATTTAAGGATTGCGTTAGAAATATTGAGAGCAGAGAAGTTGTATGCCAAGTTTTCAAAATGTGAGTTTTGGTTGGAAGAGGTGCAGTTTCTAGGTCATATAATCAGTAGTGAAGGAATTAGAGTTGACCCCGCAAAGATAGAAGCTGTGGTGAATTGGAGCAGACCAAGAACACCCACCGAAGTGAGAAGTTTCTTGGGATTGGCTGGTTATTATAGGAGGTTTGTTCAAGATTTTTCTAAGATCGCCTCACCATTGACCAGGTTGACTAGGAAAAATGAGAAGTTCATATGGAATGAGAAGTGTGAAGAGAGTTTCCAGGAATTAAAGAAAAGATTAGTAACAGCACCAGTGTTAGTCTTACCAGACAGTAAAGGAAACTTTGTGATCTACAGTGATGCTTCATACAAGGGATTAGGGTGTGTATTGATGCAACATGGAAAGGTGATTGCGTATGCTTCTCGACAATTAAAGCCGCATGAACAGAAGTACCCGACTCACGATTTGGAGTTAGCAGCATTGTATTCGCACTAAAGATTTGGAGACACTACCTATATGGTGAAAAATGTGAGATTTACACGGACCATAAAAGTTTGAAGTATATCTTCACTCAACGAGAGCTTAACATGAGACAAAGGCGATGGTTAGAGTTGATTAAGGATTATGACTGCACAATTAATTATCACCCAGGGAGAGCGAATGTGGTGGCTGACACATTAAGTAGAAAGGAGAGACTGAACATGTTTACCATCTCAAAGGAATTGTTCAAGGAGTTTGAAAAGTTGAGATTAGAAGTCCAGACCTCGGAGCCTACCAGTGGTAAGTGTTATACCATGACCTTTCAACCCGAGTTACTTGAAAAGATACGAAGATGTCAGGAGGAAATCATGAATCAAGATATGAACACATTGACAGGTGAAGAGATTTGCACTCAGAAGGATGATAAGGGTATCTTAAGATTTTCTTCGAGGATTTGGATTCCCAACGTGCCAGAATTAAAGAATGAGATTTTGCGGGATGCTCACAGTTCAAGATATTCAATTCATCCGGGGAGTACGAAGATGTACCAAGACCTGAAGGAACATTTCTGGTGGCCTGATATGAAAAGAGAGATTGCATAGTGGGTTAGTAAGTGTTACACATGTCAAAGAGTCAAAGCCGAACATCAAAGGCCCAGTGGACTACTGCAGCCGTTAGATATACCTGAGTGGAAATGGGAGCATCTAGCTATGGATTTCGTGGTTGGATTACCAAGAACGAAAGCCAATCATGATGCGATTTGGGTGATCATAGACCGCTTGACTAAGTCTGCACATTTTCTTCCGATCAACGAAAGATTCTCCCTAGATAAGTTGGTACAACTGTATTTGAAGGAAGTGGTTATGCGTCACGGTGTGCCAGTAACTATTGTGTCTGATCGAGATCCACGTTTCAACTCCAAATTTTGGAAACAATTTCAAGAATGCTTGGGAACTGAGCTTAAGATGAGTACAGCCTATCATCCGTAGACAGACGGACAGAGTGAACGAACCATTCAAACTATTGAAGATATGCTACGAACGTGTGCATTGGATTTTAAAGGAAGTTGGGATGAGCACCTACCTTTGGTGGAATTCTCTTACAACAACAGCTATCATGCGAGTATTGGGATGCCGCCATACGAGGCTTTATATGGAAGGAAATGTAGATCTCCTGTATATTGGGATGAGGTTGGTGAGCGTAAGGTGTTAGGATCAGAACTAGTACAACAAACGAAGGAAAAGATCGAAATCATTCAGAAAAGGCTAATTGCTGCCCAGAACAAACAAAGGAAGTATGCTGATCAAGCCAGGAAAGATATGAATTTTGAAGAAGGAGAGAAAGTGTTGTTGAAAGTGTCACCTTGGAAAGGAGTTACGAGGTTTGGCAAGAAAGGAAAGCTCAGTACGAGATACGTAGGACCTTTTGAGATCTTAAGACGGGTTGGAAAAGTCGCGTATGAGTTAGCCCTACCGCCACATATGAGTCATATCCACAATGTCTTCCATGTGTCAATGCTCAAGAAATACCATCCAGATTTGAATCATGTGATCGAGTACGAGCCTATTGAGTTACAACCAGACTTGTCGTATGTAGAACAGCCTGTAGCAATTCAGGACAGAATGGATAGAAAGCTAAGGAATAAGACAGTTAAGTTGGTAAAGGTTTTGTGGAGGAACCCAAGAGTTGAAGAATCAACTTGGGAACTTGAGAGCGAGATGCTAGAGAATTATCCTCATCTATTTACTTAGGTGAGATTCTGGGGACAGAATCCCGTTAAGGGGGGAAGGATATAACGCCTTAGAAATTTTTGTAATATTTATAATTATTTATTTAATATTAAATGTGAATTATGTGACGTGATTATTTTTGAGGAAGTGAAATATGTGTGATTTCGTTTTGTGGGTTTAGTTGATGATTTATGTGTGTCAGATAAGTCTACGTATTTTTATTTTTATTTTTGGGGATTAAATTCTATTTGAATCATGTTTTATTTATCTTCTGAGAATTTTATAAAATCATCGGGATTAGTAAAAATTTCAAAATCATTTGTATTTTTAACTTTATGAATTTATATGACTTTTAAAAATACTTGATGATTTATTTTTGATCTTTAAGGATTTTAAAATGATTTTATGAATTCTTTTGCATTTTAGGGAGTTATTCTTGTAAAATTCATATTTAATCCGTTTTTGATCCTAAAAATATTTTAAAAGTATGTGGGTGATCGTAATTTTATATTCTTCATTTTAAAATTTTAAAAATCTAATGTTCCACCCATTTTTTTTATTTTGATTTTGATTTTTAAGAGTGATTTTATTTATTTTCAGCAAAGTATAATTACTAAATCTATTTTTCCCCAATCCTTTAAATCCCTAGTTTCATTTCTTTTCCCCCAAAAATAAACATCAATCTCTCGGTTCTATCTCTCTCAGGATCTCTCTAGAATTCTCTCCCTCAAACACTAATCAATCTCTCTCAAAGAATCTCTCTCGTTTCTCTCTCAGACTCTCTCTCTCTCCCTCTCTAATCTCTCTCAAGTGCTGTATCTCTCTCCGGTCAATCACCCCTTCCCTGGCTGACCTGCGAACTGCGTGCACTGAGTGTGTGTTCTTGAAGTCACGTGGGTATGTATATATTGGTAATAAGTATGTGCGTGTTTCTTTGATATAATTCCTGTTATCAGCTTATGTTCCCTCCTATTCTTCCCCTTTCCCCTGTTTGAATTCGACTGTTGGTTGTTGTAAAGCATCGTGGGTATGTGTGTGTTTAAGTGTGTGTACTGCTCTGTGTTTGATTTTATTCTACTGCGTTGGTGATGGTAGCAACTGGTAATAAGTCGTTGGGTGTGCGCGTTATAGTCACCGTGTGTGTGTACGTGGTGGAGATAGTGAATAGAAAATCTGAGCGAATTTCCCTCCCCTGTTACTGTAGTGGTTCTGTGTTTGGGTTTATTCACAGCGTGCGTGTTTCTGCGTGGGTTCATTGATGGTAAAGTCTTGCAGTTGAAACAAATATTGTTGCGGTATAATTCGATTTTTTTTTGTGTAGCTATTGAACTTCGTAGTAATACTGTTAACATTTGTGTTCGGTATAATTATTTCAAAATAAATTTTAATTTTAAATTGTAAGTTCCGAGTTTTATATCGGTTGGTAATATTTATTTAAATTGTAAGGATTATCCAGATTTGTAATACTTTTAACTTAAATTGTTTGCTATTGGTTTCGGTAATATAAATAGTTCATATATGGTTGTTAAAGCTTGTTTGGGTCGGTTGTATTCCGACGGGTAGTTCAATATTCAAAGGAGATGCTGTCGAATTTTCAAATAATTGTTGATTCCCTAAAGTTCTAGTTATACACTCTCGAGTATATATATGTATATATACTTCTAATTTGGAGTGGTATTTGACTATATTTTATTTAAATGATTTCCTGCTAAATGTCTATCGGTTGCCATTACATGTGTGTCAGTGAACTAGGGTTGATATTATTATTATTAAGTCAATAAAATTAAGGATTATCGCAAGGGTAGATTTAGATTAGACATTTGTAGAGGAATGTCGAACATTGAATAAAATTCTGAAATAGTGTTTTTATATGCGTAGGTTCGAAGGACATAGACATAAAGGATAAAGGAAAGGCAAAGACTGAGAGTTTTTGAGCTAAGTGACTAGCGTGGAAATATTTGGTTAAGGCAAGTAACTCGAATCTGGTATCAAATTTCAGATCTCTTCAATTATACATAAACTGTTGTTTAAATTTTGATAACTTACTGTTGTTCCTTTCAAGTTAATTATTGAATCTCTTGTATTATACTGTTAAAACATACTAACTATTGCTTGATCCTTTATACCTTCGTGTTTACCCTTATAGACTGCTGTTTAAACTATTGCACTTCCCTACTTATTTTAACTCTTGTTGAACTGAAAACCTTATTGTATGACATGCCTTTTGTGCTAGCTTAAACCTTATGTCATATTTATTTCCTTAATCCACACTAGCTTATCTATGCCTTGTAACTCTTAAATTAAACTTTAAATCCCTAATCCTTGTTTATTTTCAATTAATTAGTAATCCTTGTTGTTTATATTCTTGTTTTTTTTTTCCGAGCCATAACCTATTTGATACCACCTTGTATTACCCCTCTAAATTGACAACAGCTTAATAAACCCTTATTGTTAAATACGTGTGAATGACACTTGAACTCTACCTTGTGAGCCTTATGCATTTAAATCGAATTGTTTATTTGACTTTTAGCCATTTGTCCTTCAAGTAAACAGAAAATTTCTCTGCTCTGAATTTTTGTATAAGAAATTCTTTTGTTGAAACTTGACCCATTTTACATACATTTAATTAATTATTTTAAATTAGCGTAAGAGGCTAGGGTGGTCCTAGTCCAGCACTTTAATTTGGCGTAAGAGGCTAGGGTGGTCCTAGTCCAGCAATAGAGGCCAATGTGTTGCCTAATTGGGAACCCAATTTTCAAAGTCCAGAGGGACCTAGTGTCCGGTATGGGGACATTACGTGGCTGATCACCCGTATTGTCCGATTTTAATAAAAAGCTTAATTTAATTTAAATGTTTTAAAGGTGGGAAATTTGATATCAAAAGAGAAATTGATCTCTCTCTCTCTCCCTATTTTTGGGAATGGATTACAAATTGTCAAAATTTGGAAATGCTCAAAGAATGATTCCTATATCGTTGTATCCGTGCTCCTGTTGTTGATTTTATTTTTGGCATCTATATTGTTACTTGCTGAGCATTTGGCTCACTTATTGTTGTTTATAACCCTTTTTCAGTTAAGGAAGAAAAGGATACGACGTAGGAGCTATATAAGGAGAAGAACTTGTGGTGGACTGTAGACAGACTAGTTTGGCTCTAGTAAAAGGTTGGACTTTGGATAGCAATCCAGATTTTTTTTAATTAGTGCCCGCTAGTTGTATTTATATTTGTGGTGTGTATGTAACTTTTGATTAAGGATTTAGTATTGTAATGTAATAACTTAGTTAATAGTTGCTTGTTTCATACCACTATACTTGTTAGAGATCCGGGTTAGTAGTGGGGTGTTGTATTATGATTTAATGTCTGGTTATCAGCTTGTATGTATTTAATTTTGGTTGTGTGCCCCGATCTTGTTTTATGATCGGGAAGGCATAGTAGTATGGTTCACCTAAACGGTTAGGACAGGTTGAACAGGTGTTATGTTTCTTAAGTAGTTGGAATTGCAGTTATTTTCTTTTTATGAATTTGGTTGGTTCAAAATACAGGTGGATAGTCCATATTACGAATACTTCATGCCGAAAATTTTTAAAAATCCCCCTGTATAAAAAAAAATCCATTTTATCTAATTAAATCCAATAATTTATTATAAAAGTATACTTATAGTATTGGGAAGTTGGGGCGTTACACTACTTCCATAAGAAAATATGATTCCATCACCAAAGTAGAAAACAACATACTCTAATTCTGACACAATACTTGCGGGAGCCGTAGATTGTATTGATGCGACCTTAATATTATGTTACAACACTAAACATACATTATATAATAATTGGTTGCTGAGAATCGATCCTTTGATCTTGGATTGTACTATCTTATTATTCCTTTTATTTTTAGGGTTTTTTTGATAAATAAATAGGAAAAAGTAAATTTTTGCACATTTACTTTTGTTAAGAATAGCTATTTGCAATTTTACTAAGTAAGTTTCAAAATTGCAAAAATACTAACCCTAACCCTAGCCCCCCCTCCCCCTCTTTCTTTGTACGCAGGCGGCGGTTGTACTTTTTTTTTTTCTAAGGTGGGGTGCTATTTTGGTTCGTTTGGGTTGCAAGGCCCCGCAAGGGCATATTCAACTGAATGTAACCACATTCAACTGAATTCAACTACATTCAACTTCTTTTTTTTTAAGGTCGAGATATTTTTGTGGATTTGGTTTGCAAGGCCCTGCAGGGACATATTCAACTGAATGCAACCACATGCAACTAATTGCAACTAAATGCAACCACATGCAACTAAATTTCTGATTTTAAGTTCCATTTGTCATTTGTCTTTTTCGACCTCATTTTTGAACTATATATATATATATATATATATATATATATATATTCAACTAAATTTGCAACTGAATGCAACTACATGCAACTAAATTTCTGATTTCAAGTTCCATTTTTCAGTTGTCATTTTCGACCTCATTTTTGAACTCTATATATATAGAGTTCAAAAATGAGGTCAAAAAAGACAACTGAAAAATGGAACTTGAAATCAGCAACTAGCAACTGAATGCAACCATATTCAACTAAATTTCTGATTTCAGTTGCATTCAATTGAATATTGCCCCTAGCGGGGCCTTGCAACCCAAATCCACCAAAATCACCCCACCTTAAAAAAAAAGAAAGTTGAATGTGGTTGCATTTGGTTGTATATTGCCCCTGGCGGGGCCTTGCAACCCAAATCCACCAAAATCACCCCACCTAAAAAAAAAGTTGAATGTGGATGCATTTGGTTGTATATTGCCCCTGGCTGGGCCTTGCAACCCAAATCCACCAAAATCACCCCACCTTGAAAAAAAGAAAGTTGTATGTGGTTACATTTGGTTGAATGTGGTTGCATTCAGTTGAATATGCCCCTGCGGGGCCTTGCAACCCAAATCCACCAAAATAGCACCCCACCTTAAAAAAAAAAAAAGAAAGTACACAGGCTAATGAACGCAGAAATGATAAAGGGGAAAGGGGCTTAGGGTTAGGGTTGGTATTTTTGCAATTTTGAAACTTAGGTTGGTAAAATTGCAATTAATTCAAGGAGATGGTATTTTTGCAAATAGAAACTTTAAATCTAGTATTCTTGATAAATTTCCTTATTTTTATTATATAATAAAATATAATTTATGTTGCTATTAGAAATTGATCCCTTAATTAATAGTAGTACACTTTTATTATCTCTGATATTCTTATTATATAATAGGCTATAATACATATGTTAGGTGTCAGACCCCATCAAACACTACTACAAAATCGCACTTGCATAGCGCTCTTTTTAAGCCTTACATAGCGCTTTTGAGCGCTGTAGAAGCCACCGCTATGCAAGTGCAAATAACTTCGATAGCGTTTTTTTTCAGCTCTCTAAGTACTGATCTTAGATAGCGTTCTTAGAAACGCTTTTGTAGGAAGTGTTTCCTAAGTATATGTTTTTCCATAACGCTTTCTGTAATGTTATGCAAGTATATGCCGTTTTGATGGTTTCATCTTCAATAGCGCTTATTGAAGTGCTATTGTACTACACAACACTTACTTAGATAGCACTTTTGGAAATGTTATGCAAGTTGATAGCAGGTTATAATTTCATCTTCTATAGCAGGTTATAAAACGCTATGCAAGTACATACATTTAAATTTTTTTTTAATTTTATTCTCTGCCATTTTATATCCCTAAAAATCAAATACAATCCAAAAATAAAATTTCCGACTACAATAACACAAACTAGAAACTCAAGTAATGAACTTGCATCCCAAAAAAATAATTAACTTAAGACTTTAACAAAGTCATAAATTAACAAATTCCATAAGTAACAAAGCCTTAGCATGACAGTATAGTACAAAGTCATGCATAAAATTCAAATACATTAACAAAGTCATTGATCAGATGATCGATAAAGTCTTAGGATAGCATTACAAAAACAGAATGATAGACTAATTTTAAAGCTTCCCCTTCAGAAATCGATTGTATAGAAATCCTGCCCAATTTTCTCGAAAGCGAACCATCTTCTCGTGATTATAGCAAAGTAACCTGTTGGCACGTGTGAACTATACACCAAAAAATGTATAAAACCAATTAGAACATATCCAGAACTGTTCTGGTGCAATCATGTAATGGTTTGAGAAACAATAATATTTTACTTACATTTATGCTAATACTTGTTTCACCGGAACGCAAGATATCTTCGATGAAGCATCCAACATATTGGCCACAAAAAATGCCATCATTCATAGCTTGTTTAGGGCACTATAAAACAAATCACAAACACTAAAAGTTAACTTTTATTCAATAGCCAAGCACAAACACTGGCTTTAAATTATCGAAATGATAAACAATTGCACTTTCTGAACTTGAATTTGGAACAGAATTTGATATAGACATATGCACACATACTCACCATTACATTCATCCATTTAAATGTGTTAAACACCATCTTGGGATAAACCTTCCCACATTGAGTCCGAAAAGACTTTAGAGCACTGTAAGTAGTAGATAATATCTTTGACATGAGATGATAAAACAAACTCTTAGGAATATATTTTCTGGATCAGACACTTGCTACAAATATAGTATGAGTACTACACAGATTTACATTATTAGGTTTTTAGAGCTATTCGAATTCTGGGATTTAACATGAGATTCCCCTGATTTAACAACACACAAAACAAGCATTTATGACGCAAATGAAATGTACATTTATGTAGAAAAAAAGGAAAATACATATTACTACCAGCTCCTAATTTAGATGCTGTCTGGAGGTTAGATACTACTAAGCATGTTAACTCATTATCATGCACTTGTTAAATTACCACTCAATAGATCTCAGGTCATTACGTGGAAATAGTCACTTTCAAATATTCCTCTGAAATCTCCAATCCTCAATCTAGGTGTCACAATAAGAAAGATAGATTTATGATATATCATTACTGTGACGACATTTGAACTAACAAATTGATTCAGGAGTTCTGATCAATAACCTCTGATTTTAGTTTCTAAGGTAACTGCTGGAAAAACTTGAAGTCTTAAAATTCCATTTTATAGAAAATTGTTACTCCTCAGTAAACATTTCTTACACCTACGCATATATGTATACACGAATATATGTGCAGACTGTAGTCAGTAGACATGATTTTACACTAAAGATAATAAAAGTTGAGTAGCTGACAATTTCGTAGATAACTACACAAGCATTGTCTGGAGCAAAAGAAATCAACACAACAATTACAACATTTTCAGTCAATTAGATACTACTAATAAAGCAGGTAATGAGTTAACATGCTTAATAAATAAACACCTATATTTACTTACGTTTCAACGAGTGATTACAAATTTTTGTACTTTACAATGGTAGCATTTGGAGCTGGATCCATAAAGTAGATGCTTTCCGTTTTTGTATTAATGGCAATCAAAACCCAGTGTACCCTACATTTTGTGTATTAGTAATGAGCAGTTATATAAAATTAATAGCATTATATATCCACCTAAAATTTGCAATTTACGAAACATTATAAGGGACAAAAAGTAGATGCTCTTTGTCAACATATCCCAGCAGAAACTTCGCTAAATTAGCTGAAGCCTCAGATATATCCCTTAGGTGAGACACGATATGTGGTGATGCAAAAGAGTAGTTGGCTGCCAAGGCGGGATTTTTGGAGAAATAAACCTCACACAAATACCTAAGAAACAACAAGATTAGAAAAACTACGTACAAACAAACATACATGAAATTTGTGAACACATATTACCTAATGTAAAAGGCAAGACTCGATGCACTTAACCACTGTTCATCCAATACTTCTAAAACATTCTCTTTATTAATATGCTCGGTCCAAGGGTCTCCATCCCAAAAAGGTCCCATTTTCACCTCTATATCAGTAACGCGATCGTACTTAACAAAAAGACGAACAAGCTCCAAAACAGTACCATCACGAGAAACATCTCCTGTGAGTGGATAACCTAGTTGTTTCGAAGACGCACCAGTAATTGACTCAAGTGTTTTCTCCCTATCACTAGCATTTATGTTCTTTTCCTTATTGGTTTTTGGGGGTGTCTACATAGTAGGAAAATACAATTGAATATTAGATAAGATAATAGGTTGTTCAGGTAATTCAACAATTCTACCAATATCATACACAAAACCATAAAAAAATTAAATAGATGTTCAACCTCTAACTTCATGGAGACCAATTTGCGTGGCCATGCGAGAAAATATCCCGGAGCTTCCCCGACAAGATTGGCCTCATCACAAGCTCTAGGTAGTTTAGTTTTCAACTCTGAAGGTACCGCCACCTCAAACTGTACCTTGACATCTCCTTCTTCTAATGGAACACCATGAAGCATTCGATCACTAGGATCATTCCACAAGGTCCCTCGCCTAACATACCTACGACCGGGCTCTAGGAACAAATAACAAGGATTTTTTCCCTGTATATGGAAATATTATCAACAGAATATGTACTTAGTAGAATTAGAAAGAAAAGCAGACTAAAACTAGAGTAAGCAGAATATAATGATTAAAACTAGAAAGAAAAACAGAATTAAAACTAGAGTAAGTAGAAGTGTAGAACATAATGATACTGTTACCTTCTTATAACTACTCTAATTAAATGCAAAAATTATTTCCCTGTTATTTATGTAATAATATTCCTTGCATCTAATTAAGTACATATTTCCTTTTAATGCAGAAATGTATTCTAGCAGGATCTGTACAACCTCTTTTTTGACATGTGGGTATGTAAAGTACTTACTTTGATTAGATAATAACCTAGCTAGCGATGAATTTATACCTCAGGAAGGTCTTCACTTAAATCAATATCACGATCATCATCGTGGTCACCATCGAAGTCATCATCCATGTCAAAGTTGTCCATATGGCTGGAACCTCTTGATTGCACTCCCGGAATGTACCCCTTTTTTCAACTCCTTGATCTCATTTTTCAGAAAAGAAATATCATTTTTTAACTTAGTCATCTCGCTGGTAGATGATAGTGTTTGCAATGAGGTCTTTGTTACCCCCATCCTACACCTCTTACTCTTCCTGAATACTCTAATGGTATCAACCGAGCAAGCAAGTCATCTAGTCCAATATTTGTAAGCTCGTGTTCTTGCAATTGATTTGATATGGCAACCTAATAACGTAATATTTTTATTAGTGCAACTAATACAATTTGAATAATTAATCTTACACAAATTGTGAAATGGAAAGATTAAATATTACCACATCCTCCATAACTTGCAATGTAACAGGATCATCCACGACACCATCCGCATTTCGCCTAGCATACTCCCAAGCATCTATTCGCGTCACGACAGGGTTCTCTTGTCCGGCCTTAATCTTCTCAACAATCTGTACATCAGATATAAATCAACTAAATTATAAGTTTAAAACACATCATTTACATTTCTCTAAATTCTGGGTAAATATTACATTCTGTGTTGTAAGTCCTAATTTGTGCAGGTGGAAATTCCTTAGTTACATTCTGTAATTGGTAACAATCACAATTTTTTTGGAAACCTGTCAAGTTGAACTGCTTGCTGCTGCAAGAGTACAGGGATTAACAGATCCAACAGAAACTGGAAATTTACAATATCTTGAGACACGAATCCAAATAAATGAACAAAGAGGCACATCGACAGAAGGAATTCAAGGAGTGGAGATAATTAAAAGCGTTGTGTATGGAGGGTTAGTAGAATCAGTAACAAGCCTTGGTGTTGTGTCATCTGCATCTAGCTCTAATGTCACTACACGTAAGTTTTTAGAATGTGGACTGTAATTTTATTTTTTTTGATGTCTTACATTCCATTTCTTTGTAGTCTTGTGTACATACAGTGGATCAAAGATTGACTAAATTCTAGTAGAAAAAGGAAAAATATTTAGTAAAGACCTTCTAGTAAATACACACAGAGATCTGTAATAAACAAATATCTCACTCCAGGATTGGTTTCTAGGTTGATTCATTGGCTAACACCGTTATGATATGTTCCGCTAAATGTTTTGTATGTTTTTGGTAGTCAGAAATACTATCAATATCTTGCAATGTGAAAATGACCACCTTACATGTATGAGTTACTTCAAGGTTTTTGCACATTTAGTACTTCATAATTCTTAATTTTTTTAGGGTCGAATATACTAAAGCCGGTGTCAAATTCAGAGAGCTACTAATGTGTCTTTCATTGCAGTGAATGTTTTCGCTTTGGGACTAGCTAATCTTATCGGAGGACTATTAATCATTGGTCACAACGTGAGTAAATGTTTTTTTGAAGAATAATATTTCTCTGAAAAATTCCTTAGTTTCATTATAAAGTGAAGCTAATAATGATTTATAATAGTACTGGTTTAAGTGCTGCAACAGTTTACTTGATTTTAGGGAGTGGTTAGATATAAAAGAAGATAGCACAAGCATAGGAGAAAAGGTCTAGCAACATTATTGAAAAATTTAGTCATGTTTTACTTAAAACAGAGATTGTTTCACCTATTACTAAAAACTAACAGAAAAGAAAATGTTAGTCTAAAAGTAAGGGACAAATGAGACTTGAAACTTACAATTATCTCTCTAATACGAGCATAGCCAACACATGCCTTCCTGTATCTCGCTTCCATCGATTCTGCTCGCTCCTTATTTTTTTTACTTTTTTCCTACCATGTAATTGTTAGGTAAGTATAATCCTTAATTAAGTACATATATGGTTTTCTAAAATAATTAACTAGTATTGAAAATTTTACCACGAAATTTCCTGTCACTGAGCTCTCCACAAACTCTTTCCAGTATTGTGCCACGGTGGATAAGTTTTCATACAGAGGAGGTGGTTCTGTGGAGTAGTTACCATTTTCGTCTCTCGCTAAATTCCTCAATCTGGTTCTGAATTGTCGATGAAGGGTTCCGGCACAAGAAATAATTGTTTTCCTATGTACTTCTTCAATCCCATTGAAAGTTTCCAGCACGTAAACATAATTGTTAAATTTACAAAACCAGAAAAATAACTTATGAGAATAAAGCCCTGGGATAATGCAGATACTGAACTAAAAAGAAAAGATATATTCCAAAGATGTTCAATATTTGAACATTTGAGATATATTTATAATTCATAATATGATTTAGTTGATCATTTGAGACTGAGAGGTGTATATTTTTCTTGTTTGGTTTAAATGCAGGTGGATTTGGTAGTGTATACAAGGGAAGCCTAGCAGATGAAACTCTAATTGCTGTAAATTTGCAGTAAATATATGAAACTCTGATTGCAGTAAATTTATACTGTTCTGAGGGATCACAACGGTATGTTATCTTTGATTTTTGATAAATTTACTTTACCTTGAGAATTGTCCATTTTTTACTGAATATGTCATCATTTACAGGATTCTAGTTTATGAGTACATGAAAAATGGATCACTTGATAAGTGGATATTTTTCCCTTATAAAAATCGAGAGAGACTTCTAGACTGGCCAACTCGATTTAATATAGCAGTGGGTACTGCTCAAGGGATTGCCTATTT
This sequence comes from Saposhnikovia divaricata, assembly GCA_036435485.1. NCBI lineage: Eukaryota > Viridiplantae > Streptophyta > Magnoliopsida > Apiales > Apiaceae > Saposhnikovia > Saposhnikovia divaricata. The sequence goes on along the minus strand of CM071595.1, from coordinate 171,501,645 downwards.
TCACGAGCAGTGTCGTAACTTAATAACCATTCATCTGATTCCGAAAAAAGATATATTCCAAAGATGTTCAATATTTGAGTATGAAATAAATAGATAGCAGACTATATAATGATTCAAACTAGAAATAAAAGCACATGAAATAAACTAGATAGCAGATTATGTTTTACCTTAATTTCATCCCACAAAGCTTGTTTCACAGAGAGCAAATCTTTTCTGCGCCAATTATCACATGTGATTGGAACATGCCGCCTTGTATAAGAGCCAATATAATGTACCAGGGTCATAGATGCTCTACCAATTGGTTGTCCCAGCTCATTCCAATTTACCTAAAAATATGTGGATGATTATTGGAAAAGAAAAAGAATATACAAGTAATTTGTAATAGTAATGAAATCAGCATTTTTCAAAACTATTTTGCATTTTTCTATTACCATTTGCAATACCCCTTTAGTCCTTGCTTTCTTGACCTTTTTCATGTTTATTATCCCTCGCCTAGCACTCTTCTGTGTGACACCAGTGTCATTCGTGCCATCTGTTCCCTTTCACCGGCGTGATCCAGAAGTCATAATCTTGAATAGAAATAAAGAAAGACAATTAATGACAAGATTAATACTAAATCAAATAGATGTTACATGTTTTTTTTGCCATAATAGATGTTTACAACAAGTATACATACATTTTTTAGCTTTCATTTTCCTTTTACGTTTTTTAATAGGCTTTGATCTTTCGTGTCCATGCACATTCAAAAATTCTGGATTCACATATTCTCCTTCGTCATGATCATTTCTAGAATAATAACATTCATAATCGTCATCCTCGTTCATTGTTGGAGAAATGTTGGCTCTAACAAAAGGATCATCTATGGCATCAACTTCTTCATCTACACCATCACTAACTTGATAGCTATTGTTGAGCTTGTTTGACAAAACGACAATCGACCATTTCTTATCAATCGGATCAGTAACGTAGAAAACTTGTTGGGCTTGTGTTGCCATTATGAACGAATCATCTTTGTACCCGATCTTGGAAAGATCAACCCGTATAAATCCTGAATCTTCCACATGTACACCACCGACATTGTTTACCCAATTGCAATCGAAAATTGGCACCCTAAATCCAACATAATCGAGCTCCCAAATATTCTCAATTCTTCCAAAGTACGTTGTATTAGTCAAAACCAGATCTTTGTCATTACTTGATTGATGTAGGGCCGTTGCAGTAATTGCAACTCCACTATTCTGCATTGTGCTTGTTGCATCATGTTCCTTGGTGTAAAAAGTGTATCCATTTATGATGTAACATTTATAAGAAAAGATAAATAAATCAGGACCTCTTGACAACCATTTAATCCTATCTGATATTGACACATTGTTCCGTGATAACTCATTTGTGACATGGTTCTTGAACCAATCAATAAATGTTCGATTATGCTCAACTTCGATCCAATTGGCACCTCTACGTGGATGCTCTAAGGTGATAGTTTGTTTATGTAAATTCACAAAGGGAATAACATCAACACTATTGTGTAGAACACAAAGATGCACACGACGCCATTGTTCAATATCGATCTCCACTTGATGACCTTCGGTAACACCTTCACCATCAACCCTACCACTATGACGATGGATTGGAAGACCAATTGCTTCTACATTTGGGATAAATTCTGACCAAAATTCTATTGCTTCTTCTATTAGATAGCGTTCTACTATGCAACCCTCTGGTCGAGACCTATTCATCACATATTCTTTCAAAATTTTCAAATATCGCTCGACTGGATACATCCATCTCATACGAGCTGGACCACACATCCTAGTTTCATAAATTAGGTGAACAGTCAAATGAACCATGATGTCGAAGAAAGATGATGGGAAATACATCTCAACCTCACAAAGTGTCTCCACAATTTGTCGTTGGAGATATGACAACCTTCTAGGATCAATGACCTTGCTACTCATTGATTTAAAGAACCAACACAACTTTGTGATTGTTACCCTCACCTTTTCTGGCAAGATGGGACGGATAGCAATAGGAAGCAAATTATCCATGACGACATGGCAATCATGGGATTTTAAACCCTTTAACTTCAGCTCATCCAAATCCACAAGACTCTTGATATTGGATGAATATCCTTCTGGGACCTTAACAGAATGGAGTGTTTGGAGTAATACTTTCTTTTCATTTCTAGATAAAGTATGGGCAGCAGGAGGTAAATAAGGTCCTTTTCCCACTTCTTCCACAGGGGCTAGTTCGCTTCTTATTCCCATATCTATCATGTCCATTCTTGCACTGAGACCATCTTTAGTTTTACCCTTGACACCCAACAGAGTACCAATTAGGCTATCAAACACGTTTTTCTGCACATGCATGAGATCAATAAAATGTCTGACATAGAGGTCCTTCCAATAAGGTAATTCAAAGAAGATTGAACGCTTTTTCCAACCCCTAGTCGGAACATTCTTTGCAAATGTCTTACCCAACTCTATGTTCAGATTTTCAACCTCTTCGAACACTTCAGTGCCAGAGCGTATACGAGGGGCACCTCGTTGCTCAACTTCACCATTGAATGCCATCGTCATTTTTCGATACCGATTATTTGGCTCCAACCACCGCCTATGCCCCATATACACACACTTCTTGCAATTCTTCAATCGGAGATTATCGGTCTCCGTACCACACAAAGGACATGCATCATAGCCTTTAACACTATATCCAGAAAGATTACCATAAGCCGGAAAATCAATTATTTTTCCGAACAACATGGCCTTCAACCTAAAATGATCATTTCTATGTCGATCATGTACTTCAATACCCTCTTCCCAAAGTAGCTTCAAATCCTCGATCAAAGGTGCCAAATATACATCATTGTCATTACCAGGTTGTACAGGACCAGATATCAATGTAGACATCATCATATATTTGCGCTTCATGCAGAGCCACGGCGCCAAGTTATAGATAATAAGAATGACAGGCCAAGTACTATGAGAAGTACTTTGAAGACTGTTAGGGTTCATTCCATCTGTTGAAAGTGCTAAACGAAGATTCCGTGGTTCCTTCCGAAAGTCCTGATGTACATCATCAAATGTCTTCCACTGAGGTAAATCGGCTGGGTGTCTCAACATTCCATCTTTAATTCTCCCATCATGATGCCATGTTAAATGTTTAGAATCTTCTACACTAGCATACAACCTCCTAAGCCTGGGTATTATTGGGAAGTACCACATGACCTTGGCCGGAGAATTACCATTCGTGAAACGTTTTAAACTACATTTGGGACATTCATCCAACTCTGCATACTCTTTTCGATAAAGAATACAATCATTTGGGCAGGCATGAATCCGGTTATGTACTAATCCAATAGATTTAAACATTTTTTTAGCCTCATACGCTCTACGTGGGAGGACATTGCCATCTGGTAAGAGGTCACTAACAGCTGTGAGCATCTCTGAGAAGAACACATCAGAAATTTGGTGTCCAACTTTTAAATTATACAGAGTCAACACAGCTGATAACCTAGAAGCCTTGGTGCAGCCCGGCCACAATGGTAATGCAGCATCATTTTTTAACTTTTCATCACGTAATTCTTCATTAATCACATTGGGAATATCCTTTTCAACACGAGAATTATCATTATCGGTGTCAACAAACTCGGTATTAACAAACTGTTGATTGGTATTATAATTACTAGAGCTTTGTTCTCCTCTCTCTTCTCCATGATATGTCCAGCGTGTATAGGTTTTATCAATACCGTGAAATATCAAGTGATCATACAACTCAGCCACACCATTAACTTCAATAATATTTAAACATTTCATACAGGGGCATAAGATGAAGTTGATGTTTTTCGAATTTTCAGCCGCAACTTTACAAAAAAATTTCACACCACTCTTATATTCTTCAGAATTCTGAGGTGCACTTATCCAATTACGATCCATTACAACACAAAAAGAGAGACAACCTGAAGTTTTTTATTGTACAATTTAGCATCAAAATGGAATATGTCATACAACAAATTAACTAATATTCATATATTAAGCAAGTAATTAAAAACCATTTGTTATAAACTATAAGTAATATGCTTTAGTTTGAACTTGTAATTATATGGACAGTTTAATGAAAGTTGGGCATAATTGCTAACTAAGCAGTTCAAATTGTAATATGTTCCCATTATTTTAAGACCTAAGCACTGCTACTTAAGTTGTGGAGATCATTTCTGCTATATAGGTGGTTCTAAACCCTCATTCTAGAATTAAATAACCCCACAAACACACACAACAGGGAGCACCAAACTAGAATAATAAAAACAAATAAGTATCCCCCATGGCCAACTAATTGACAAAGGAATATGTTCTAAAAGCTAAACATGTATAAAATTCACTCATAATTTGACAATCCAAACAAGGTATCACTGCTTCCAAAACTCGGGTGAATACTATTCAGCTCAAATAATTTTTAACTGACATTAAATTTGACATACCAAAACCAAGTTATACCTTTTAATATTGTGAACTGAGAAGCCAAACCCCACACCGAAATTGAAGCCAATACCTTCTAATCTTGAAGCAGCTACAAAATTGAAACATCAAATTAAAAAAAAACAGAAGAAAACCGAAAAGAAAAACTCAGAACTCGCGACCAAAAACTCAGACACCAACAGATTAACTCGGCAGAACTCAGCAAAGGCAGTGAACACAACTCGAACAAACAAATAGCCACTTGAAATCACAAACTATACAGAAACACACAGGCACGACAAAAGCAGGTACATTACTCAATATCTCAGCACAACTCACGAAATTTAAACAAAACACAGACCACACCTCTGCAATTTACAGTAACAATGAATTAAGAAACATCAACTCAGCCTCCAGCAAAGAACTTCGAAAAATCAGAAACTCACTTGAACAAAACTGAACAAAACTGGAACTGAACAAAAACAAAAACTAAACATGAGACTCAACAGTAAAATACAATTAAACACGACTTGAACAAAACTCAACATAACTAAACAAAACTCAGAATCAATATAACTCAGAATCCCTAATTACTCAGCAAACAAAACAAAGAAAAATGTGTTTGTAGAACGTGTTTTGGGTTTGGGGTTTTAGCAAGAAGGGATTCGTAGGGAAAGGGAGGAGGGGAGAGAGGTTGTTTAATTCGAAGAAGAAGGACAGGAGAGAAAAAAAAAACAAATCAATTAAACAAACCCAGTGATTCAACAAACCCATTGATTAGAACCCTAAAATTGAAAACCAATTAAACAAACCCAAATGATTAGAACAAATCGAAACCCAAATCACTAGTGTTTAGAGGGAGAAATAAACAAACCAATTAAACCCTATAATCACTGTTGCAAATTGTAGAGAAGATGTGCGATTGATTGAAGATGATGAAGAGAAGTAGATCTGGCCGCCAGTGGGAGAGTGGGAGTGATATAGAACTTAGGTTTTTTTAGTAATTGATATATGCGTATATAGTTAACTGTGTGACATTAATAAATAATTAACAAATGCTAAAATATGTTGTTAACTTCAAGAGCCCTTCTCAAAACGCTATAGTAGAGTTTAATAACGAATAAAAAAATAAATAAAAAGTACTTGAAAAATGGTATCTTCAATAGCGCTTGTGGAAACGCTATTTAAATTTATGCTAGCATAGCGTTTATTGAAAAAACGCTATAGAAGAATTTTTATTTTTATTTCTATTTATTTTTATTCACTTGCATAATTCCTTGCATACGTTTTTTATAAAAGCGCTATTTAAGATGTCCACTTACACAGCACTTCCTAAAAAACGCTATGCAAGTGTCCAAATGACTTACTTATAATTTATAACATTGCAACAAATAATCACATCATTAATTAGAACAAGTATTCCATTAAATAGTAATTACTAATCATTATTTATTTCAACTTTATGTCTAAAAAAATTATTTTCCTTCTTTTTTCTACCTCATTTTTCTATCTTTTTTCCTTTTTCTTCAAATTAATTATTAAAATAATAATAATGAATGAATATGAGTATGTTGTTGAAGTTCATATGCAAAATGAACTTCTTAAATTACTAAGAATTTATTATGTAATATTTATAAGTAACAAATTTGGATATTGTTAGACCTGCTCTACAAAATGTTTAATAGACAAAGATACCACTCTCCTGTACAGAAGGTAATAAATCACGTACTAGCTCGGCATATTCTTCCTGCAGTAGTCAGGGCCTCAGGGGTTATGCTTTTCGATATTGTTGCTGCCAGCTGCCTGTTTCAAGAATTCGAGCTCATTAAGTATTTAAGTATTTTAAATATTCAAATTTTCAATTTTATTTAGAATATATAAATATAATATTTGTTTATAAGATAATATAAAATTGATTTATAGGACCACATTGACAACTTTTAAAGTTGCCAACTATTGGAGTAGATTTATAACAAAAGTTGCCAACAATGAGATGGAGGAGAGAAGAAATAAAAAAGTAATATATGTGATGATGTGTACAACTATGTTGGCAACTTCTATTGGAGATGCCCTTAGTTCCGAACCAGCTGTTGACTTGTTAGTTGTTGCACAACTAATTTATTCTTAAAGAATGACTTTGAAAACAAGGCTAATGTTAACAAATCTCTTTTTAATATGTCGGCCCTTCTACCAACTCTCTATATCTGGCCTTTCCACTCACCAAGAGACGTTGCTTTTCAGAAGCTAGGTCATATAATTGCTAAGTCTCGTAATCTGCACATTGCATTTTGATCAATGCTAGCTAGGTAGCTTAGAAAATGTAACATGCAAACATTATGTATGTATATGTGTGTTTTATCATCTGAGGTTATCAAAGCATTCGCTTGTCCTTCTATGTGTGTGTATGTAGTAAAGTTTAATATTTGAATACTACATAACTCTTTCTTCTTCTTTTTTTGTCACACTACTTAACTCTTTCAAGAATATTATATTAACAAATACTCCCCCGTCCCGTCCTTTATTTACAGTTACTATTTTGGTTCGTCCCATCAATTTCTTTACATTCAAAAAATAGTAAACTTTTAATAATATAAAATACTATTACACCCACTAACTTCCTCCACTTTCTCAAATCTATTATTAAATATTGATAGCTCCCACCACTTTACCCACTTTTCATTACTTTATATATATATATATATATATAGGTCTCCGTGCCCACCAAGGACATCCTGGTGGGACGGAGGGAGTATTATTTTGTATTTTTATATCGCATAGAGTTACAAAACTTTTCACAAAAGAATAAATATCTCAATTTTATTCCCTGCATTCACACTAATATCAACCAATAAAAACATTTATTAGTAGAATCCAATCCATTTTGTGAATTTTTAATTACATATTTTCTATGCACTTAAAATTACTTTTTTTTTTGCTAAATTAAATATATATTAGAAAAAGAAGGGATTAACCCTTGGTCTATGAGAACACAGATAGAACTATCTATAAACAATTTGTAAGACCAGATTGTAAATAGAAAGCAAGAAACATGAAAACATGAAAACTTATATGATTAGATCATTCCTACTACAGGCTATTTTCGAGAACCAAGGTAAACTAGCAAGCTTGGCGCGAGTATCAGAGAGAATGCCCTTAAAAACGTTCTTTGGTTGAAGAATCCCTCTATTGTGCATATGAGAGTTTCTTTCTCGCCAGATGAAATAGGAATAGACTTGAACAAGAAGAAGCATAATTCTTCTCTTTGCACTGTCCATGATATGCGAGAGGTGAAGTTGAAAATCTTGCCAAGTATGACCAGTAATTCCCACATTAAACAGCCATAATAACGAAGATAGGACGTGTCGACTAAAACAACAATGCAAGAATAGATGATTGTCAGTCTCACGTCCTCCCACGCATAAGAAACAGTGTTGATCGAGCTGAATACCGAACCTTGCAAGACGAGACAAGGTATTAAGGCGTCCATGACTTAGCAACCATTGATGATGAGCATACCTTTCCACCTTTAGATGATGCCAGACCGTGGAGAAGTACAGCACTGGTTGATTGCGATGCCGAATGGAGTCCCAAATATGCCATGTTTTGATCTTACGAATATCCAAACCATCCCACATGATAACATCACGGTTGTTTAGATTAAAGCAAGGGAAATTGAAAGTGAGGATCATTTGAGACAAGGTGTGGTCTCGATGATGGTGTCTCTGGTTCGGTCGAGGTAAGCACCAAATACCTGAACTAATAATATTAAGAACCTTAGCATCTTTATTCATTCCACACTGAGATATAATAGGTGATGTTAAAGATTTAGCAAGACAATCACCGTTCCACCAAGGATCAAACCAGAGGGAAATTGTGGAGCCATCACCTATCGAATACGAGATGAAACAAAGTGCAAGGTAACGAAGTCTTAGCACATTTTTCCAAATCCAAGAGCAGTCTGTTAGAATTTTCGTAGTCCAGAAATAGTTGTGCTTGAGAACTGTTTGGTTGACCCAAGTAGCCCATAAAGAAGGAGCCTTTATAATGATTTTGAGCAGGTGACCGATGATTTGCGCCTTATTCCAATCAAAAGAATACTTTAGACCAAGACCACCTTCCGCCTTAGGTAAGCAAATAGTTTTCCAACTGACCTTAGCTCCCTCTTTTTCATTAATTTTACCTTTCCAAATAAACTTTGTAAACATTGATTGCATTAAAACATGAATTGCTTTAGGAATAAGAAAGTGGTTTGACCAGAACGCTTGAATGGCAAAAAGAACGGACTTAACTAGTTGCACTCTCCCGGCGAAAGAGAGAAGCAAAGAGGTCCACGTACCAATTCGATGCGTAAGCTTTAGAACCAGAGGCATGCAGTCATTGATACACAGTTGAGAAGAGATGAGGGGAACCCCTAGAAACCGCACTGGAAGGCTTCCCCGAGGAATACCATGAGAATCATCAAACCACTCTACAATCTCATGGTGGCAGTTACAAAAGAAGCTGGTGCTTTTATGAACGCTAGGAACGAGACCACTGAGTTCAGAAAATGTATGCACAGAGTCCATAATGTGAGTACTAGATGTCTGATCCCCATGGCCGAAAAAAAGCACATCATCTGCAAAGAAAAGGTGCGTGATGTCGAGATCCTTGCACCTCCAATGATGCTTAAACCCCGCAGGTTTCGACTTAAGAAATTGAGAAAGCACATTCATACATAGAACGAAGATGTAAGAAGACATGGGGTCACCTTGACAAATTCCTTTTGTACCATTAAAATAACCATGAATCATACCATTGAGCTTAACAGAATACTTGGCTCCACAGATGCACAACTGGATTCATCGCACATACCGGGGGGAAATGCATTTTGTGAAGTACGAGTAGAATAAAGTCCCACCTTATAGAATCAAATGCCTTGTGTAGATCAAGTTTGAGAGTACATCTGGAAGCCCCTGACTCTCTATCAAAACCCCTAAATAATTCTTGAGCTAATAAAATGTTGTCAAAGATATGCCTCCCCGGGATGAAAGTCGACTGAGCAATATCAATGACACTAGGCAGCACAGATTTGAGTCTAGTGGATATGATTCGGGATATACAATTATAAGCAATAGTACACAGTGAGATAGGTCAAAAATCTCGCATATGGGTAGGAGTATTGACCTTGGGAATAAGAGCAATATATGTAGAGTTGATACCTGTGTGCATATTAAAGTCATTAAACAACGAAAGAACGGCTTCACAGAAACATTCACCAACAATGCACCAGGTGGCCAAGAAGAATTCAATAGTAAACCCGTCGGGCCCAGGGGCTTTGTTCTTTTTCATTTTCTTCAAGGTAGCGTATATGAGATCATTCGAGACCGGGGCTTCTAAGATAGATGCTTGAGCATCAGAAATAGATGGACATGTGATTCCCTCAAGTAGTCTTTCATTTTCAGAAGGACGCACAGGGGCACCAAGGAATTCAGTGTAGTAATCCACAGCGACTTTAGCACAATTTCTCTGAGCTTGAACTAGATTGCCAGAGTGATCAAGGAGAGCCAGTACTTTGTAGGTATTCCAGTTTGATTTGCACTCATTGTGAAAAAATTTGTTGTTTCCATCTCCTTTAGAAAGCCACTTCACCCTTGATTTTTGGAATGAGAGAGATTCCTCTTCTAAAATAGCCTTGTTAAGATTTTGGATGAGCTCAAATTCCTTAGCAATTAGATTCGTCGATGGCACAGCTAGGAGATTATTTTGAGTGTCAACAAGAGCTTGACGATCTAACTGAACATTAGTGTGCAAATTTCCATGCCTTTTATTGAGGTCCACAAGAGCGTGCTTTACAGCCTTGAGTTTCCTGCATAGGATAGCCATAGTGTCTGCAAAAAGAATAGTAGAGCTCCAAACATGTGAAACAGTTGACATGAAGTCAGGGATGTCAAGCATATAATTAAAGAATTGGAACGGCTTACCAAAACGATCTAGCTGCATTGGAACAGTTAGAAGAAGAGGATTATGGTTCATGATTCCCCTGTTTTGGCTACAACATAAGCCTCCGTGTGAGTAACCAAACCCCATTACCAACAACTCTGTCCAGACGCTTGAAAATAGGATCGAGCACACGTTTAATTGTCCAAGTGAAGGGGTCACCTACTGTTGAAAGGCATATGACTCAGCCTATTTGTAGTTAGAGGATCCTAATTCAATTAAACTAGATTGTAATAAGTAAATAATATTATCTGTCATAGGAATCTCAGAAGATGCTATCTGTCAGAAGAAAAATCAACATGTCAATCTATAGTTTTGATGTCTTACACTGGAAGAAGTTCAGTCTACTGATTAAGCCTCAGTGTAGCATTCAAAGTGATGGATTTATTTTTAAAAGGACAGAGATTTCTATCAGTGACAATGAAACAGTTTCAGTACAAATGTATTTGAAGAAAGTCAAGAAAAGAAAAAGACCACAGCTTAAAGTCAAGATGAAGAACATATATTGGAGTTAGTCGTTCATGAACCAGACAGTACATCGAGCGTCAACAACGAACCAGTGTATGTTCTTTATTAAATTACGTGGTACTAAGTGAAGTGTTGTCTACTAAAGGATATGTATTAATTCTGCTTTAATTAATTAAATCATTCGAATTAATATATTTGTTAAAGTAATTATTAAATTAATTAAATCGGAATTAATATGTAAAAGAAATAATTATTTAAATGATTGTTGCAAATCATTTGATTAATTATAAGCTGAAAATATATAATAATATAACTATCAAAGGATAGTTATATTCAGTTAAAGTTGGACAGTCATATTCAGTGCAAGTTTGATAGTCATATTCAGTTCAAGTGTGACAGTCATATTTATTTCAAGTGTGACAGTTATATTCAGTTCAAGTGTGACAGTCATATTCAGTTCAAACTGGATAGTCATATTTAGTTCAAACTGGACAGTTATATTTTGTACAAACTGAGACAGTCATATCTAGTTCAAACTGGATAGTTATACCGAAAGTTATATTGGATGGATTGTTATATTCAGTTCAAACGGACAGTCATATTACTTGCAAAGGGATAGTCATACCGATTGTTATATCAGCCAGCAGATAGTTATATCAAGCTCAACAGATAGTCATATTTAACTACAATATGACTATGATTAAACAAGTGATCAGTTGGCTATATAAAGAGACAGAAGCATCAGATTTGTACACAACACAGACACACGAAAACTCACAGGAAGAAAAAGGAGACCCAAAAACATATCATTTCTTTCATCTTCAAGCAATTAAATTGCCATAAATTCTTGAGTTCCTTGTAACAAAAATTGTATCCATTGGAACTTAATTATTTGTGACTTGTGTACTACTAGCGAATTAAGTTTCCTAGTTCTTGACTTGATATCTTGATTTTTATTAACTAAATTAGAAAAGTTCATGTCGAATTTTCTAATTAGTTATTAATTACTTGATAATCATTTGTATTGATTTTGTAACACCCATCAAGTTAATATATTGTTATATTCAACTTGAAATTTGTGTTATTTATATTCCGCACAAATTTGTTTGAATTAAATTTTATTCATAAGACAAATTTGGAGAAAATGATATAGATTGTATTCAACCCCCCTTCTACAATCTTATTGGACCTAACAACTGTGCGTAAAGAAACAAGGCCAGCATTTGAGAGGCAATCTCTGAAGGCTTGCATATCGTGAGTCCAGATCTCCCTACCCCCACAAACTTCATTGAGGTTAAGAATACAGTTAAAATCCCCTAAACAACACCAGGGGAATGCGGTATTGCTAATAGAATTGAGGTCATTCCATAACAAGAGACGTTCTTTTGGGTCATTCGAGGCATAAACAAAGGTAGCCAAGAAGGTAAGATCCTTCTCAAGAAACGTTACAGTACATGTAATATGTTGAGTTGACTTGGAGTGAAGAGACACACCCCAAACAGAGGGGTTCCATCCCACCCAGACACGGCCGTTATAATGAGAGTCGTAGTTGAACAACCAATTCCACGACCTATTAATTTTCTTTGAAATATGCAAAGAGCGCTTTTCTTTAACTTTCGTTTCCATGAGACCAATAATAGAAAGAGAATTTACAGAGATAAAATGCATAAGTTCACGTTGATGAGGGCCTTTGTTCAGACCTCTAACATTCCAAGAATCCAGATACATTAAGAACGTTTAGATGTTGGCACTCCTGCCAACCTGGGGCTTTTCCTGCTTGAGACTATAATAAACCCCTCCTCATCAACAATCTGTTTACCCCTTGGCTTTGGGGGCTTAAGAAACCCAGGACCTTCCTTAGAATTAAGGTCGATAATTAAGGAATGAGTAATAACCTCTGAGTGGTTTTTAACAGGCGACTTATTCTTCTTTCTATTTTGACTCGGGGATTGTCCAATATGACCTATGATCTGATCCTCTGTAGTACCTGCGAGTGCTGCAAACCCATTATCTATGGCAATCAGTGTAGCATCCTCAATCACCTGGCTCTCAAAGTGATTTATGTTAACATATTCACTATGTGTTGCTGTGCTTGCTGGTGGGATTCTGTCGAATTCATCTAAATTATCATGTTCTTTTTGAATCTCGTCCAAGATTTCGTCCTCATCCATAACGACATCACAACCACAAAATTTCCCAACCACATATGGCACCATTTCCATATTATTGATGAACTCTGCCTTTGAATCCTGATTAAAATTCAAAGCCTCGTCAGGGCACGCTGTTGTACCATTTGGAGCACTGTTCCCATATTCAGACGGAGCCCTTCTGGGTTTTTTACTAATCCTAACTGGATTATTTATACATCGAGCATTTGAGTGGCCAAATGCCTTACACAGACTACAAGAATAAGGCAATTGCGGATATTGGATCTCAACTTTTTCTTTCTCTTCAACACCATCGATATTTAGTACAATGACCAGACGAAGTCAGGTCTAGGAGCAGAGTAAGCCAGCTCTACTAGGACGTTAGTATATTTCAGAGGTTTAAATTTAGATGTAGCCATATCAAATTTAAGAGGGTTCCCCACAGCCTTTGCAATCGAAGAGAGGCTATCCTTTGACCAAAGAGAGTATGGAACATCTACAAGCCGGATCCAACATGGAACTTTATCGATTACATTTCTTTTAAACTTCGAGCCCTCCATCCATGGCATCAAATACAACGTTTTACCACCTATCTGGACCGTATTAAGATACAAAGCCATATTTCTTTCTTCCATTGTGCCAAAACGGAACGTGTAGTACCCTTTTGAGCTGTAATAAACACCCGTTAAGCCCTTGTTTTGCCAAATCTTATGAGCTTGTTCTCTAACAAATTTAAAAGCAAATCCACCTCCAATAAAGTGATCGACTATGCTAGTTTTCCACTGTTTCTGAGCATGGACCAAGTAATCTTTAGAAAAATTAACCGAGGCAGACCCATCCTCGTTATAGGTAATATCAGCTTCAACTTTAGCACAGGGGGTCGAATCAATTACATTTTTTGAGACAATATTGCTCCAGGTGACAGGTTTATTCGATGTTGCATTTTCATAAGTTTGTTGCAGTGGATTGAGAACTTTAAGTTGAGGAACATTACCAGTTGCGGAAGGTGGTTGAATATTTTGCACCAAAGAGGTAACTTCAGGAGGTGAAGCAGTCTTAACAACTGTACCACCGTGAGAGGCCTTAGACGAGGCTGCAGCTAAAGGACCAGTGACAGGCTGAACTGATCCATCATTTAAAATCAGATTGATTTGCTCTCTCATTCGAGCTTGGGCTCCCGGTGAAAGAGGTTCATCCATTACCTCATTGGTGTGGAAAGATCGGTTGTCAGCTTCAAAATTCATCTGAAGTTGTTGAATAGGAACTGGAACAACATAGTTGTGATTGATAAAAGCAACAAATTCATCAGAATTCATAGAACCTGAGTGCTCCGAGTTTTGTGAACCCATGAGAACCCCTATAGACAGATCGACGTTGATAATGATATGTTTGGACAAAGAAGAAGGAAAGGAGTAGAAATATGATAAGCGTGAGAGGCGTGAAGATGAAAGAGACGGTAAGAAAGGTGGTCAACGATTTAGAAAGAGGTGGTTTCGGGTGAGCGAAATAGGGAGCATATTGAATACTTCACATCTGAATAAAGATTGTTACTTAAAATTACTTTTAAATATTAGCTTGTACACTTCTATATTGAAAAAATGTTAAAACTTCCAAATTTAATTATCTATCAATTTCTCACGACTTGCAGGTATTAATATGTACACCAACAATTAATTAGCATATGTGTAATTCGAGAAAAAATATATATTTGATTTTAGAAACCCTAACGTTACTCAAGCTTAATTATAATGTAATGGTCGGAAACTTCTTGACTGCAAAAGTGGATTACAAGTACTATGATATTATAAAATGTATGTGGATATATATAGTTGGTACTTGGTAGTAGTATATGGCTCATCCGAAAGGCCAAATTAAGCAAAAAAAATTAGAGAGGGATGCTAAGCAGGAATCTTGGAGAAGCCAAGAATCGAGGATTCGAATATATTCTATACCTAAAAGATAATTTAAAATAAAAACGATAGTGAGAGAATATACTCGACCAATGAGACAATATTAAGCTACACATGCATATACCTGGCATATTCGGAATTGAGTCATTGTTGTGCAATTATCACCAGATAAAATATTTTCTTTTCGAAGTTGTGATTTGTGACACAATACTAAGCTTTTTGTCTTAACTTTTTACTCAACTTAATTACAAAATAAATAGACAGTAATTAGTTTGCTATACTAGATTAGTTAATTAGTGTTGATCTCGAATGTTTTTAACAGTTTCTAATTACGTTAAACTAATCGCTTCTTTAGTATAATATAAACAAGAAAATTATTCGTTTTATTCCACTATCAAGACATTGCAAAGGATTCCGATAATTACAGCCATCAGACAGTCAAATATTATCAAGTATACTGTGTAAAAAACATTTAACACACAAAGTAAGTTAAGACACGAAGGTCTGTGTTCTACCTTTTTTATGTCACAAAAAATGTATAGCTCGTAAAATCAATTATGCAGGTGAAGCTATGTTAGTAGGTGCAGAAGATGAAGTTTCGGGTGAATCAGAACGACTTTTTTTTTGGCTATAGCTTCCGTTTTTATCAGGATAATTTGTTTCACTTTGTTGCCTTAGCATTTTTGTAGCATTTGGTGCATAAACTCCATTTGCAGACCTGATCATGAGACCTGCCTCATCGTAAGTAGCAGCGGTGGATGTGTATTCTGGTGGCGGTGGCACCCATATTCCTCCGACCACCACAAACTGAGGTGCTTGTGCGTTGTTGCCTGAAGGGCTAGGTCTTCTTGTATATAGACGATATTTCTGAAAATAAAATATGTAAGTGCGAAGGTTAAGCTTTTGACATCAGACCATGCAATCTGAAGTTGAACTCCATCCATTAAACTCAGATTCATGGATTAATTATTAGGAAATTGATTATTGTTCACATCTTAATGAATGGTATCTCCGAATTGCAATAAGTTGTGCCGTTTCTCTATACTAATCAAATTAAAGACCACATCTATCCCTACGAGAAAGACAGATAATAACAACACACTTAAATGTGACTGTAAAGAGTTGATTGGATATGATAGGTGAATGCCAATCGAATATAACCAACCACATTGTTGGTCAGAAATACGATCAATTTGACCACATACCGACCTAAATTTGAAATTCAAAGTTTACCAACAAACCTGCAAATGACTTTTAACTTCATCGTTAGTGAGCCCATCAACCTTCATTAGTTCCCTGATTTGTTTTGGTGTACCAACTGCAAAATATTACCACAAATATTAATACAACCCAAGTATGGCAGAATTCATTCACAACATTAACTAGATAAAAGCATAATGAAATATGGAAATCTTAATTTGATACACACCATGAGCACCCCCAAGTTGTTCAAGGGCTTGCAAGAACCGCCTATGTAATTCAGGTGACCAACATCGCCTAGCTTTTTTTTGTGGATCTTTCTCTTCAACCTTACACCCACCACTACTGCCACCAGTCTCCTCCGTGGAGCTAGCTGCAGCAGCCAGTACTGGTGCCTCTACAATTTTTTTATCCTCTCTTATAAAAGGATGAAAAGCACCACCATTGCCATTTTTATTCATCTCAACAACTGCAACTTTTTTCCGGGAGTCCTGAAAACATGATTAATTTTTAAACTAATTGAACAAAACTCTGCATAATAATTTTAGTTGGTTTGCATAATAATTTACCCTAATTGTAAAGTTTCATTGAGTTACCTCTTTGGTGGTGGGTGAGTCTGGAGTTTGATTCCATAGCTGAACAGATCTAAGCCAATCTGATTTCTTCGACAATTTTTCACTGCGGCTATTATCAGTACTAATGACATTCTTAGCTTTCTTAGAATGTTGTTCATCCTCCTTGGAAGAAGCTGCTCTTTTTATAGGCATGAAGTCTTCCAAAACTGGTCCTTCACTTGATGTCTGCTCAGTGCATTCCGATAATTGCTTCGGACTGTAAAAATCTTTTTTGCATTTCTCAATAGCTGCAAAAAAAAAAAAAAGCCACAATAAACAGAGATCTTAGTTAAATCAACCAAAATGATAGAAAATTAAAATTAATGAAATGCAAGTTCTATATGCATCTAACCTTGAGAAACAAGGTCAAGACAGAGCGGAAGCTCGCGCTGAAACACTTGAATCTTGCGACGTTCCTCTTCTAACGATTCAAGATGTTCTAGACATTTCTGCATTTTGTCCGAGTAATTAACAGTCTTATTATTGGTAATCATTTTTGTTCTCCCTAGTTTTAGGTTTATTGGCTGATAAAGTAGTCTTATGTTTATATTAAGGAAAGGGAATCAAGGGATTATATATTGAAAGGATTTGATCTCATAAAGCATAGATGGATCCGGAGAGGAGAAGAATATAAGGATCTACTAGAATCATATAATGGAATAAACTTAGGCTATGTTCACTTCAGTTGAATGGAATGAGGGAGAATGAAATGAAATTTATACTCTGGAGAGAATGAGAAAAGTGTTAAAATTTTCATTCCTTAATTACTTCATTTTTTTCACACAATTTAAACTAAAGTTCTAACCACATGTTTTGGAATGAATGTTTCATTCTTCATTATCATCATTTTCCTTACAATCTTCATCATAATAAACTTCTTTTCTCTCATGTTTGTTCACTATATATCCAATGCTCCATGAATAACACTCTTATATAACTTTAATGAACACCATAGAATCTTACTTAAAAACTTTATTTAGATTCCAATTTTGACAACAAAAATATAGTTTATAAGTAACAATATAATATAACATCAAATTTAACATGATAACATATAATTTTCATTGTTACAAAATGTATATAAGATTCTTCACTTAAACTATGTGATTCTAATTTTAACAATGTATTTTTTTTACGAAAAATAAAGTATTTTGGATGATATTTTTTATTGTTTTTAATATAAGATATTTTTCATGGAGTGCAACCCTGTATATATATATATGAATCCATGAATCCAACTTTAGGAATTTTAAAACAATGTTATATATATATATATATATATAAAATTGCACTCTAGAAGAACATAAATAACAATAAATAATATAATCATAAAACTTTATTTTTCATAAAAATTGATTTGTTATGATAAAAATCCCAAATTTTAACAACAACTAAACTAAACATATCGAATCTAACGTTGAATCTCATCTAAATTTAAAAATCAAATGTTACATAGAATTCATTATAAATATATATATATATATATATATATATATATACACTAGCTTATAGCCCGTGCAAAGCACAGGTTACTTTTAATTTTTAAATTTTTTTTTTTTTGCTAAGTTAAGTATTATATAAAGGCAAAAAAAAGAAGGGGTTGACCCTTGCTCTAGACCAAGCTAGAGAGAGCTATCTATGACTAATTTAGACAAAAGCAGATTAGAGATAGAGAGAACGTTGGGCAGAACAACCCAAGAAACAAATCAAATAGAGATCCACCTATACAAAACTAAGTTAGCATGTTACTGAAACCAGGCCGTGTTGCGTAATTTAGTCTTAAGATCCACCATAATTCCTTGAATAAGTTTACTTGGCCCAAATCCACCGTTACCATGATGTCTTGCATTTCTCTCCCTCCAAATGTGATAAGAAAAAATTTGTGCTGTGAGCAGAGCGACATCCCTAAGACTACTATCTTGGACGCATCCCAGAGAGGTCAAAACCTCCACCCATGAAATACCAACAAACCCTACCTTGAGGATTCCGGACAGCTTCGATATTATGAAGCTACTGAATGGGCAAGTTACAAACAAATGAGAATCCGTCTCAATCCCTCCCACACAGAAATGACAAAATGGAGATACATCCAAGCCAAAGGAAGCGAGTCGAGAAAGAGTTGGCAATCTTCCATGACATAGAACCCATTCATGATGTGCATAGCGTAAAATTCTGAACCTATGCCAAACGAATCCATACCAACTTACCTGAGGCGTTGCTGTGCGAATAGAATTCCATACATGCCACGATTTAAGTTTACCAAGTGGCTGATCATCCCAGTAAATTAAATCTGCTGTGCTTAGGTCGAAATATGGGTAGTCAAATTGGTGGAGCCAAGAAACTAGTCCTGGATGCAAATGGTGAAAATTGTTCGATGCACGAGGCAAAACCCAGCGCCCCGTGGAGATTAGAGAATGAACAGTTGCATCACAAGTAAGGTTTGTTTGGGAAATGATTAGGCCCGTTCTGTTCGTAGCTAAACAGTTAGACCTCCACCATGGATCGAACCAGAGGGAAGTTCGAAGCCCATTTCCAAGTTTGAAAGAGATGTGTTGAAGAGCCAAGTGTCGAAACTTCAGGACGTTCCTAAAAATCCAAGAACAATCATTAGGCATGGGCATTGTCCAGAAAGAATGTCTCTTTAAGGCAGTAGAGTTAACCCAGAGAGACCATAGAGTCTTGCTTTTGTTCACCACTTTACACAGGTGAGCGACAATTTGAGCTTGGTTCCATTCTCTAGAATTCTTGAGACCTAATCCACCTTCCTCAGTAGGAGTACAAACAGTTTCCCAACTAATTTTAGCCCCTCCTTTAGCATGTAAATCACCCTTCCAAAGAAATCTAGTGAACAATGTTTGAATCCTATTGTGAACAGAAGCTGGAAGCAGAAAATGGTTAGTCCAAAATGCTTGAATTGCAAACAGGACAGACCGAATTAATTGAACTCTTCCAGCCAAGGATAAGAAGCCGGATGTCCAAGAAGAAACTCGAGCAACAATTCTGTCAAGCAGCGAAATGCAGTGACTATGTCTTAGTTTTGTCGAAATTAAGGGGACACCCAATAAACGCACTGGCAGTTCCCCATGAGCAATTGCAAAAGTAGCATCAAACCATGTAATAAAATCGGCACTGCAATTTCCAAAGAAAACCGTGCTTTTAGCTAAGCTTGGACGTAAGCCACTAATCGCAGAAAATTTGGAGACACAGTCCATAAGATTATTTACGGAGTCTGAGTCGCCATTTGAAAACAGCAAAACGTCATCCGCATAGAAAAGGTGGTTGAGCTGCAATTCCTTGCATTTCCAGTGATATCTGAAACTAGTAGGAGATTTAGCAAGCATCGAGGACAGGACATTCATAGCAATTGAAAAAATATAAGGTGAAATAGGGTCCCCTTGCCTTAGGCCCTTTTTTCCTTCAAAAAAGCCACATAAAGACCCATTGACCTTCACAGAAAAGGTAGGCGTACTTATACAGGAGTAGATCCACTGGATGAATCGATTAGGGAATTGAAGTTTTTGAAGAGCCCCCATAATAAACCCCCAATTAATGGAATCGAATGCTTTGTGAAGATCAAGCTTTAGAGCACATTTAGGTAACCCCGTGTCGCGATGATAACCACGGAAGAGTTCTTGAGCCATAAGAATATTATCAGAAATTGAGCGCCCCGGTATGAAAGCAGATTGAGAGATATTGATAATATCTGGCATGACTTTTTTGAGCCTTGAAGCAATGATTTTTGCAATGCACTTGTAGGGAATCGAGCACGGGGAAATAGGTCGAAAATCTGACATAGAAACAGGGGTGGGAACCTTTGGGATTAAGGCAATGCTCGTAGCATTCAAAGGTTTGTGCAAGGTGGCTGTTGAGAAGAAACTCTTAACTGCTTCACAGAAGGTGGTTCCAACTATATCCCATGCAGCTAGGAAGAACTCAACAGTAAACCCATCTAGGCCAGGCGATTTGTTCTTCCCCATCTTTTTTAGAATTCCAAGAATGAGGTGATCATTAACAGGAGCTTCAAGCAAGGAAGCTTGAGTTTGAGATATAGAGGCACAGTCAAAACTATTAAAGTCACAGGAGTCGAGATTCTGTAAATTACCAAGAGTGCTAGAAAAGAAATCCACCGCCACCTGTGAGACATTCTTATGGCATGTGACCATGTTTCCATCTTTGTCCTCAATAGCTACGACTTTATTAACATTCCAATTCGATTTTAGCTTATTGAAGAAGAATCCCGTATTACCATCACCCACACTGAGCCACTTCACCCTTGACTTTTGATGGAGAAAGTGTTCTTCCTCAAGTAAGGCAGTATGGAGCTTAAGACATGCCTGAGATTCTTGCTGAATCAGGTTTGGATTGTCGCAGTTAGCTCTCAAAAGGTCCTGAATTCCTGACAAATCAGAACGGGCCATGGAGACATTTTGATGGACGTTTCCATGATCTTTATTCAACCTGGTGAGAGCACGTTTTACCTCTTGCATTTTTCGAACTAAGATAGCCATGGGATCTCCATACCAGCGAGCTTCCCACGCTTTAGAAACCACGTCCAAGAAACCCTCCGTTTTTGTCATATAATTATGAAACTGAAAGGACCTGGAGATTTTCTCCAGTTGCATAGGGATAGAACAAAGAAGAGGACAATGATCCATAATTCCTCTGTTTTTGATCATGACAAAAGCTTCACTGAATAGAGTAAACCAATCCTTATTACCCAACATACGGTCCAAGCGTTTCTGAATAGGAGTAGAATCTCTTTTATTTGTCCAAGTGTAGAGAGAACCCACCGTTTTAATGTGCCCCAAAGCAGCGTTCGAAGTGCAGTCCAGAAATGACTGCATGTCCGAAGTCCAACGTTCACGCCCTCCTTTAACTTTATTCAAAGAGAGAATGCAGTTGAAGTCTCCATTTACATACCAAGGCGTATTTATAGTCTGACTAATGCACTGAAGTTCCCTCCAAAGCGGCTCCCTTTGGTACGGTTTATTCAGAGCATACACAAAAGTGATTGCAAAAGAGATTTGTTTTTCTAAGAAGGTAACAAAACAAGTGATTTGCTGAGAAGATTTTCTGTGAGCATGAACCGACCAAATGGACGGATCCCAACCAACCCAAACACGACCGTAATCATGTTCTTCATAGTTAAAAAGCCACTTCCATTTTTTAGTAATACAATTAGAGATAGCTATAGAGTTCTGGACTCTAACTTTAGTCTCAACTAGACCCATGAGAGATAAATTATTCTTAGCAATAAAATCAACCACCTCCTTTTGATGAGGGCCCTTATTAATGTCTCTGACATTCCAAACTGCGAAATTCATTTTAAACGTTTAAGGATTGTTGGCAAACCTGCCGACCTGGGGCTTTTCCTGTTCGTAACTTGAGTGAAGCCGTCTGCATCAACAATTTTGGTCTTAGGTGGCTTTGGAATACCAGGGCGTTTCTGGACAATAAGGTCTACCACTAGGTCCACATGTGATTGGACTTGCTTTCTCTTCGAACCTGGAGACTGTGCCGAATACTCCTCTCTTAGGTCTGATAGTAAAGCAAATCCATTATCTGTCGCAATTGGCTCTATCTCTTCAACAACAGGGCACACAGTTAGAGTAGTGGCATTTTGAACTGCTGAGATTGGGGTGGCCTTCTCAAATTCTTCCAAATTATCTTCTCTCTCAATTTCATTTAGAATCTCATCTTCATCCATAACAACCTTGCACCCACAGAATTCTCCAACCACATATGGCACCATCTCCAAATTACTTAGATAGTCCGCCTTAGTGGGGTTAGAAACCAGTGTATCAAGTGAGTTAGGACTAGTGGCCGAAGTCGATGCTGTTGTAGTTTTAGGATCTTTTCTGGGTCTTTTGCTAACGCGTTCAGGATTGTTGATGCATCGAGCAAAAGAATGACCAAAAGCTTTACATAAATTGCAAGAGTAAGGAAGTTGAGGGTATTGAATTTCAATTCTCTCATTCTCTTCTATACCCTCAGCATTAAGAACATTGACCCAAACGTAGTCTGGTCTAGCGACAGAATAGGCCAATTCAACTTGAATGTTAGCGTATTTCAAAGGCTCAAATCTAGAAGTAGCTGCATCAAACTGAAGGGGGCGTCCGACAGCCCGAGCAATCGATGACAAGCTATCTTTCGACCAAAGGGAGTATGGCACATCAACTAGACGAATCCAGCAAGGAATTTTGTCCACCACATTTCTTTTGAATTTCGAACCCTCCATCCACGGCATCAAATATAATGTCTTACCACCCATTTGGACCGTGTTTAAATTCAGTGCTCCGTTTCTTTCTTCCATCGAACTAAAGCGGAACGTATAGTACCCTTTAGAGATGTAGTACACCCCTGTAAGACCTTTGTTTTGCCAAAGTTTCTGGGCCTGTTCGCGAACGAACTTAAAAGCAAAATTTCCCCCAATGAAATGCCCAATAATGCTAGTTTCCCATTGCTTCTGAGCACGAATCAGATAATATTTCGAGAAATTGACTGAAGCAGTTCCATCCTCATTATAAGTGATAGCAGCTTCTTCATTTACTTTAGAACACGGAGTTGGTGCGATTACATTATTTGTGACAATAGAGCTCCAAGTAACTGATTTTTTAGGAGGGTTTGATGTTACACCATGAATATTTTTTGGCACTTCATTATTAACTTGTAAATGCTCTAGAGAGTGATCAGATATTGGAATATTACCCGTAGTAAAAGTAGGGTCAGAGGCTCGGTTGACTTCCAGTAACTCAACACCAGTAGTCTGGACCAACAAGGAGTTAACTTCTGGTTGAGAAGCTACTTTATCGACTGTGCCACCATGAGAAGCTCTAGACGAGGCTTCTGGTAATGGACCCGTTTGAGGCTGAACAGAACCATCATTTAGGATCAAATCAATTTGTTCCCTCATGCGATTTTGGGTTCCTGGGGAAAGTGGCTCACCCATTACATCATTGGTGTTGAAAGATTCCTGCGCAACTTCAAAGAGATTATGAGCAGGAGCAACATAGTTTAAGCCAACAAAAGCAACAAACTCATCGGAATTCATGGATCCAGAATTCTCAGAATTTATTGAACCCATCAGATAGCAGAGTGAACAGATCGAGTTTGAAAAGGAAAGATAGTAAACGAGGAGGAAGAGAAGATTTCGAAAAGGAAGAGCGTGTGAGTCGTGAGGTTGAAGATGGTGGAGAAAGAGCGGGTCAACTATGGTTTGAGTGGTGGTTTCTGGTGAGCGAAAAGAAGTCCATCTTTCTTCAATTTTTAAAATTTGTTTATAGTATAACATAATATTATAAATATTAATTTTAGTATGTTATTGAAAAAATTCGAACCTTACATCTTTGTATATAATAACATTTAGTATTAAATATAAATTAGTATGTAGTTGGTAGGAATATCTTTATATATAACAACTTTTAATATTGTTATATCTAACAGTCATGATCTATTTGAGTTGAAGATATAACGGTTGTGAATGAGGGGATAACGAAACTACAAATTATACCCCTTTTACTTATTATAGTATAGTATAGATTTTTATATAAACATCATTTTCAATAATTTTTTAATTTTAATATAATATAATTTGATATATTCATGTTTAAGGATTATACTTATGTTTTCTTATTATAAACAATGTATACTGATTTTTAATTTATTTTTTTAATAATTGAAAGATATGGTGTGATATTTTTGGATATATATTAATGGTTGCAAGATTAGTTAAGGTAACGTGTTTTAATTATGAAAAAAATAATAATAATTGAAAGATATGTATGATTCAAGTTTTTAGGTGTTTATTAATGGTTGAAAGATATGGTGCAATATTTTTGGATATATATATTAATGATTGTAAAAAGGTAACATATTTTAATTAGATAGACGGTAACATGTTTTAATTAGATAGAAATATTAATGATTAAAAGATATGATATGATTTATGTATTTATTTGTATATATTAATGATTGTAAGATTAGTTTTGAAGTAAAAGATAACGTATTTTAAGGTAACATGTTTTAATTAGATTGAAATATTAATGATTAAAAGATATGGTATGATTTATGTTTTTAGTTGTTTATAAATGATAATATTTTAAACTAAAAGTTAACGTAGAAAAGCCAATCAGCTTATTATCATTAATTATATTATGTTATTATTTATTTAATAAATAGGATAACCCAACCGAAAACCAAAACTTTTAAAACTTTCAATGTTTCGGTTTTAATATAATAGTATAGAAGGTAACATATTTTAATTAGATAGAAGGTAACATGTTTTAATTAGATGGAAATATTAATGATTAAAAGATATGGTATGATTTATGTATTTAGTTGTATATATTAATGATTGCAAGATTAGTTTTAAAATAAGGGTAACGTGTTTTAATTAGATAGGAGGTAACATGTTTTAATTAGATATAAATATTAATGATTAAAAGATATGGTATGATTTATGTTTTTAGTTGTTTGTAAAGGGTAATATTTTAAACTAAAAGTTAAGGTGGAAAAGCCAATAAGCTTATTACCATTAATTATATTATGTTTTTATTTATTTATTAAATAGGAAAACTAAATCGAAAACCAAAACTTTTAAAACTTTCAATGTTTCGGCTTTAATATAATAGTATAGATATATATAGGGAGTAGTGAGCCTCAAATACATCTCAGGTAAATTCCTTAAGATACACAAATTTTGTATATAAATATGGGGGCATTTTTGTAAAATCATGATACATTTAAAATTTTATTAATTAGCCCTGCGGGCCCAGTAAATTTAAAACTTATTTTTTTAAGTATCTTAGGAAACTTCCCTGAGATTAATCTCAGGGTCCTTTTGCTCATATATATATATATATATATATAGAAAAGTTCTATGGAGTACTGTTTATTTGGAGTACGTTGGAGTACATATACGTCCTGCATTTAAAATAATTTAAAATTTATTATTTTGCAAACCTTGTTATATGAATATCATAATTTCATTCATAATTTTGAAAATCATGCACTTTGAAATATGTTCATCTTGAAAATTCTTTATATTTGCAATCTGAACATATATGTTTTGCAACCCAAATGTGTTTCGCAGAACAATTCATTTTACAATATTTTGTTAGCAAAACATACAAAATTTTCAAGATTTTTGATGAAATAGTGATGTTCATGTAATAAGATTTGCAAATTAATAAAGTTTGCAAGATTTTGAATGCAAAATATATATGTACTCCAAGTACTACAATTAAATTAGTACTCCATAGAGCTGGACTCTATATATATATATATATATATATATATATATATATATATATATATATAACAATAAAATTATGTGTAATCATGTTAATTTTGATCATAATTTTTTGTTAGATTCTATTTTTATTCATAAAACATCATTTTTTATGTGAAAATTAGAATCTAAATGCGATTTTATGTAAGATTCTATGAATTTCTTTATTGTTCCTTATATAAGTATTTTTTTCATGGAGTGATAGCCCATATATATATATATATATATATATATATATATATATATATATATATATATATATATATATATATATATATATATATATGAGTTGGGTTCAATGGAGACCATATTTTTGTGGAGTCCTGTAGTCCACTTTTATTCTACATACATTCATCAGCATTTTACATTGCATTTAACAATTTTCTACGGTCAACACCAAGATTAGTTAGGCGTTTTTCAACAATATCATCGAAATCCATCACAAATATACATTATATTGCCCGCAACGACAAAATATTGAATTGCAGAACAAATTTTATTTTGCAGAACCAAGTGTTCAAGAACAATATTTTGAAAACTAATTCAAGAGATGTTTAGGCATGTTTGAGAGCAGTTTATGGTCATGTTCAGGAAGAAAGCGTTTTACATTGGTAAAACATTGTTAAATGCGGATGAATGTATGCAGAACAAGTGTTTTTGTTGCTCACAATGTAAAAAGTTCAACAAATTTTAAAATAACATCAATAGTGTACGTGAATTTTTTTTAGGCGAGCAGAGTACTTAATTAGAAGAACAGAAGAACGTGGGTTATTAGTTTTCAAAAAGTTCAACAAATTTTAAGATAACATCAATAGAGTACGTGATTTTTTTTTAGGCGAGCAGAGTACATAATTAGAAGAACAGAAGAACGTGGGTTATTAGTTTTCAAATCGGGCCCGTACATTTCTTTTTCATCTAACGGCCCATATTTAGTTACTAAGTTACTCGCTTAAACTAGTTCCTTGTTGAGCCGCCCTCTATATATATATATATATATATATATATATATAGGGTCTTGTTCTAATAGAAACTAACTTAAAATAGAAACTAGAAACTAAACCTAAATTAAATATTTCAAGCTAATCTAATGACCAAATTAGGGGTACTCCAATACAAAAAACGTTTAAAATTATTGTCTCTATTCAACAAAAATATAAAAAAATAAAAACAAATTAAAAAAAAGGTTACTGTTCACGTGAAGACGTGGCACGTGAACAGTAACTTTTTTTTTAATTTTTTTTTTATATTTTTGTTGAATAGAGCCAAGAATTTTAAACGTTTTTTGTGAAGGTGCCCCTAGCGGGGCCATTAAAATAAATGAAATATAATTTATTTAGTGTAGGTTTCTAGTTTCTATTCTAAGATTGGTTTCTATTTGAACGCTAGCATATATATATATATATATATATATATATATACTATATTATAAAGTACGAAACAATAAAAGTTTTGGTACGGTACGGTACAGTACTTACCTTATTTAATTGTTTTAATTTATTACCAATAATTATTTAACTTAATTATAAAAAAAAACAAAACAGAATATTTTATCAAAATATTACACGCAACTCTTCCTTACTTAAGTATTTATTATTGGTAAAAACATGTTACCTTTTCTATTTTTAAATAACTAATTGATTTATAACTATATTTATAAATCTATACTATCTATGCTATTATATAAAAATTAAAAAATTAAAAGTTTGGTCGGTCGATCGGTCGATCGGTCGGTCGGTAGAGTACCTGTTGATTTTACTTATTTACCCTTACCCATCCTACTAACTAATCAATTTCTTTTTTCAGGTTAAACATATTATCTTTTTTTTTTCAATAACTAAATATTTTCCTCTTTCAGTTAAATATAACATCTAATATATTTTATCTAACTAAAATTTCTCCTTTATTAATCCATTTTCTTTTTCAGATTAAACATATTACCTTTTCTATTTTTCAGAAACAAAATAATTTCTTTTTCAGGTAAAATACAATATCATTTACATTCTATCTAACTAAAATTTCTCATTTTTTAAAAACACTACGAACAATTTTGTTTAATCAAATAACGTAATTATATTATAATTACTATTAACTAATCAACTACCTTTTTCAGCCACGTTACCTTTTCTCTAACTAAAATCTCTCTTTTTCCAATTATATCATGGACAATTATTAACAAAAATAATAATATCATAATACTAATTATTAACCAAATTACCTTTTCAGCTAAAACGTATAATCTTTTCTCTATTTTCCAATTTAAATTCCCTTTTTTTCTAGAAATATCATGGGCAACATTAATATCTCATTTTCTAAAAACACTATGAGCAATTTTATTTAGTAAGTTAACATAATTAAATTATAATTATTATAAACTAATCAATTACCTTTTTTCACATAAATCATGTCACTTTTTTAATTTTCATGTTACCTTTCTATTTTCTCTAACTAAAATCTCTATTTTTTCAATTATATCACAAGCGGTTCTATTTAATACATTAAAATAATAATATTATAATATTAATAATTAACCGATTACCTTTTTCAGCTAAAACGTATCATTTTTTTTATATTTTCTAACTAAAATCCCTCTTTTAATAGAAATATCACGGATAATATTAATTTCTCCTTTTCTAAAAATATTTAACGTAATTAAATTGTAATTACTATAAACTAATCAATTACCTTTTTCGCCCAGAACATGTTATCTTTTTTATTTTATCTAACTAAATTCTCTCTTTTTCCAATCATATCATGGGCATTCTATTTAATAAAATTAAATAATAATTTTATAATTACTAACAATTAACCGAATACCTTTTTCTACTAAAACCTATCATCTTTTCTATATTTTCTAACTAAAATCCCTCATTTTCTATGAATATCACGGATAACATATATATATTTATTATCAAATCATCTCATAAAAGAATTTAAGCCTCCAAAATTCATGTTTTAAAAAGAAAAATTTAAATTAATGAAAAAAATTCATATAATATTAATAGTATATATAAATTTTTTAATGCAAAATTGAAAAAAGTTGTTTTAAACTCTGGCAAATTTCGGTACAAAATGCACTTTTTAGTAAGAAATACTAGTCCTACGGTCTGTAAATTAAGATAAAATCTCAGCAGAGCGAAGCTTGTAATATTTTGAATATATTGAACTTGAGAAAAAAGAAAATAAAATAACAGGCCAGGATGGCCGGAAGGATCACTGGATCAAAGTCAGGGCGTCGCGTACAAACAAATCTGTGATAAAATGTTGTTACTGACGTAGGAAGGGAAGCATTTGTGGTTGAATATTCTGTGTGTAGCTGGCGATGACAACATGGGACATTCAAATTCGAGATAAGATCATAAGATCAAACAATTTAAGTTTATATAATCATCTACTGGGGCCGATGCCATTATATTTATGTTACATATTAGGTTCGTTTTAGGTTAGGTTTGAAGAATCACAGGGGTCCCTTCCCCGCCTCGTACTGCAAATGAACTACAGGAGGAATATATAGTAAATTAAATTCATCCCTCAAGTTTGTATACTAATATTATTCGTACTTTTAAATACATTCAGGTCACCGTGTCAGTATGTGGCTTTTGGGGTCATCCAAGGGTCCTTCCCCTCGTAAACTTTTGGACATTGTTTCTCCATTTTAGCTGTACGTTTATCGGTTTGTGCATTTCTTGATCTACTTTTTTTTTTTTTTTTTGACGAAATGCAGGAGGATATATTCATAAATCAAACCAATACAACATAAAACAGTGGGACAAACCCCCGGCTGTCGATACGACGAGGTTGAAAAACAAATAAATTGTTTTCTCATCGTTTAACAAATTGAACTTAAAAGTTCTTGAATCTAAAAATGAATTCAAAGACATCCGAAATGATCCAAACTGTGCCAACATCCCTGAGAGCAGCAGTGTTACAATTGACCACGTCACGTAAAATCCGTTGATACCCCAGTATTCAGAAGCCTCAGTTGGAATTCCACTCCAGCTATCTACATGCCGGATACCAGCTATAGACATGCCGAAAATAGGAACCTCCCAAGGATGGGTAATACCCCAGCTATCTACATGCCGGTTAACAGCTATAGACATGCCGAAAGTAAAAACTCCCAATAGATGATGAACAATCTTTGGTTGTGAGTGGTGAGCTTTTGCAATAATCGTTAGCTTCCCATATTTGATGCGGACATTCCAGATCCCCCAAAGCATCATCAAAGTCATTCTTACCAGATCTAACCAACCAAACATACTCTCACAAGGAGAGAAAACAAGCTCCCACAAAAGGAGAGAAAAACAAGCTCCCACAAAGGAGAGAAAAACCCAAAAACACTCGCAATCCTCACCAAATGAGGATTATTATTGAAAGGAATCGAAAATTAGACAGGAAAAGGCCTCCGGCCGGTGGATAAACCACCGCCGGAGGAGAGGAGCTCACTGGCGAAGACTAAGCCGAAGAAGGAAATAGAGAGAATTTTGCTTTCGGTGCATTTCTTGATCTACTTAATTACTCTATGTTGCATTCATTACAAAAATCAGAGCTTTTTTCGAGAGTTACAATTCCGACCAACATTTTATTGGAGCTAAAATCGGGATAAATGGTCGGATTTAAACTAAACCCGACCACTAAAATCGATCAATGCGACTTGTGGAACCGACATTTTCACTAAATAATTGATTAACGGGTCACGTTAGACTAAACCGCCCATTAAAATCGACCAATGTTATTGGTGGAGCCCACATTGATCCTAAATAACTAAACTGACCAAATTTCCGATCATTAAACCCGACCGTATTTTTTTGTCTTTCGACATCAGACTAGCCCGACCGGCGACCGTTTGGACGATCGGGTTTGTTGGATACATAAATTACATTATATATAATTCCTCTTTTTATTTTTATACCGTTGTATGTTGGATTTCTTGGTTCGAATTAATGCATTCGAATTTATGTTCGATTATATGATTTTGTATGTTGGATTTCTTGGTTCGAATTGATGCATTCGAATTTATTTCGATTATATGATTTTGTATGTTGGATTTCTTGGTTCGAATTGATGGATTCAAATTTATTTTCGATTATAGAATTTTGTTTGTTAGATTTCTTGGTTCAATTTGACACATTCGAATTTATGTTCGATTTTAGGTTTTTTATGTTACAATTTTATTTTGTAATTTATACATTTGTTGTTCATAATTTGGGTATTGTGGTTTACTAATTTTGGTGTTATGTATACTATTTATGTATGTAGGCATTTTATGTAGTTAGGGATTTAATAAAGGTAGGAATTGATAGCTTGAATGCGAGAAATATACAATTTACATATTTTTTTATTTTTTTTATATATAGAGATGGATACTCAAAATTACCTCTTTTCACGTTTGTGCGCGTTGTCCCTCCCGGCGCCTGTACACTGCAAAATAAAATGGTATGAGTAATTGTCAAGTAATGTATGCATTTGAATATATAATCATATAGATATGTATGACACTTCCTTTTTTCGCAGAGAATACAGCTGCGGATTTTAGCAGCTTTTGGAGTTGAGATGCCAGAAACAGTTATATTCGAGCTTCCTTACGATCAGAAGACCCGTGTGAGATTCGATCGGGAGGATGGAATTTTTTAAAACATAATGGAATTTTTTAAGCAATTTCGGAGGAATTATGGTATCTGCGCAATGTTTACCTACAAGGGCAACGAGATCTTTATGGTCAATGTTTTGAATGAATATCTAACAGAGATTGAGTATGATCCTCCGACATATGGTAATTTTTAATCATTTATCCTTTGTTAAATATATGTAACTATCAATTTGGATTAGGTGTTACTAGATTTACAAGAGTGAAGTGAAGATGTGGTCAGACTCCAAGTGGGAGATTGTTGGGTTTGTGGAGTCTATCAAGTTTTGAAATTGGATCGTGATTGGGTTAGAAATTTCAGAATTGGGCTTTAATAGAGTTAGGAATTTCGGAATTAGACTCTGTTTGTTTAGGTTCAATTTCTTCTCTTATAAATATTATCATGTAATTGTAAAACATAACACAACACAACATAATATTGATTGATGTTTATTTTCCTAGAGTGTTTGTTTGTACATTACACGTATTTTAATATGCGTGAAATGTAATATTTTTGTGCAAAAGGAAAATTACAAAAATAATATTATGAATACGTAGTTCTTGTAACACACAGCTTAAAATAAATTAAATTTCACAGACCACAAAGATATAAAATATCTCTTTTTGTTAAAATTTTACTTATATAAAAATGTTTAAATGAAATAATGAACTACATAATCAATTTATTAGGGGTAGAAAAAATTATTTACTTCAATTAACATTAAGATGATTTGATATCTATAACAGTAACCAAATATATACATGTACGTAACGATAAGAAAAGAACAATTATATAATACTTCTTACAAAAGCATTTATTTAGCAATCAAGTAACAACTGTCAAACTTAACTTTAATTATTTATATATTAAAAAAATTAACATATTAAATACTTAAATTGCTTTAATAATAGAATATGGTAAATATTATTAATGAATTAAATTTCAAAAAGAATATGGTAAATATTATTGGAATATATAAAATAAAAATTATGATGGGGCGAAGAGAGTATATAAATTATTATCTCTACATAAAAGAAGCTTTGCTAGTGTGTGTGAGCTTTGTGCAGGTGCACATGAGACGAGTCAATGTGCCATATCTAGTGAGTCGGTACAGTTCGTGAGCAATTTTCAGAGACCTTCACAGCCAGCTCCAGCTACCTATCATCCTAACAACAGGAATCATCCTAATTTCAGCTGGAGCAACAATCAAGGTGTTCAACAACCACAACAGCCTTACCAGCAGATTCAGGGTCAGCAGTATGGAGCTAAGCCATACAATCCTTCAGGCTATCAGTAGTAGTATGCTCTGAGGCAACAATTCCAACCTCCGGGATTTCAGCAACAGCCTCATGCAAGTGCGGGGCAATCTTCTTCTGAAAAAACTGAATTGGAAGAATTGAGGTTGATGTGCAAGAGCCAAGCGGTTTCAATCAAGATCTTGGAAAATCAGATTGGGCAGATTTCTAATGCCTTGTTGAATAGGCCACATGGAACTTTCCCTAGTGATACGGAGGCTAATCCAGGCAAGAGAGAAGTCCATGAGCAGGTGAAAGCAGTAACTTTGAGATCGGGAAAGGTTACAAAAGATCCGAATTTAGCAGCTAAGGAAGATGAAGAAGTTCAGAATCAGCAATTTGAAAAATCTGCAGTGCCCAAAATTGAAAAATCTGACTTGGTGGCTGATCAGCTAGATGGTGAAGTGGAAAAGAGCAAGAATTCTGCTGAAAACTCTACTTCGGAGCAGTCTACAACGAGCAATCATGTCTATCCGCCTCCTCCATATCCTCGACGCTTGCAGAAAAGTCAAGAAAAGCAATTACAGAAATTTTTGGACGTCTTCAAGAAATTGTCCATTAATATTCCTTTTGCGGAAGCTTTAGAAAAGATGCCAAGCTATGCTAAGTTCATGAAGGGGATTTTATCAAGGAAGTTGAAGCTCGATGAATTAGAGACCGTTGCTTTGACGGAAGAGTGCAGTGTTGTTCTGCAGCAGAAGTTGCCACCGAAGCTTAAGGATCCGGGAAGTTTCACCATCCCGTGCACTATTGGTAATTTATCTTTCGACAAGTGTTTGTGTGACTTGGGAGCTAGTATCAATCTAATGTATTTTTATGTCTTCATGCAACTTGGTCTATCTGATACGAAACCTACAAATATATTATTACAACTGGCTGATCGGTCGATCACATATCCAAGAGGAATAGTGGAAGATGTCTTGGTAAAGGTGGATAAGTTTATCTTTCCTGCTGATTTTGTCATTCTAGACTTTGAGGAAGACAAGAGGATTCCCATCATCTTGGGAAGGCCCTTTCTAGCCACCGACCGAGCTTTAATTGATGTGCAAAAAGGGGAGCTAACTATTCGGGTTCAAGATGATAAGGCCACCTTTAATGTGTTTGCTCCTACAAAGATTTCAGATGATCCAGAAGTGTGCTTTTCTGTGGATTCCCTTGCATTGTCTTCCCAATAAGAAAAAGGTGATTTAAAATTGGATGCAGTGCCTAGTGTTCTAAATTTTTCAGAGAATTCTGAGTCAGTTAAGATGCTCGAGGAAATTGATGCTGAAAAACCTTCCATACAAGATCTCTCGAATGTAAAGCTTGGAAAACTTCCACCATATTTGAGGTATGTACTTGTGAATGATGAGTTAGTGATTTTTGAAGAGGGTCGTAATAATGTGTTAAGAAGGTGGATAGTTGATGATGAGGTAGAAGAGTGTTCTGTTCAGTCGGCTGAGAGGGATAAACACCTTAGAGGTGTGAGGAAGAAAAAGAAGGTGAAGAACTCGACGGGTGGAAAAATCAAGGTGAAGAGTGAAAGAAAAGTTGTGTTGGGAGTAAGAAATCGAGATGTCAATGTTTGTATGAATGGTCTTTACGTTGAGGACGGTTCGGTTATTCTCTTGAAACCACCATGAAGTGAGAAAGCAACGTCAGGCTAAATGACGTCAATGACAGCGCTTCGTGGGAGGCAACCCATGCTTTTCGGCATTTTTATTTAGGTATGTTCTCTACTATCCTTTTTATTTACTTCCATTCAATGGGGACATTTAATATTTTAAGTTTGGGGTGGTTTGGGGGATAAGTAGTGTTAGTTGAGTCTGTGTTCAAGTAGGGGTTCATGTTTTGCATGTCTAGTGTAATTCATTCATGTTTTGTTCGTATTATTGCATGTGTTGTTTCATATAGGACATTTTGTTATTTTTGTTTTGTTTTACCATGTGAGTTCATGTTAGTTGCATTTGTATGGCATGCATATTTTATGATCCCTTAGGATGAGCTAATTCTGATTGGTAGGTAGATGTCCTATTGAGTGTGGTAATGATGAGTAGAGGGTTGATTTATAGTTTCTACGAAATTGACTTGCATGTTACAGAAACAAATTATTTTCACAGTCTCATTAGGTTGCTTTTGGGCTAGGTTGAGGTCATGTTTGTTTGGTTATTTTAGGTTTAATCACTTGATTATAATTAGAATTTTCGTTATTCCCTTGATGGCATAGAACACTAAAGTATAAGTTTGGGGGAAACCAGGGATTTCATGCTAGTTGTTAATAATGGCTAGGCGTCAAATGGCTAGTAGCTGGCTCATATTTATATGAGTAGTCTAAGGTTGGAATTGAGAATTCTCATTCCAGATTGCATATATATATATATATATATATATATATATATATATATATATATATAAAATATAAAAAAAACAAAGAAAAAAGAAAGAAAAAAAGAAAAAGAAAAGTTATGTGAATAGTTTAAATGCATAATTAGCCAGGGTGAGCTCTTTAATACTCGAGCTATTAAGTTCGCGGGGACTTTGTGCCTAGTGACCTAAGGCTTTTATAGTCTGGGATCCACTAACCTAACGGTCGCTACATGGGTATTATTGTATAAGCCTTTTGGGATCTCATCCATTGCACGGTTAAATAATCATGCGTATTGTATATTGTTATGTGTCGTAGTTGTACTAATAAAGCATGAATTCCTGTCTAACTCAAATGAGGATAGAGGTGTTTCTAGGTTATGAAGTGTTTACCGTCTATTTTATTTATAAACCCGTGATTGTCTTGGCGAATAATTGGTATGATTTTGATCTAGTTTTGGAAGTATTTCTGATGAGCATAGCACACACGCACGTTTATGTTCATGTATTGTTAGTATACGGGGACTTAGTCGAGCTATATTTGGATTTAGTTGCATTCTTTGAGATATTTGTTTGCTAGTTGGTTTGATTAGTCTAAAGGGGATCGATGCATTTTCCTATTAGTTGCATTCATGCATTGCATTGCTTATGTGTTGTTAGTTAGATGGATTTTGTGGGTACATTCGCTATAGGCCCTCACGAGACCTCACTCGTCCATTAGGGCTACCTAGAGGTTTAAAGGGCTTGTTGCATATGCTAAATGTAACCGTGATCACCTACGGAAGTGGTACTAGTTAGTTGTATATTGTTATGTCTGTTTATGCTTGAGGACAAGCATCGGTTTAAGTTTGGGGGTATGATAAGTGGATTTATATCCACTTGGATCGCTTCATTTTGGCTTAAATTGATCGCTTTGATCTCAAGCATTTGTGTGTTTTTATGTGTTTTTGTTAGAATTGTGCAGGATATCTTTCTGGAGGTCAGAATGAACTTTTCCCTGATTGTATGGTATTTTTAAGCTCGGATGTGCATTAGTGTGAAGTTGCGGAAGAAACGGGATGAAAAACAGCAAAGTAGAAAAAATCAGTCTCATGAACAGAAGGTGGAGCGCGGCCGCGCCTGGATTACTCTGTTTTGGCGCGCGGGCGCGCGTGAAGTTTTGCTGAGAAGAGCTGAAGCGCGGACGCGCCTGTTTTATACTAAGGTGGCGCGCGGCCGCGCCTGCTGCCGCCAGAGAATTTCCAGAAACTGCAGAATTCAATTTTGACAAGGAAATTTCCACAATTCCTACTTCTAATAAGTATGGTAATTGCCCTGGGCAGCTGGTACTTTTCCAGAATCAGTCCTACGCGTGGAATTTGCAATTCTTATTTCATTCAAGAACGGAAATTGTCAATCTTCCATTCCAACTATAAAACGGCAATTTCTTGGTGGATAGGCAAATTGGGGCTATAAATACACATCTTGGGGGACATAAAAACAGACCATAACACCAGAGATCAGATTCACTTACATTCATATCATCCATCTTTTGGAGCATGAGATTGAGAAGCCAAGGTGAAGATCGTGACAACAAGAAGATCTAGACATAGTTTTCTTGTCTTCCTTTATTAGGCGTATCTTTTGGATGCTTGTTTCATACTCGGATTTGTCCTCTAAACCTTGTTACTTTGTTGATTTATTCATCATTGCTATCTTGTTTATTATCATGTTTTCACTTGATCCCATGATGATGAACGGTTCGATTATGAACTAATCGTTGTCATGGGATTCTAACGGATTTATCTATGTAGTTTAGTAGTTTGATTGCTTTAAAGATTTATGTGTGATGAATTCTTGATATCCTTGTATGATTAATCTTAATGCTTTTAGATGCGTAGCTAACATCTAAATTGAATTGTTAATCTCTTGCGAAACGGGAGTGGATCTTGAGATTTAGAACTTGTCATGCTAGCATAGGATAGGTTGATGTATGTTTGACATCATGATTTGTAGCGTAATTAGAGATAACTTATGCTGCCCTATGTGATCTTCTTGGATAACTTGTTCTTCAACCTTTATGTTTTCAAATTCTATAGAGATATAGGGTCTATGCATAATTGGTATCTATTCATCTTCTATCTCTTTTGTGGATGTATGTTTAGTTTGGTATTCGTATACTGAGAAGTAGTGTGTACTTGTTTCGTGTTGTACGATCAGATATCATAACCATCACATGCATTGATTAAAGGCATCAGATCTAAGCGAAGTATTTAATGAAGTTAGGATCCCATGTTTTCTCTCGCATAAGTAATTCGATTTAAATTCTCGTTAGTTAATTAATTCTTAGTTTGTTAATTTACTTCCTTAGTTAATTTTAGATAATCAAAACCTCAAATTTGTTAATTGTCTTAGTAGTGAGTAAAAACCATACATTATTGCATAGGTACAATAACTAAATTAAAACCTAAACCAGATCTCTGAGGGAACGAACTTGACTTTTATCTATATTACTTGTGACCACGTACGTTTGCGTGAATTAGTGCAAACAATTATTTTTATAATTTCTGAATTAAAATAATTATTTATTAATTAAAGATTATAAGCTGTGCGGGTTAAAAGCATTTCTACGAAACTCGTCCAAGTAACACAAAATTCAGTTGTTTTTGTTAAAGTGGCAAGTCAATTGGTTTTTAAAAAAAAAGAAAAAAGGTAGGCGCGTGAGGCAATAATTTGAAATTAAAAAGAATTAAAGTGGCTATGTCATTTTTAATTCAGTTATTTTACCGATTGTCTTGTTGGTTCGAATGTCTTGGTGGTTCAATTGGTAAACTGATTGTCTTAGAAGGCAAATCAGTTGTCTTACCGATTGTCTTACAAGGCAAATCAATTGTCTTACCAATTGTCATACAAGGCAAATGATTGTCATGGTCGATTGTCTTGTTGATTGTCATTCCAATACAAAGTGAAAGAAAAAGAGGCAGTAGATATTGTTGTATAAATCAAGAAAAAGAGAGAGATCAAAGAGAGAAAGTTCTGGGCCTTAAAAGAAAAAAATCCTGTAAATTATTTTTAGTTTGTATCGATAAGTCTAAACCGATATAAATAGTTTACTTGTACTATTGGAACTATGTAGCGAGTTTTTACTCCTAGTTTATCTCTCGAACTGCTTTTTAGCATTCGATCTTTTAATTACAAATATAGAAAATTTCATGTCGAATTTTCTACAGAATTTGTAATAATTAATTTGCTTCAAACCTTGTAATTTGTACCGTGTATTTAAACACACCCTTTCAAGTTTAATATAATTTTATATTTAACTTGAATATTGGCTTCGTTTTACGGTATAGTTTGTATTCAACCCCTCTTCTACCAACTATTTGGACCTAACAGGATTAATTAGAGAAATTTTGTATATGAATGTGGTTGTTTGTAGGGATATATATAGTGTTAATGAAATATTGAGGGGCTTAGACTTAGAAGGTGTCCGATTTATCTCGTGTATCAGATCACTTTTACCAAGATGCTTGCATACTAATTTATATTGGGCCAAGTCCACACAGTTCTGTAAAATTGTGTCTATTCCTGAGAGATTTTAGGGATAAACTTCGTTAACATGGAAAATTACTGATTTTATCTCATTAATCTTGGCGTTACGATACCTCCTTGATTTGAAGGATATTGTTTGGAGATATTTTCGATTATTCGTTGATTCAGATTGGTTCTTTGTTCGTTTCAAAAATATGAGATTACTTGAACATTAAACAATAATTATTAATCTAAATTAATAACTAAGAATATTAGAAATTTGGGAGTTATTAGACTGTTCCGAAATTATGACATAACAACTAACCCTCACTTCTTCTGTGTAACTTGTTGTAGTGGAGAACTAAGCATCTTCAATCCTCCAAATTTCTTTTGTCGCTAAAATAGCTAAAGATAGATGATTAGAAAATTAAAGAGTACTACAGTTCTCATAGTCCATGTGCGGATGTAAGTATGACACCATAAAATAACCAAAATATGATATACATTTGCCAAAATTTTCAAATGTGCGAGCATAAATAATTCGTTTAAAATTCAAAATTCATTACGATCCTCATTGTCAAGTTAGGAACTTGACGTTTGTATATAGCTTGAATTGACACACACGATATTCAAGTGTCTGTAACAACCATACATTACAAGAAAAATAAGCATTTCCTACAACAAAATTGGTAGGAAAACGCCATTTTTTTGGTAGGAAATGACCCATTTCCTACCACACGGGTGGTAGGAATTGTTTGACACGAAAATAACCCCTGATGGGAAATTTTACGTGACGGTTAACGTGGGCCACACCTGGTGACTTGGCAGCCACCTGGCTTGGACCCACCTGCCAACATGGTTGGCCACGTGGCGTTGGTCCGGCCCATGTCATATGCCACGTCAAGCGCTATATTGTTAGTCATAGAGGCATTCCTGAGTACATCTAATAACAAGCCAAATTGTTTGTAATGCTATGCATTACTTTCATGACCTCTTGACTGAGGGAACCTGTAGCTGTAGAGTATCTACTTGTTATAGTACTTGTAATAGGCATCAATTCCTATCTGTGTAACTGTAATTAAAGTCAGAGAATAATGCTTGAAAGAAGTTCCAAGGATCATGCCTCAAGCTTAAAGATCAAGACTGTCAAAATAAACACAACTGGAATTTGAAGAATGAAGATTTGCCTAAGTATCAATTCGAGAAGTATGATTGTCATATTCAAGAAGTCTAGCTTTCGAGAAGTCAGAGATTCGATATCTAAAAAGACACTGTTTGATATCTTAAAAAGTATTGATCGATATCTCATACGAGAACTTAGATATTCGACATGTCTATTACTCTGTTCGAGAACTCAAGAAGTCAACAAGTCAAAGCATCATTTGAGTTCTCAAGGAGCCAACAAGTCAAAGTTCCATTCGATATCTCAAGGACTAAAGAAGCTATTCGATATCTCTGGGATTTGATAAGTCAAATGTTCTATTCGACAACTCAAGGGTTCCTGGAGAAAAGACTTATTTGAGAAGTGATTCGACATGTCAACCTCACAGCATTCGAGAACTCAGATTTATCTAACAAATCAACGCCAGTTCTCGAATCAATCACTCAGTCACTTCTCGAATGAAATCTTGGAGACAAAATACTGAAGAATTATACAAGTCAGAATCCTGCAGCAAGCCAAAACACTTTATGGACCACATACTGTAAAGTACTTTAGAAAAGCCTACAAAGAAGTTTAGAGAGATATTTCAAGAGACAAGATGCTAAAGAAGTGGATCTGAACAGAGCTAAAGGAAGTCAAATCTCAAGCCGTTTGGATATTACTCAAAAAAGGATAGACACGCTAGAAAGTAATTTTAGTCTGTAACCTCATTTGTAGTAAGTAGGTTGTACTCATGCTCTATAAGAGTACAACCTCACTTTTCTAGCAGTTAAGTTTTTCAGATGCACATCTTGTAAACACATCTCTCTGAGAAAAACGAAGCTGAGAATACTACCATTTGTATTCATAGTTTGTAGAAAATCTTTATCTAATAAAATATTAAATTAAAGTGAGTGAGCTTGTTCTAGTGTTTATATGTAACAACCCGACTTTTCGGATCGTTAACTAATAGACAAATATCGTAATAAAATCTAAATTATATTTAATCGATTTAAAAAAAAACCAAAAATCCTGATAAATATCAATGTTTTAATCTTCAAAATGAAAATACTGAAAAGTCTAAAAACTAATCTAACAAGTCCTTGAATTTATTTATACTACTATATAGACTGTAGCTAAAGGTCGGGCATCACTCATCTCAAATCCCCGTTAATCCCTGATTACCTGCAGAAAGGGAACAATAAAGAGTGAGCGAAAAGCCCAGAACGAATAAAATTTGAAAGAAAATCATATTTCAAAGAATTGAGTGAATTATGTCTACCGACAAAGAATTTTCAAATCAAATCTATACATAGAATTAAACAAGACAACTAACAAGAATAAAATATGTTGCCCAGTAATTAACAATTGTAGAAGGGGGGTTGAATATAATTGTATAAAATTTTCGACTTAAACAGAAATAATAACACAAGTATGAATATATAATAGCTTTAT
Organism: Saposhnikovia divaricata; assembly: GCA_036435485.1. NCBI lineage: Eukaryota > Viridiplantae > Streptophyta > Magnoliopsida > Apiales > Apiaceae > Saposhnikovia > Saposhnikovia divaricata. The sequence continues at coordinate 171,460,225 of CM071595.1, read as the reverse complement.
TAACTCTGATATAAAACTGTTACAAACTCTCTCAAGAAATTCTTATGTTCTTGAGAGCTGCTAGGTTACAAGATCATTCGTGTAAGCGATTTCTCTAAAGTAAAACCTAAACTGTGTTTATATACAGTACACAGATACAATATCAATTACAAGATATATCAAATCAATTACATACGTTTCTTAATACATATCTTGAATGATAGCTGCATTCCTATAAATTAGGAACCGACATGTCAATCTTCCTAGATTCCTGGACTGATGTATATCCTCGTGAAATCCTGATCAGCTTCCAATCCTGATGACAACACAATCCTGACGGTACAATACTGATGACGTCAGCATCAGTATCTGATCAGTAGTCCAGATCCTGATCATCAATTGAATCAATATCTAACAATCTCCCCCAATTTGTACTTTGTGAAATAAAGCACAAATTCCTTGATTTAGTGATGTCAAAAACTCAAAACAAAATATTACAAGAAATCCTCAGGCTTAGTCTCAGAAATTCTCATAAAGAATTTACTCATCTGCAAGAAATTTGATAATAACTCCTCTTCTTTATCACAAAGAATTTGAATTAACCTTTTCTTCAGATTTCTGAGTTCTTCATCACCTTTACCAATCTGATAGATTCCAGCTCTAAGATTCTGAATTGAGCTTCTTGGTAAATCTAACTCTCCCAATAATAAGTATGCAAGATCTCTTCCACTAGGATTCAGATATAATTGTTCTTGATAAAATATCACTTCTTTAACAGCTAAACCTTTTTGCATTTAAACTTCTTGTCCTTCTGTATTCAAGTACATGGGAGTGTAATTACCATCATACCTTGATCCTCCTTCTAAATATCTGGACTTGATTGTTCTGAAGATCATGGTACACCAGTTATTGTAAACACTGGCTTCTTTATCAGGGATCTGTCTATTTTCAAGCAAATAGAGAACATATTTTAACTGTTTTGTTGATTTGCACAACACCTCATGAATAGACAGCTTCTTTAGCAGAGATTCAGCAGATTCAACTTTAGCAACCAATGAAGATTCATCAGATAGTGAAGGTCTAGTAATTACTCCAACAGATTTGAAAACAACTGGTTTTCTATAGTTGCTTACTCTGTTCTTCCAATTCTTGCTTTTCTTCCCTATTACTGGTGTATTATCCCGTTGATGTTCTGGAACAAGTCTATTTCTGTCATACCATAATCGTTTATCAGACTCAAAAATTCTTCTCACGTACTCATCTGTTGCATCCTTAATAAATTGAGAGTCAGAAGCAATAGTTTGAGTTATTCCAGCAATGTTATCTTTAGCTTCTTCAACAACTTTCTTCCTTCTAACTGAAGGAGTTTCTTCTTCAACTGTAACAGATTCAGCAAATACATTAGATGATGGAGTATTCTCAAGAAATAGTGAAGCTTTCTTCTTTATGTTCTTAGTAACTTCTTCTATTTTGATTCCACTAGATCTCGTCTGTCTTGTACTTGTCTGAACTGGTTTCCTTCCTCTTCCTCTGTCTCTATTTCCTCTTCCTCTTCCTCTTCTAGCAGAAGAAACTTCTTTTTGTCTGGAAATCTCCTCAAGAATCCTGTTTTGTTCTTCTAAGATCTCATCAGTAGTCATATTTGGATTTTCTTCAGAAGTTAAAGCAAGTGCCTTCTCAGCATGATACTGATGAACCTTAACACTAGTGTGATATACAATTTCACTATCACCTGTCCCAGTAGTAATTTTCTCAAAAAGATGAGGAGCATCTTCTACATCAGTAATTAGCAAATCTTCATCACCTTCAAGAATTGTAGGAAGTGTTTGCCTTTGACTTTGACCAGGTGACAAAAATTCTTGTTCTTCTGTCAGGATTTTAGATTGCTCCATTACTCTAACATGAGTTGACCGCTTAGTTTGAGTTTGTGACTGACTTCTCCTTGTTACCAAAGCAGCATCAGAGGTTCCTGGTACATGTGACTGAGCACCACCATCATTTCCAGAAGTATCATCATCCTTTCTTACAACTAGATCATGTGTGCATTTTGTTTTGACTACCTTCTCCCCCTTTTTGACATCAGTAGCCTCATCAGGATCAGTCAATAAAGATAAGATAAGTTGTAGAGAATCTTCAATATTTGCCATTCTGGAGGACATAGTTACAACCTTATCTTCCAAGGTATCCATCCTTGTGGTGAAGGCAGTGCTTAAACGTTGAAGCTGTTTAGCAGTGGCAATTTCAGAATAATCCTTGATAAATCGAGAATGAAATTTTTCATTATCACGCTTGACAGAATTAATTTCATCCTTCAGCCCTTTTGCCAGAATAGTTGTTGTCTTCAGATGAGCTTTGAGATTAGGATCAGAAATCTTAATAGCAATATGCCCTGAGTGAAAAAGTGCATTATTGAAATTTATATCAGCAGAAGACTGATTCCACTCAGTATACCATTCAGATCTCCTAGCATCTTGAATATGTTCAGGAATAAGATTGCTGTAATCTCCTATGATCTCAACTGGACACTACGCCATAAGTGGGCTACTGTAATGCTTTTTTGTAAGCGTTACACAAATAGTGTTACAATAGCTAGTAAAGTTCATACCTATTGTAACACCGCTCGATTGGTGTTACATTAACCATATATCTAGTGTTACTCTGAAATTACGGTGTTACGTGAAATGTAACACCACACCGTGGTGTTACAATAGGTAATACTAGTTTTTGAATTTTACTATTTTTTTAAAAATTTTTAATACTAATATTTATTTTTTTAATAACTTTTAATTAATAAATCTATTACTCTTTAACCCAATTTCTGGAAAATGAAAACCCTCTTTGATTTTAAATTAACGAACTCCTTATTTGGATTAAATATTAATTTTAGAAATTCATATAATAATAATAAGTACTAAATAAAATAAATATGTTATGAAAATAATATAATATATTTAGATGGTTTCTCTCACTAAAATATAAGAATTAATATAGTAAAAAATTTAGAATATTTTTATCACTAAAATTTATATATAAATATATAACATATATTTTGTATGACTTTTTAAAAATTATGAAAAATGATTAAAAAATAAATTAAAAACTAATAATATATTAGAACTGCCAGCGTGGAGTACATTCGTTTCCCCCCAAAACGAAAATAGATAACCCCGCTCGTTACCCTCACAACCCACTTATCCAAACAGTCAAACACTCATCCCTATCTCTATTTTGTCTCTGGGTGCTCTCGGTGTCGCCGTCGTCTCTCTCTTTTGTCTCTCGTCTCTCTCTATCTATCACTCTCTCTCTCTCTCGCTCTCGCTCTTTCTTCCCCCTCTCTCCCTCTCTCACTCCCTCCCCCTCTCTCTCCCTCCCTCCTCTCCCTCCCTCTCTCTCTCTCTCATATATTGGCTATCGGAACATTTTTTTCATAGATGTTGCTAGAATATGTTACCTTAGCATGTTACTTTGTACCTACTATAACATTTTGTTTTTTGTGTTACCTTAGCCACAAATGTGATGTTACTTTAGCCTTAAAGTGTTGGATGTTAGCAACATACATGATATGTTACCTTAGATCATTAATAAACTCAATTTTTAATTTTTTAACAAAAAAATTGTTTAATTGTTTAAAAATCACATTTACCTTTAAAATATTTCATTTTTTTTATAAAATTTAAGAGTTTACCAAGTAAATGAGTTTTTATTTTTAAATATCAAAGTATTTAATTATTATTTTTAGATTCTATTTATTTATTAAATTTAAAATGAAAAATTCTTAAAAAATCAAAATTTAATAAATATATTTATAACAATGTTGATTAATGAATGGCACACAGATCGATGAAATTTGTAAGCGGGCAAAAATTAGCGCCCAAACTAAAAATTTCAATCTTTTTACACTGACAAAACTCTCACTCTCTCCTAAAACTCTCTCTCGGCCCTCCCATCTCTCTCTCTCGTAAACCTCTCCCCCTCTCTCCTAAAACGCTCTCCCTCAATTTCTTTATAATTTCTTCATGTTAGTGTTTAATTGAGTTCAATTCATGGCTTCTCAATTGATTGGGGCTTCGATTTGAGGCTTGAATTTCTTCAATTTGGGGCTTTTTCTTTTTTTTTTTTGCTAAATCATTTTGGGGCTTTTTCAAATTAGGGTTCTTCGTTTTGAGTTGAATCAATTCGATTTCTTCACTCATTAGGCTTAAACTTCAACTAATTGATCTCTATTTTTGATTTCAAGGATTGTTTGGTTGGGGCTTCGGATTTCTGCTTCACATCGGAGTTCACTTTTCCGGAAACAGCTGAAGTACGCAACCAAGATTGGTTAAAATCTAGAGATGTAACTGATCTTAGAGGGGAACCAGAAGAATATCCACAATTCGAAAAACAGGGTAATTGCCTGATTGACTATTTTGTATAATGTTGCCTGTTCCGGTGTACTATTCTGTTAATATTCTGTTATGTTGATAACATATAATGTTGGTAATTTACTGTTTTATAGTTGAGCTCAAAGTTGGAATTTTATTTCAAAAGTTGGACATTGATGACTGAAGTCTGAAGGTATACTGGCTAGTTTTTGTTAGAACTTAATATACTATCTAATTAAGCACTCGTACCAAAACCTTGAGGTTCACAAGAGCTGACAAGTTAGCAGTTTTTTATGTTGAAAAAACTTTTGGTCTGTAAACTTTTGGTCTGTTAAAGAAATTAATGTGTAATTAAATCTCCATTGTTATTTAGCTTGTTAACAAGTCTAGAAAGGCTTTTTAAATAACATAAAACATTAAAAACCTGGACCCTGATTATGCAACTAATCATTCTGTACTTGAGCTGATTTATTAAAACTTAAAAATTAGAGTTCTCTATATTTTGTTTCAAGCCATTTGGATAAATTTGGGGAGCCTATGAGGTAACAGTCCTTTGTTTACTGTATTGAGTTTGTGGAGCCTGATGGTTTGTTTGTATTGATTATTACAAACGGAGGTAGGGGAATCCAAGTGCGCAGTGCCTCTGCGAGAACTTACCGCCTGGTTTGTGTCTTGCCAATTGATTAAATTCTCTCCACACCATGATGTGCTTCCGTCACGAAGCTGTCAATACATACTAAGCTGTCCAATTTCAGATGTAGCGGAGGCAGAGAAGCAAATTCGAGCACACGGGTTTTTTCGCTTGGTTTTATTAGTTTTGTTGCAGGCTTCAATATGGTTCCAGGGCTTTGATATTTAGGTATTATCCTTTTTCCATAAACACTTGAGGTTTTTTCGCACGTGTCATGTTTCTAATACTGTAAATAAAAAACCAAAAACTCTTTGCAGGTGATTTATGGTGCTCAGGTATGTCATTCAGATACAATCAGTTATTTAAGTTAATAGAGATTTGATCTCTCTCTTCGTCACTAATATTATTTAAGTTAATACTAACACCTTATACAAAGTTTATTGGAAGTACCATTAAAATGAAATGCTGTCATTTTTTATATTGCTAACTGATGAGTCTTTCAACACCGGTAGTCCCGCCTTTTAGGCTAACTACCAGTTTCCATTTCTCATTTGTTATGGCTGTCTTGTTTCAGGATATCTAGTAGACTAGTACTGTAATGGGTAGTCAAAGTTTATAATTGGTATGCCATCAATCAGAAGGTTAGTCATTGTGTTATTGACAATTTTTTTCAAATGCAGGTTGCAGAGAGATGCTTTGCCACTATTTAATAGGTTCAGACAGAGTTATGCATCCTGTTTGGATCGAGATCCTGCATTGAATGAGGTGCCTACTTTTTTATAGGCAATATATTGAATTATTGATTTATGTATGAACTTGGTATATAAAATTGTCTCTGAACTTAATATTTTTAGCATAGTGTGTACTTTTGTATAATTGAAAAAGATGGCCAGATGGCCCTAATTCTTTACTCATCTGTCTCTTTAGCTCACAATGATTTTAATGTATTCCTAACTTATGCGCTTCTGTTGGTTTAGTTGCTTGACGTTGTTGCAGAGAAGTTTTATGGAGTACAACGTAGAAATCCAATGCAGGATATGTTTGGAGATCTCTGTGTAAACGAAAGATTCAATTTGAAAAGGAAATCTGGTGGAACTATAAACCAAGCACTTGGACTAGTAATATGGGATTTATGTTTATTTTCTGAATAGATTTCTTGTTATTGCAGTGAAGAGGCTTAATCTTAAGTCATTTATGAAGGGAACCTATTTTGTGTTTTGTATGATATCATATTTTACCCGAGTACAATGTTACTGTCTAGGAACAAGTTTTTGGTATCTGTGTCTGAGTGAAGGTGTATCATGTGCAGGTACTGAGACAAAACAATGCTAAAATTGACATTTGCTAAAATTTGCAATGGGGCAGGAGGAGCTTCTGCTCTTGTAAGCCATTTATAATTTTTATGCTAAGTAGGCCTGTTCATAATAACTGGAATGGTTGGACGAAGCTGTAGGATTTATATAGATAGTTTAATTATTGAAAGCTACTTGTTTATTGCAGGTCAGTTGCAATGGTTGGACGTTCGAAGCTGTGACAACATAATGCGTTCTTTCTCAATGGCCAAAATCACATGTTTAACTTTGTGGTTGCCTTAAACATTTTGATGCTGTGAATTTTCTCCGTTTAACTTCTTTTTGATTGTATTGGTGGGATTTTGTATGCTGTAACTGGGGATTAGGATGTTTTTGGAGATTTAGTATGTTGATTGTGTAATGTATTGGTGAATTGGATTATTTTGGGATGTATAATAAATATTCAATTTTATTCAACTTTTTTCACGTAAAATTTTATGATGTAATATAAAATGTAACACTTAATATGTGTTACAATTGCCCAGTATAGTGTTACAATAGAGGCTGGTGACGTGTACACAGTGTGCCACGTGGCACCACATGTGTTGCCACGTGGCCACGTGGTGCCACGTAATTCCACGTATGCACATGGTGCCACGCCTGAAAAAATTGAACTGAGCTATTGTAACACTCAAAATGTGTTACAATTGGGCCCCTGGTGTTACAATAGGTGCCTATTGTAATACTTTTGCTACTGTTACAATAGAGAAGAAAAGCGTTACATTAGGGTATCTATTGTAATGCTCGTAAACGTAACGCCTCCTGGTGTTACAATAGATCTAATGTAACATTTTTCGGGCCTATTGTAACATCAGAGAGGCGTTACATATGCCCATCTATGGCGTAGTGGGAGCAGCTGTAGATTTACCCATAGACTCCATAAAGTGACTGGATGATCCATAAGTAGAGCCTAGACTTGCTTTCATGACAGCTTTAAGCTGAGCTGCTTCAGTATCATGATCTGCATCATCATCATCATCATCATCATCATCTGAGCTATCTTTAGCCTCAGGAATTTCATCATCCACACTGTCTTCAGGATTCATAACTCCTTTCATTTTTAAATCAACAGCAGATGGGACTGTTGTATCCTGAAAACCTGCATTCAAAGTAGAAACAATTCCTAAATCGCTCTACTTTTGTAAAGTGATCTCATTACTTCTCACAACATTTCCTAAGTTACTTTCAATAGTAACTACTACCTCACCAGAAGTTTGAAACTTCTCACTCTTTTCTACCTCTCCTTTTGCCAGTTCAGGAGACTGCCTCTCTTCACTCTTTTTTTTCTCTAAATTTTCACTCTCTTTCTCACAAGAAAGGTTCTGGCTCAACAAATGCAAAGAAATAAGAGGTGGCTGAGAGGAGTGGACTGAAGTCATACAGATAGAGGTATCCCTTGTCTCAGGTCTAACTGTAATCATACTATCAGTAAGAGAAGCAGAAATAGAAGTATTACCTGATGAAGTTGAGATAGATTCCATTGGTCTTGAAGAAAGTGGTTCAATGAGCAGTGGAATATCTGGATTAGAAATACTTTCATCAGGATGAACATCTGCAACTGGAGAATGACTTGCATCAGTATGTACTACCAATGGTTCTTGTGTAGTCTGAGGTTGTGAAGCTGCTTTAACACTTTGAGTCAAAGGTTCTTGCGTGCTTCCCTCAAATGCAGTGTTAGAAATCTCCTGTGCTGAAGTGAGCTTGCCTTCATCTTCACTTTGAGAAGATGGTTCTTGTGGGGCAGGAATGTTCTTGTCTTCACTTTCCCTTTGAGAAAGTAGTTCTTGTGGGACAATTCCTTCAGAAATGTCTGCTCCCACACTTTGAGTGGGTGGTTCTTGTGTGACTGGATCGTCAATAGCTTCTGAACTTCTTTGAAGTTCAGGTTCTTGTGGGCTTGATCCTTTTAGAGGTGAAGTGATCCTCTATTTCTTCAGTCTGCTAAAAACCTTTGCTTCAGCTTGTCTCTTAATCTGAAGAGGTGTTGGATTATGACCAAGCTGAGCAGCAATAGCATTTACTTCATCCACAGACATCTCAATTATTCTTCTCTTAGGAGATGTAGGTGCTGGAGAATCAGAAATTTCAACAGTCTTCACAGGTGATGTATCAGGAGTAGAGAGATCAGGAATGACAGATGTGTCATGAACTGATGACTCATCAAGATCAATATCATCATTAAGTTTTTGCATTTCTTCAGGAATAAAATACTGACTCTTGTTGACTATTCTTCTTCTTTTCTTTTGCTTTATTTGCTTAACCACTTCAGCAACAACAGGAGCAGCAATTTCCTTCTTCTTCATGATTATAGAGATGGTCTTGTCATCATCACTATCAGAATCAGAGACCTGTTGCAAAAACTTCCTCTTTTCACCTGTTTCTTTAAATGCTCCAGCCTTCATCAAAGATTCATCAACCTGAACTTCTTGTTTTCCTCCTTGTGGCTTCTTTTTAGTGAGGGTTGAAGTGGAGAAATCCTTTGATCCTGATTGTCTGCCAGACACATCAGATCTAGCTGATTTCTTTTCTTTTACAACTGATGTCTTTTGAGAGACACCAGAGGTGGTTGACTGTTTAGGTAACTGTTTCTGATGTGTTCTTGTGTCAGGAACAGAATGTGTTTGGTCCTGTCCCATAGCACCTGTAGCTGGGCCATAAATTTCAGGTAATCTCTTTTTCAATAGAAGCCAGACCCCCTTAGGAATATAAGGATTTCCCTCAAAACCATTAGCCTTATCTGATTTAATCAAAGACTTGATATTGTTTTCTGAAATCTTACAGATAGGCAATACTGTATCATTTTCAAAATCAACATTAGGACATAAGTGAGAGAATATTAGTTGAAAAAATCTAATAAAACAGGCATAACCACAATTAAATCAGGAACAGAACAATTAAGGATTACTTGTAGTATATATATTGTACTGATAACCAAACCATTTCATCAGGATCCGATGTTTGACTGACGTCAGGATTGACTTTTCGTCAGTATTAGACATGCATCAGGATCTGACACTCATCAGTATTTGGTCTCCCCTTGTTCTCAGAAACTTTCATAGTTTACCATTCCTAATTCATTCACCAATTTTGTAAAAGTAGCTTCAAGTAGTGGCTTGGTGAATATATCAGCTAGCTGTTGATCAGTAGGAACAAAGTGGAGTTCGATTGTCCCTTCCAGTACTTATTCTCTTATGAAATGATATCTAATACTGATATGCTTAGTAAGAGAATGCTGAACTGGATTTCCTGTCATAGCAATAGCACTCTGGTTATCACAATAAATAGGTATTTTTGAATATGATAAACCATAGTCCATTAGCTGATTCCTCATCCACATGATTAGAGCACAACAGCTTCCTGCAGCTATGTACTCAGCTTCTGCAGTTGCCGTGGATATAGACTTTTGCTTTTTACTAAACCAAGAAACTAGTCTTCCTCCAAGAAACTGACAACTGCCTGAAGTACTTTTCCTGTCTATTTTGCATCCTGCAAATTCAGCATCTGAGTAACCACATAGATTAAAGTCAGACTCTCTAGCATACCAAAGGCCAAGTGATGAAGTGCCTTTCAAGTATCTGAAAATCCTTTTAACAGCAATGAGATGTGGTTCTCTGGGGTTCGCCTGAAATATTGCACATAGACAGGTTGCATACATGATATCTGGTCTGCTGGCTGTTATATACAAAAGTGAGCCTATCATACCTCTGTAGTTAGTTACATCTACCTCAATACCTTGATCAGGATGAAGCTTTGTAGCTGTAGCTATGGGAGTTGTAGCAGTAGAACAGTATTGCATATTAAACTTCTTCAATAGATTCTTTGTGTACTTTGACTGATTGATAAAAATTCCATCATCAGTCTGTTTAACTTGCAGACCTAAGAAATGGCTCATTTCTCCCATCATGCTCATTTGATATCTAGACTTCATCAGTTTTGAAAATTTCTCACATAATTTGGGGTTAGTTGACCCAAAAATGATATCATCAACATAAATCTAAACTAACAGCAAGTTCTTCCCATGATTCAAATAAAATAAGGTTTTATCAATTGTACCTCTTTTGAAACCACTTTCCAGTAAGAATTGAGCTAGTGTTTCATACCAGGCTCTTGGAGCTTGCTTTAGTCCATAAAGTGCTTTATCCAATCTATAAACATGATCTGGATATTTAGGATCAATGAAACCAGGAGGTTGTTCAACATATACCTCCTCTTCCAATTCTCCATTCAGAAAAGCACTTTTAACATCCATCTGGAAAACTTTGAATTGCTTATGGGCTGCATATGCCAGAAAAATTCTGATAGCTTCTAGCCTTGCAACAGGAGCAAAAGTTTCATCATAGTCTATTCCTTCCTGTTGAGAGTACCCCTTTGCAACTAGTCTTGCTTTATTTCTCACAATAGTGTCATCTGAATCTGTCTTGTTTCTGAACACCCACTTTGTACCAACAATTGATCTACCTTTTGGTCTTGGTACTAGTTTCCAGAATTCATTTCTTTTAATTTCATTCAGTTCTTCTTGCATTGCTGTAACCCAATCAGCATCCTTGAGTTCATCCTCAACCTTTTTAGGCTCCTCCTTTGATAGAAAATTATTATAGAGACATTCATTTTGTGTTGCACTTCTGGTTTTAACACCTGCATCAGGATTCCCAATAATTAAATCAGGAGTATGGCTTTTGGTCCATTTCCTTGCTGATGGTAAATCATTTCTTGAGTTGGATGCTCCCCCTTGATTGGTGTTATCTTCAAAAGAACTTGAATTTTTAGAAGCTCCCCCTGAGATAGTGCTATCTCCTCCTGAAGTGCTGTCAGGATTATCACTTGAATCTGTTTCTGATGATTCTCCTCCTGATGTTTGAGTTGTTTCAGTACTGATGGTATTTTGTTGTTGCTCCCCCTCAACATTTGCATTATTTGAATCATCATAAGTAATTGTTGTTTCATCAGGCATTGATCGATCATCAGGATCTGATGGTGTATCAGTATCTGACATTACTTCATCAGAATTCTTGGTAGCTTCATTCGCAAAGATCAAACTGTCATGCGAGTCTTCAGCAATTCCTGCTATCTTCTTATCATCAAAAGAAACATTGATAGACTCCATGACTGTCCTTGTTCTTAGATTATATACTTTAAAGGCTCTTGAAGTTGGATAACCAACAAAAATGCCCTCATCAGCTTTGGTTTCAAATTTTCCTAGCTGTTCAGGATGAGGTCTAAGAACAAAGCATTTGCAACCAAACACGTGCAAATGTTTCAGACTCGGCTTCTTCTCATTAATCATTTGATAAGGAGTGACACCGTGTCTGTTGATTAGAGTAATGTTCTGAGTGTAGCATGCTGTGTTGATTGCTTCTGCCCAGAAATATGTAGGTAGTTTTGCTTCCTCCAACATTGTTCTGCCAGCTTCAATAAGAGTTCTGTTTTTTCTTTCAACTACTCCATTTTGTTGGGGTGTGCCAGGAGCAGAGAATTGTTGAACTATTCCTTTGTATTTGCAGAACTCTTCCATTACTGAATTCTTGAATTCAGTTCCATTATCACTTCTTAGAATCTTGACTTCGTACTTTGTGCCATCCAAAAGTATCTCTGCAGTTTCATCTTTTCTGTGCAGAAAATTCACCCAGGTAAATCTAGTATATTCATCAACAATGACTAGAGTATACCTTTTCTTACTGATGGACATAACGTTGACTGGTCCAAACAAGTCAAGATGTAACATGTGATATGGTTCATCAATTGAGGATTCAGATTTACTCTAGAATGATGTCCTTCTCTGTTTAGCCTTCTGACAAGCATCACAGAGTCCATCAGGAGTATATAACGCCTTTGGTAATCCTCTTACCAAATCTTTCTTAACCAACTAATTGATATTGTTGAAGTTGAGATGAGAAAGCTTCTTGTGCCAATTCCAACTTTCATCTACTGTTGCTTTACTGATGAGACATGTTGAGGGACCATCAGTATTGGTGTAGACATTGGCTTCATAAATGTTACCACGTCTTTGACCAGTCAAGACAATCCTTCCAGATGTTTACTGATCACTTCAAAGTGAGTATCATTGAAGTCGACATGATAACCTCTGTCTGTGATTTGACTCACACTTAGCAGATTGTGTTTGAGTTCGTTCACCAGAGCTACTTTTTCAATGATGACATTTCCAATGATTATATTGCCATATCCCAAAGTTTGTCCAATGTTGCCATCTCCATAAGACACTGTTGGGCCAGCTTTCTCCTCAAATTCTGATAGCAAGGTTTTGTTTCCCGTCATATGCACAGAGAATCCACTATCCATGACTAACACATTTTTATTTTTACCCTGCAATCAGAAACACAAAGAGCTCAGTTAGAATTTTTAAGAACCCACACTTGTTGGGTTCTTTTTGCATGCAATTTAACTCTATTAGCAGCAGAAGTATTTTTAACAAAAGCAGTTCTGTCAGATTTAAATCCATCAGAATTTGCTTTGTCATTATCAGAATTAATAGATGCATGCTTAGTATTCAGACTCTTTGTTCTACCAGAATTTGCACTTTTATTAAATTTTGGCAAGGGATCATAATAGTTGTAGTACAAACTATGGTATTCTTCACATGTATAGATAGAATGCCATTCACTGCCACAATAAAAACAAGGATTCTGTGGTTTATAAAACACTGATCTATTTCTAACGTTAGATTTAGGAACTATAGTAGCCTTCTTTTTACTCCTCCTGCAATCAATAGCAAGATGATTAGAGTTACCACAATTAAAGCATGTTTTCCTTGGTGCATTGGAATATACTTATAATTATTCTCTTTGTTTATTCCAATTTTACCATTTCTATTCCTCTTAGCAGTAGTGGTTTTCTCTCTATCTGTCGCTTCACAGATTCTGTCTCTGAGTTGTTTCTTAGACAAAAGACCTAAATTTTTGACAGATTTAGACTTAGAATTCTGTGTAGAAGTAGATCCCTTTTCTAAAGTAGAGTTAGGATTTTCTGGATACACATACTTGACAGGTTTTAATTTGGTCTTTGTTCTGTCCATTACATGTCTATAGGTTTTTGGATTTGTTGACTCATTCACAACAAATCTTCCTGATTTAGTTGTTTCAGCAGTAACAATTTTAACTTTATTTTTCTTTTTGTCCTCTGGTTTATAACCTAGACCTTCTTTCCTGTTCTTATCTGTGATAAGATCGTGTGTTTTCTTTCCAGAGTGTGTCCAGGCTCTGAGTTTCTCATTTGCTTCATTAAGTTCCTTTTCAAGTGCAGTACATTTAAACTCCATTTCTAGCTTCATGTTCTTAGCCTTATCACATTCATTTTGTACTTCTTCCATGAAGAGTAACTCAGCTTCTAGATGATCATTTCTTTTAGTCAATTCTGACATCTCAGATATTATTCTAGCATTTTCAAGATATTGACTTTTAAAGCCACTACACCAAATATGGGCTACTGCAACGCCAAAAAAGTGTCATATTAGACCCCAAATGTGTTACAATAGAAGTTTTTGCAACGTTTTTGCCAAAATTCAGCGTTGCATCTGCTGCCGTTGCAATAGACCCCTATAGCAACGTTTTACCTACTTATTGCAACATTTTTAAAGTATTACAATATCCCCTTTAGTACAACACTTTTGTCATGTTTAGTGACACTTTTTAAGATGTTGCAATAAACTATTGCAACATCATTTTTTAACATATTTTAGTTAAAAGTGTTGCAAAGTCAATTTATTGCAACATTTTTATGTAACACTTTCTCCCCTATTGTAATGCTTTTTGTTTTTTTAGCAACATTTATATGCAACACTTTTATTTCTATGGTAATACATTTAGATTTTTTTAGCAACATTTTTGTGCCACACTTTTTTTTAGTCCAAATTGAAATATCCTGTTTGAAATGTTAAACCATTACAAAAGCATATCAAACCAGAAATCACATTTCCAATTTCCCCAATAGCAAATCAAACATAATATATGTCAATAAAGCCCAAACAAAGTCGATTGTCTTATACCATAAGATCATTTTACATTATGAAAACCAATAAAACAATGTAATAAAAAAATTACATGTATATCCCTTTCTATACTCTGCAAACTAACAAATTAAATTTGAGGATTCTATCTCTAGTTTGATTGCTATATCAGCGGATGATGGTTCTCTGTCAGCTGGCAAGTCCCTTAAAGTATGGATCAACCAGGACCTGCTATGCATAATAGACAATATCAAACAATAATAGACAATATCAAACAATGAACAATTATTGTACTTAGATAATAATAATTATTGAACTATGCTGAAAATAACGGATTAAAAAATGGCTAATATCTGAAAAATAATAGAACTGGAAATTAGGTATGTCACAACACTGGTCAGTAGTCATTAACACAAGATAAAGTTTAATATACTCCTAAGATGCAATTTATACATAATATGCACATGTAGTTCATATCCACCTTGCTCCGATACATATATCAGGCTCCAACGAAGCTTTTAAGTCGAGCTATTATTTTATTAAGAACCCCTAGTATCGAACACCAAATCATAGGATAATTATGATATTTTAATAATCATATTTTATCTCAATATTTATCATAAATCAAGTAACTGAATTTTGAAATTTACTTATGCTGTGGAAAATCTAGAAATTCTCAAGTTACTTGTGTATCTTAACCGTGCATACATTCGATCATGACTGGAATTATTCATTCCTACCAAAATATTGATCCTCTGTTGGTGTAACAAAAAAAGTATACAATTACCTTAAGTGCAAGGCAATATAGTCCTTGCTTTTCATCCGCATTCTTTCTACCATCTTCCTACCCATCTGAAGGATAGAATCAGTAAACATCAAAGCATGGTAATTGACTCGGCAACGCAACTTCTGGAGATTGTTTTCCAACTGATTTGCCAGCCTATAATCAAACTTGGTTAGCTGAACATCCTGCCATGTAAATTTCAGGATCAGCTCTAAGAGTCAATAGTTGGGGATAGGCAAACACGCTTGAGATTTTCCTCTTAACAGAATAGAGCAAATATAGCTGTAGTGAATACTAATGTTTCATTTTATTGCACACTCAAATAAAAAGGAATGGAACACATCTATAGGCTATTTGTTTAACATAATCTCACAAATTATTCAGTTCCACCTCCACTGTCATCTCCTCACCTAAGATGGAATTACATAGAACTCAAATGCAACGTAACTTTGGAATGAAAAGAACTATCATAATACAGCTATTACTTAACATATACACTGATAGAAAAAAGTGCAGAGAGGCTTTTGTGCACAGGCTTCTCGCCACCATATAAGTGACTCCCCTGAAGTGTCACCTTCAGCAACTTAAATGCAGATCTCACCCAGTAGCAAATCCTTTTACTATAGTCAACTATTATACTGAAACCCATAAGGAGTACCATGTATTTTGTATCTTTAGTTAAGACCCGAAAATGTAACTAACTTCTTATCAAGTCCCATTGGCTTATTGAAATGCAATAGCTGGCACAAAAATTTGTCTCTTATCAGAAGTATTACATGAAATATGGATGCAATAGTGTGCACTGAGAAGAAAGAGGAAAATATTTTACATGTTTAGCATTAGAGACGGAGCAGAATGCTTACATGCTTCGTTTTAAGAACAGGTGATACATGATTCACATAACGGGTTGGATCGCACTTCCCTTTTGGGAAGTTGTTTGATTATCTTGACATCTTTTGAGAGAGATGAAATGAACCGACCAATATTGAAGATTTCCGACAAATTGCTGGTCACATTACAACACATCATTTGTATCATCAATGTTTTATACTCCATGGTTTGAGAAGTAAAGAAATCGTATAATTAAATTCTAGTACAACCCTCTTATACTTCCAATAGGAAGTTTTGTCCAAATTCGGAACAACAAGGGTTGCATTTAGTATATAGGCTGCAACAACGGCGTCTATAATCTGTGACCATCATAAACAAAATGAATAACTTCGTTCAGTTTACTGTGAAGAGCAGAGCTAGTAAACATGTAAAATGGGATGGAGAGTATTATCTTTCTCTAGAAATGCACAGCTTAATAGTTAATGTTTTGAGACAGTGAACATAAATTATTCAACTTGTTATTTACAAATAATAAAAACAAGTGTGCAACTCGTATTACCACTGACTCCCCACTTTTCAAACATACAAACATCTAAATTACGCACGTAATATAGAAAAGCTAAAGAACACCAAATTAAAACCTAATACAATCACAAATTTAAAAGAATGTTTTGTGACATGAAAAGAGCGTCAACAGAGAGAATACAACTGATCTTTAAAAGTAGTTCCATTTTTTACTCAAAATATTTAATAAATAAAGAATTTTTCAGTAGAAAAATGTGTGCAAGATTAGATCACCCCTGAATCTTTAAGGGCGTATAGGTACATTATGTTCCTTTTAGTTTTGGTGGATTTATGTATGTACATGTTCTGGCCTCTAAAGTTAGTAGTAGAAAGTAATTTAACTTATTCAATTGTGGTCGGACATTTAATTAAAAAGTCCTAGAAACAATATGGGTACAATATAGAAGACATTTAAAGCCCAACTAATAAGTTTTATTAGTTATCTATCTATGCAGAATCAAGATCTTTGTTTTCATATAACCTTGAAAACAGAAACCAACCTGTTCGCTATGATCCAGAGGGAAACATACCACCCGGCTTCCAACAGCGGGAGGGGAAATAAGAGGTCCGGCACACGCATGCCAAAGTTCAGAATTCAGACAAGTTTTTTAACCTGAAAGTTGGACGAGAAACAGTAAATGTAAAAGAAGCACCTGTTGTAGGTTGCAAATTTTGATAATAAAATCACATGTGGAAGCATCTACCGAACTATTTTATAGTATATAGTAATGAAAGAAGTATAACCAGCTACTAACATTTACCAAAAAATTGCAGATGTCACAATTTTCTTTGGTGAAAAAAGAAGATGACACTCAAAACATAATCACTTCCTCTTAACCTCCAAAATTCCCCCAAAATGTAATACTCAATAAATTAACAAAAACCACCTTAAACTATGTCAAGACTTCAACTTTATCCAATGTTGATCTTCATCAAAACCAAATTTCTAAACTTTAATCCCAAACATTTCAGCTCAATCTTGAAACTCCACAAACCAAAAACTTAATACAAACATCATACTCTTCAGATCTCAAATCTTGAAATTCAAGAACACTAAAAACACCTTAAAAAATAAACCCAATAAAGCTCAGATCTTTACCCTCTCAAAGCACATACCTTTACATAAAACAATGATCAAGAACTTCAAGAAACTACAATAAATGGAGAAAATATACTATATTAGTACTTGGGTATGGGTGAAAATTGATAGAGATCGAGTAGAAAAGCAAATTGATAGGATTCCAATAATTTAGCACAAATTTAACAATTAATAACACAAAACAACAAAAAAAATTACCTTGAAATCTTCAAATACTAGCTTTATCTGCACAAAATTAATAAGGGAAAATTAAGAGCACAAAATATCACAGGACAAGTATAATCAACATACATAGATAGATACATATACATATATAATCGAACATAATCGAAAAAAGTGGGATACTTTACCTCTAACTGAATCTTTGCTCTAATCAGTTTTGGGTTTTTTCTCCAATCAATTTTAGGGATTTAAGAGAGGTGTGAGAGATGAGTGAGAGAAATTCAGGAATTTAAGAGAGGTGTGAGAGATGAGCGAGAGGGGTGAATTAGAGAGATGAGCGAGAGAGATATGAGTGACAGGTGGAATGAGAAAGATGTGCAAGAGATATGTGTAGGAGAGAGATGTGTGAGAGAGTTGCGGTGGAGATGAGAGAGAGAGAGAGAGAGAGAAATGTAAGATGAGAGAGATGAGTGAGTTGCGGCCGAGAGAGTTTATGTTTTTGTGTACTAAGAATTTTGTGAAAAGTTAATTTTAGTATTAATTTTCAGCCCGCCAATGAAAATTTCAGTTCCCCCGCCTACAAATTTTGGTCAATTTGAAGTGTTTTGTCTATTGTAACACTTCCCTAAAGTATTGCAATTGTTTCAAATTTTTCAAAATGATCCTTCGGCTTGCAATACTTTCATATTTTATGTAACATTTTTCGAAATCTTGCAATAGTCTAGCAAATTTTATGTCTATAGCAACACTTTTTGCAACACATATGTAAATTGGGCTTGCAATAGGTCATATTTGGTGTAGTGAGCTAATATGCAGAGACTTTAAGAAAGATCTTAACTCAGAGACATTATTAGTGTCAAAATCAAAAACAACTTCAGGTACCTTATTTTCAGGAGCAGCAATCTCATCCACATTTGCCATTAGTGCATAGTTCACTTTTTCTTCTTCAGAGTCTGAGGAAGAGTCCATCCAATCCTTGCTAGATGAGATTAGAGCTTTGGTTTTGGCCTTTTTGCATTCAGTTGCAAAGTGAACCATTCCATCACAATTGTAGCATTTGACTTTTGACTTGTCAAACTTGCTGCCTTTGCTCTCATTCTTCTTGTACCTGTTCTTGTCAGTATTGACAGGTTTCTTCTGAAAGTTGCCTTGTCTCTTAGCCTTTCTGAACTTCATCTTCTTGAAACCCTTGACTATCATAGCAACCATTTCCATCATATCAGAATCAGTAGAATCATCATCAGTATCAGTATCAGGATTTGCATCAGGATCTGATGATGAGTCATCAGTATTGGACTCAACGACTCAACTACTCTACTTCTCCTTCTTGAAACCTTCACGCTTTTTCCTTTTGATTTTGATTCAGCATTCAAAGCAACAGCCTTTGCTTTGTTGGTCTTCCTATTCTTCCTCTGTTGAACCTCAAGATCATGGGTTCTTAGCATCCCATAGACTTCATCAAGAGATACAGTATTAAGATCATACTAATGCTTAATGATAGAGGTTTGAGTATCCCACTCCTCAGGCAGAGCTCTAAGAAACTTGGTATTTGAGTCTTCTGGATCATACTCTTTACCCACCAGAGATAGATTATTCAATAGTGTCTATCATACAGATCAGTGAGACTTTCATCAGATTTTGCATCAAACTGCTCGTACTCTTGAATCAACAGAGCCCTTCTGTTTCTTTTGATAGATTCAGTACCCTGGCATTGAGTCTCCAAAGTTTCCCAGTTTTCCTTAGCAGTTTTACATGCTATCACTCTATTTGACATGACAGCATCAAGACTATTATGAAGAATGTTCTTCACCTTTGCATCTCTGAGTACTTCAGCCTTTTCCTCAGGAGTCCATTCAGCCTTTGTCTTCTGAACATAGTGCTCAGGTATAGTATCTGTTCTAGCAACCAGTCTCTTAGGGATATATGGTCCATCATATATTCGATCGAGATAGTTAGGATCAGTTGCCTCCAGATACATCAACATCTTTACCCTCCATGTGGGGTATTCAGCCTTTTTGAGAACAGGGATTTTAATACTTTCATACTTGCTTGTCGACATGTTAAGATCGTTTCTGATTGTAGTAAATCAGTTTGCTCTGATACCAATTGTTGCCCAGTAATTAACAATTGTAGAAGGGGGGTTGAATACAATTTTATAAAATTTTCGACTTAAACAGAAATAATAACACAAGTATGAATATATAACAACTTTATTAACTCTGATATAAAACTGTTACAAACTCTCTCAAGAAATTCTTATGTTCTTGAGAGCTGCTAGGTTACAAGATCATTCGTGTAAGCGATTTCTCTAAAGTAAAACCTAAACTGTGTTTATATACAGTACACAGATACACTATCAATTACAAGATATATCAAATCAATTACATACATTTCTTAATACATATCTTGAATGATAGCTGCATTCCTATAAATTAGGAACCGACATGTCAATCTTCCTAGATTCCTGGACTGATGTATATCCTCACGAAATCCTGATCAGCTTCCAATCCTGATGACAACACAATCCTGACGGTGCAATACTGATGACGTCAGCATCAGTATCTGATCAGTAGTCCAGATCCTGATCATCACTTGAATCAATATCTAACAAAATACTTAATCGAAGCAGAACAAATATAAGGCTGAATCAAGTAAGGTATGTATCCTTAAGGGTCTCTTACACAAATATGTACTCGCACCAAGCGAAGTACAAAATAGAGAATTCTTCCCCGGTAATCCATGAGAAGAAAACGCATGGAATGCACAAAGCATTTCAACAAAACAGAGAATCCTTCTTCGGTAATCGAGAAGAAGAAAACACACATTAGCGATCATGATCTATACACAATCTCATACCCCAGAGACGTGCTCGTATACTCACAGCACCGATACGAGTAAGTGTCGAGTTCACTAGACACTCCGAACTCCATGAACTCGTCTATGATTTAACCACATAGATAGGTCTAAGAGCCCAACAAATAGGTTTCAAAAATATTGCCAGACTCATTGTACAGAACAAAATAGAAAAAGGAATGTCGCAATAAAATAGCGAAATGAAACTAATCAAATATATATGAGCTGGCAATAAAAATTCCAACAATAAGGGAGACGAAATGAAAATAAGAATGTGCATTAAAAAGTACACACAGAATACAAGGGTCACAATTTTATAACATTGAATCGAAAATAAATATAACGAGTAAAGAATAAAATTTTATAGTGAGAAAGAGAGCAAATAACTTGTATCAAGGAGAGTACAAAAAGGTGACAATTAATAAATTTGACTCAACAATATATTTAATGAATATTTATAATTTAAATGGAAAGAGAAAAGAATAAAGAATTCGTACCTGATAGCTAATAAATCAAAGCAGAAAACAACCAAAATCCACTAACAAATCGCAATTATATTTCTTTATTCGAATCTAAGAGTCAAATCAATTAAAATAATTAGTTTTGGAAGACTTGTGCAAAACTATACTAGTTAATATCTAAATTTTATAATAAAATGTTAGGTCCCGAAGTATCGTAGAAGGGGGGGGTTGAATACGATACTACCAAAATATTTCGGTTTTCAAGATTTTTGCGGATAACATTTTTTCAGATCTTGAAATCAAAAATAACGAAACAGAATTTCAGGAATATATCTTTATTGATTATAAACCCGAAGGGGTGTTACAACTTCTAATCCAATGGATTAGCTTCAAAACCAGAACACTCCTAAGGATAGTTTAGGTGTAACACCCTCACTAGCCAACATTAATATTATAAACTCTTATATTCAATTAAACATTAATATAGGAGAAATTTTAGAAATTTCGGCATGATGTAATCATAAACCGAACTAACCACCTGCTCAAACAACTAAGTAGAACTAAAACAGTCCACATGCACAAGTTATACTAAACCATAAGGAAATAAAACCATACCAACCCGGACCGCTCACAGGTCACTGTATGAAACAACTACCAATAGCTATTACAACCCAGAACTGAATCAAATAATATACAACCCATCAAATATAATAGCCTGACTACTAGTACAGACGTAATATGAAACAGGAATATGTGCACTACCCATCCAACCACCTCGACCCTCTGACTGCCTCGGTGACTACCCCAACCAGACGGGCCACTTCTTCTAGACATCTTCAGGCTTAGCTGAGGAAACAGAATTAGCAAGCAAGTGAGCCAAAATGCTCAGCAAGTATATATATATAATTAAAACATCAACAACTGAAATGTCTGCAAGATTGTCAAGAATTAACAATCAACAATATATATAAGCTCAACTGAAAGTTCATCTTTTGTCTGAATCATAAAATAGAAGAGGATTGGACTATCATGCATTTTATAAATAAAAACAATTATAAGGTTAGGCTGCTGATCAGTCACGCACTAACCCCGGACAAACGCACACTGCAATGTCCTTAATGGATCCACGGCACACATTGGCCTTAATAATTTCTGACCACGAATCTGGTCCGACCCTTACGGTCCACATTTTAAAAAAAACTAACAGTCCAATCCTAACTAAACATCAGGTGTCGGAACAATCGACCACCTCAACTGCCAAACACCCTGGACACTTTCGTTCCAGGTTAACATCTCAAATCTCACCAAATAGAATAAGGTCGGGTAATCTCTGAATTAAATATCGACAAGTTCGATATGGCAAAAAGGGGTATTGATTTAAGTCAAGCTACTAAAGGATTAACGAAAACGATATAATCAACCTGGGGTATAACAATTGAATATTCATAATTAATGGAAATTATCAGAACAGTTATATCAAGGATAAATCAATTACATAAGAATCAAGTTATGATAATCATAATTCGCTGGAAATATAAGTGAAGCGGTTTATTTGAAAGAGAGGTGGAACAATATACTTGTAAGGGATATGGATATAATCAATTCACTAAAAGAATCAACAATTCAGTAGAATCAATTTGGGGTATAACAATTATGTATTCGAAATTTCGGGAAATTAACAGAACAATTATAGCAGGAATAATTCGAATGAGCATATGAATCAGGTTTTATAATCATAACTCATTTAAAAGATAATTGAAACAATTTACTTGCCTTAACTAGAAAATCACAGAATCCGAAGTGTCTTTACGTCCTCAGCTTTAGCCTTCCCTTTATCCACGGAATCTACATACAATATAACACTATTTTAGAATCCTGCTCAATATTCGCTAACCAAAATAAACATTCCACTTAGTCTACCCCTGCGAATAGTTCCCTAATTTATGTTTATTTAATCACATAATCATATTAACACATACTACATAGATTTTAAAATACGAAGCCCGACTCATAATTCGCATAAATTATATAATTATACATACTCGTTTTCAAGAAATGATTTTAATATATTTTAGAAAAATTTTGACGGCATCCCCTTTATACGGGGGACTGCCAGTCGGGATACAGCCGACACAACCAACACAAATTTCAATTACCAATCGAATCCATAATTAGTATCCAAATTCCAATTCACATTTCAATCCAAATTTCCAATTCACTGATTCATAATCTAGTACAATTTAAGTAATTAATACTAAATCGATAATAAATTACAATTTATTACGCAAATAATATGTATTGAATATTCGGCTCAGAAAATCATCATCATCGCCATATTCCATCGACTCAATTTATTTTTAATATCATTGTCGATGGGGCAAAGTTTCGAGGGTACCCGAATTTCGGATTCCTGACCCGAAACTTCACTCTAAATTAATTAAATAATTTACCGAAATTATTTTGTAAATCACGAATCAACAATCAGAAAAATTCCGGAAATTATTACTCCAAGGCAACCACAACTTTCGAATTTGACAACCAGCACAGAACCGTTAATCGAACCAATACAGAATCATATACAAAGTCGAGCAACACAGTTACCAACGAACAACAAGATCAGATATAACACTGGCATATACACATAAACTGCGTACACACGCATTAACCACACACAAACACAGCTCGTCACACACATGGCAGCACAGACCCAGCAATACAAACAGCCACAAGAACACAATCATGGCACAACGAATCAACACATGAAACCCCCAAATATTTAACACAAAACTCGCCCTTATAAACACTGATAGCCACGATTTTACTACAAGGTAGGGGAGGAATAAAGATATCTAGCAGGCCCACGGAAGGAGAGAGAGGAGGGTGTGAGAGAGGTGACTCACGGGAGTGAGAGAGAGCGCGAGTTCCAAAGAGATCGAGAGACACCGGGAGAGATTATGAGATTATTAATAGGGAAAGACCAACAACAGAGCTACTATAATCGAATTGGGGAACACAGGCTGCTAATCTAGGGATTTGGAGGGCAAAACTGTAATCTACTAATGCTGAAATCAAAATGTAGATATAAATATAAAAAAAACCATTTTAAATCATTTCTAAAATCGAAATTAATCAAAAATTTAGTAGAAAAATAAATTTTAAAACTTTAAAATATAATTTAGTAAATTACAAACATCCCCATATTTTTAAAATATTTTTAGGGTTAAAAACGAATTAAATACGGATTTTACAAGATTAAATCCGTAAAATGAAACAGAATTCATAAAATCATTTTAAAATCGTTAAAATTCAAAACAATTCCATACAACATTTTTAAAACTCAATTAAACTAATAAAATTAATAAAACAAAAGATTTCATAATTTTTACTAATTCCGATGATTTTATAAAATTCTCAGGAAGTAAATATAACGATATTAATTAGGAAATAAATCCCAAAAATATAATTAAAAACAGTCGGGCTTACATAACTTATATAAAACATCAACCAAACCTCCAAACATTATTCCACAATATAATACTTCCTCAACCAATTTCACACACCACATAAGTTATATTTAATAAAAAATAGATAACTTTTAGTAATGAAATATTCTGAAATGAAATGAAGCTAGTGGGCTGAGCCGGCTTTCCTACTAGATGGGTTGTCTAGCAGCTTACACAGAGAAGATATAAGAAGAGAGAGTTGGGTATTGAGGTGTATTTTGAAATGAAATAAACAGGCCTATTTATAGACTTTAGAAAGTTACTATGCAACTAATTAACGTAACTGCTGACGTTTCTGCTTCCGCCGCCTGCTGATTCTTCAAACCTTCTGACATCCAAAATTCAACAAAAGCTTTTCTGTCAAAACTTTGAATTTTATATTTGTGAGGGCTCCACCTGATTGAATAGTACTTTGGGTACTATTCATGAATAGTAATTTCCGTTACTATTCATATGAATAGTACTTTTCATATGAATAGTGATTTCGGTTACTATTAATATGAATAGTGATTTCATTTACTATTCATATGAATAGTGATTTTGGATACTATTCATTTTCCTCTTAATTTGACATCCTTAAATATGCAGCTTCCAAAATGGAGGATATCAATACTGCTCTAAACTCAATCATACATCTTAACAGTTTTTCTGAGTTAGATACCTTGATTCCTTTGTGACGTGTTGACGCCTAGTGCAACTGGTCTGGTTTACAGACG
Organism: Saposhnikovia divaricata; assembly: GCA_036435485.1. NCBI lineage: Eukaryota > Viridiplantae > Streptophyta > Magnoliopsida > Apiales > Apiaceae > Saposhnikovia > Saposhnikovia divaricata. The sequence goes on along the minus strand of CM071595.1, from coordinate 171,434,966 downwards.
ACTAACATTCACTCATGATCTTCGTATCATGTCTTTAAGAACACTGCTAAGAATTGTGCAACCATACAAACTTTATCTCTAGAATCTTTTGGCCCTTCAACTGAATCATCTGTGCATTTAATTTTATCACTGAGGCTTGATCATGTTAATGAACTTCTTTCAGCAACTTGATCCTTGTTGATGCCTGTTCTTCAAATTTCACGATCCCTGTATAGAGTTAATATTATTTATCTTTTATCCTAGTTGAGTTATATATGTCCTCTATTACATATTACATTACATTATGCTTTACAATCTCCCCATATTTGATTGTTAGGGTTTGACAAGCAAATTCCTAGAGGATAACTCCAACTTATACAACAAAAAATGAAATACAAAGATAAATAATATTAAAGCACATTCTGGATCATATATACATTTTCCAGATTTCTAAAATTTGAACAAGTGCAAGATAAATTGTTCCTCTAGACTAAACATATCTTCAATTTTGCCTTGATTTCTGTCCACTAATACTCCCACTAGCTTTTCCTTTCCCAAAATAAAGTTAATTCCGTGTCAATAACCTTTTCCTTGCCCTTACGCCTAGTTGATTTTTCTTGATCATCATCCAACTTCTCCCCCTTAGTTGGGTTATCCTCCAGAGTAGTAGGATGTGGAGTTGGTAAATTAGACGAAGATGGTTTTGCCAAGGAATTAATTGCAAGACTAAACTGGAATGCCATGGAACTTAACTGAACCTGGAATGCATCATGTTGAATAAGTTGCAAATTTTTGATTTCTCCAATGGGCTTACAGATTTTTGACAACTCTTTATCCATTGTTTGGACCCGTGTAAGGAGTCTGCTGTATTCCTTTCTGGTTACAGGTGCATGTGGTTGAGTAGGTTGTTCACTCATACGTTCTGCAGGTGTTTCACTCAACACTCTATATTCACTCGGTTTAGTGGTTTGGGTTACACTTACATGTTCTGTTCGTGTTTCTCTCCACTCTCCTCCAGAGCTTCCACCGATATGCGTACCTGCAAATGAAATCATCCTAGCCCCTTTTTCAGAGGTCACGGATGGTGCAATGAAAGTTCGTGAGCTTCCGTCCTCGCGTGAAGCGAGTTGCCGACCACTGGTAAAGAGTGGTAAATCTCGAAAGAGATCCAGAGATTTTCCCTCTGGGAGGTTAAACTTGAATCGATTAAATGGCACAAAACCCAAGTTTCCCTCGTACGTATGTGAAGACACTTGGTTCATAAAAGAACCTCCTACCGATGGATCTTTCCGTAAAATGGAAGATTCACCAGTAGTTATTTAGGTAGGTAATTCCACCTCGGATGCCTGTGAAGGCATTTGATCTTTAGAAAGATCATCAACCACTCTTATGTTCCGTGAAATGGAACTCAAGATAGTTGCTCCCGTCAATTCAGCCTTATTTACATTTTCACTCATTGGATAAGAAAGAATTGTTTCACTAACAGTTGCCATTACCTCAGGTTCATTGGGTTTACTCCGTTTAGAATGAGGTAGGGCGGCTGATGTAACTAACTCCTTATGTGGTGCTGCTGAGGCACTATCTCCCTCAATAATGTGGATGACTGGTCGTTTAAGTGACAATTGAGGTGTAGGAGTTTGTTCTGTTTGTGTTTGTATTTGTATAATGGGCTCTTCGACCTGTGTTAGAGTCGGTGGGATTTCCTGCTCTTGGTCGGGTAAGATGGCCACTAGGGGCTGTAGGAACTGTATTTCCTGTGATACAATAGGGAATACAGAGGTTGAGATAGCAGGGATTGAAATATTACCTTGTCGTATACCTGGTCTCACTGGTCTTGGTAACAACGGAAGTGGGACAGTCTTTAGATATTCAGTTAGGACTGTAGGCACATCCGTATAGTTCTTTTTGCTTATGTAATAAATTACATTCGTCTTCATGTAAGAACATTCCACCTTTCGACCATTTTCCGAGTTTACCCTGTCTTCATCATTCAAAAAATCATTTAATATTAGCTTTAGAAACCTTGGATATAGACATTTGACATTTTGAGTCTGGACATCTCTTATTCCCAAGTGTTTCATCTTTAAATGATTTGACCAAGCACTATTTTTCCAAAATTTATCCTCAAATTATTGGCAACCGCATACCCTATTTTTTGAATAAATTCAGGTATCCGATCTAGATTCGTTCTATCTGAGGAAAAAACATGGCCAAGAATGTGAAAGAAGAAATTCCAGTACTGGGTTAGTAATGTTCTAGAGATATTACCAGTATTGAAATTGCCATCTTGGTACCTTATAAAACGAAAGAACATTTCAATCTGTTCATATGTAGGATCAGAAACGAGATTTTCCATAGGAAAATGAAGAATTCGATTAACATCTCGTTCAGTGACCCTAATCGACCTACCAAACAGTCGATATATGAATGCACACCCGTCCTGTCCAGAAGTGTTAACCGCACTGCAATATAGTTCACGTAATGCATCATGGTTAAGCTGCACTGGTGTAATTAAAGCATAGCGAATTAATGAATGTTCATTCAGAAATTGTTCCCAAGCCCGAAATTGCTCATCATAGATGGTTTCGATTTGCTGAATGGAAGTAGGATTAGCTTTAGCAATAACAAAACTTCCCTGTAATGCCATTTTCAAAACTTTGAGGAAATTCAAAAACAGGGGTTAGTTTTTATAAAGGATAATGTATAAAGCAAGAATATGAAATCTGATATAAAAACCATCAGCTAGATTGAGAGATCTTTCTGATCAAAGCTCGAAATATTCAGCAATTGTGTGTATATGCTCTGTATATATGAAAAATGATGATGTTAAACACAAACAAAAACTCATCATTTATAAGGTTTCAAGGTTCAGTGGGTTAGGTGAAATAGTGACAGGTTTTGTTTAAAGAATTCAAACTCTCTACAACAAGTGGTAAATTGTCAACCATGTTAGGTAGCCACCATGTTAGGTAGCCACATTTCATGAATTCAACAATGGAGGCTAACATCTTATCACCGAAACCTGTCAGCCGACCTATCAGCCTATACACATATACACATATTTAATACTTCTAATTATTATGGATTTAAATATAATCACGCAGTAAATTAAGAATTAATCCACAATAATAAACCTACAATTAAATAGATATAAAATTAAAAAAATATCATTAATTGATATATGTCAATAAAATATTTATTTAATTATGCTATAGTGATATCTCCAGAATAATCCTGCAGATAATCAAATAAAACAAACAAAATCCAGAGAATGAAATTCACTGGCTGCAACAAATTGAACAGACATTTTAAAAGATCATGTGAAATTTAACATACCATGATCACTTACCAACCTTGACAAGGTTGCTTCATCCAAAGCTTTAGTAAAAATGTCTGCCAACTGTTTTTCACTAGGAACAAAATGAAGTTCCACAGTGCCTTCCATCACATGCTCCCTGATGAAATGGTATCTGATGTCTATGTGCTTGGTTCTAGAATGCTGCACTGGATTTTGTGATATTGCAATTGCACTCGTGTTGTCACAGAAAATTGGGATCTTTTTAACTTTAACTCCATAGTCAAGTAGTTGATTTCTCATCCATAGAATCTGTGAACAACAACTCCCAACTGCTATGTATTCAGCCTCTACAGTTGAGGTAGATACTGAGTTCTGCTTCTTACTGAACCATGAGACCAGCTTGTTTCCCAAGAATTGACAGGTTCCTGTGGTACTTCTTCTATCCATTTTGCAACCTACATAATCTGCATCTGAGTAACCAATTAGATCAAAACCAGAATCTCTAGGGTACCAAATGCCATGGTTTGGTGTTCCCTTGAGATATCTGAAAATCCTCTTAATAGCTACCAAGTGAGATTCCCTAGGATCAGCTTGAAATCTAGCACATAAACATGTAGCAAACATAATATCAGGTCTACTAGCTGTTAAGTATAAAAGAGATCCAACCATGCCCCTATAGCTTGTCATGTCCACCTTCTTTTCCTTAGTATTCAGTTCAAGCTTAGTGGCAGTGGCCATGGGTGTTTTTGCAGAAGAACAATCTGCTAAATCAAACCTTTTTAAAAGATCATAAATGTATTTTGTTTGACTTATAAAAATTCCCTCATTTACTTGTTTAACTTGTAAACCAAGAAAATAAGTTAATTCACCCATCATACTCATTTCATATCTACTTTGCATGAGTTTGGCAAACCTCTTGCAAAGTTTCTCATCTGTAGACCCAAATATTATATCATTTACATAAATTTGGACAAGTATCATTGAGCCATTGACATTTCAATAAAAGAGAGTTTTATCAAAAGTACCTCGAATGAAGTGATTCTCTATAAGGAACTGTGAGAGTGTGTCATACCAGGCTCTAGGTGCTTGCTTTAGGCCATAGAGTGCTTTGAGTAGAAAGAACACATATTTTGGAAAGTCTGGATCTTCAAAACCAGGCGGTTGACTAACATATACCTCCTCCTCCAGAATTCCATTCAGAAATGCACTCTTGACATCCATTTGATAGACTTTGAAATTGGCATGCACTACATAGGCCAGGAAGATCCTTATTGCTTCTAACCTTGCCACTGGTGCAAAGGTTTCTTCAAATTCAATTCCTTCCTCTTGACAGTAGCCTTTAGCCACTAATCTAGCTTTATTCCTTATGACTATGCCATTCTCATCCATCTTGTTCTTGAATACCTACTTAGTGCCAATCACTGATTTGTCTTTAGGTTTGGGTACAAGTTTCCATACTTCATTTCTTTCAAAATGGTTTAGCTCTTCTTGCATTGCTAAAACCCAGTCTGGATCCAGAAGAGCATGTTCAACTCTCTTTGGTTCCTCTTTGGATAGAAAACTGCTATATAAGCATTCTTCTTGAGTTGCTCTTCTGGTTTGGACCTTTGCATTAGGATCTCCAATTATAAGCTCAAATGGATGATCCCTGGTCCATTTTCTTTGTGGTGGTAAGTTAGACCTTGATAAAGTGGCTTCATTTTCTCTGTGTTGATCATTGTGAGAAACTCCCCCTGAGTGTATGGCTCTCGAGATTGATGGAGTACTTGCAGATTCATCAACAGGGGCTTCTCTTTGATTTCCAACTGATGGTGTAAGTTGCTCTTCAACAGGTGGTTCATTCTGCACTTCAGCTGATGATCCTTGTCTATTTCTCACACCATTTGATCTCCATTCTTCATCATCATCTTCACTTTCTTCACCACTTCTCTCATTCTCAAATGAGAGAGACTCATGAAAACCTTCATCTACTAGACCAGATATTTTCTTGTCATCAAAGACAACATGTATGGAGTCCATTACAATGTTTAGTCTTAGGTTGTAGACTCTGTATGATTTTCCAGCTGAGTATCCAACAAAGATAGCTTCATCTGCTTTTGAATCAAATTTTCCAAGATGCTCACCATGATTTTTTAGTACAAAGCATTTGCATCCAAAGACATGTAGAAAGTTGATTGTTGATTTCTTGCCTTTGAAAAGTTGATAAGGTGTCATGCCTTTTGTTTGATTGACCAAAGAAATATTCTGAGTGTAGCATGCAGTGTTTATAGCTTCTGCCCAGAAGTATGTTGGTAGCTTAGATTCTTCAAGCATTGTCCTTGCAGCTTCAATTAGAGTTCTGTTCTTTCTTTCTACTACACCATTTTGTTGAGGAGTTCTTGGTGCAGAGAATTCTTGGATAATTCCTTCTTCTTCACAAAACTCTTTTATTACAGAATTCTTGAACTCAGTTCCATTGTCACTTCTGATTCTCCTTACTTTGAGTAAAGGATTGTTGTTGACTATCTTGATGTGATTTATAATGACTTCACCCGCCTTATCCTTAGAGTACAGAAAGAATGTCCAAGAGAATTTTGAGAAATCATCAATAATCACAAGACAATATTTCTTCTTTGAAATTGACAACACATTGACTGGTCCAAAGAGATCCATGTGAAGTAGTTGCAAGGGTTGATCAATTGATGACATTGACTTTGATTTGAAAGAGGCCTTCTTCTGCTTCCCTTTCTAGCATGCATCACACAATCCATCCTTGGAGTAATCCAATTTTGGAATACCTCTAACCAAATCCTTCTTTACCAACTCATTCATTGCTTTAAAACTCAAGTGTGACAATCTTTTGTGCCAAAGCCAACCTTCATCTACACTTGCCTTGCTGAGAAAACATGTAGTCATGTTTGCATTTGTTGAATTGAAGTCAGCAATGTACACATTTCCTCTTCTATCTCCTGTCAACACTACCTTGTTGTCACTTTTCTTAAAAATGACACAAGCTTCAGATGTGAACCAAACATTCTGGCCTTTGTCACACAGTTGACTTACACTTAGCAAGTTATGCTTAAGTCCATCAACCAGTGCTACTTCTTCAATGACAACATTCCCTTGTGAAATCAAGCCATATCCTCTAGTATATCCTTTGATGTTGTCTCCAAAGGTAATGCTAGGGCCAGCTCTTTCCTCAAGCCTAGTAAGCAGGGTAGAATCTCCAGTCATATGCCTAGAACAACCACTGTCCAGATACCAAAGATTCTTTCTGTTTCCCTGCACACATCAAAACAAAATCAAGTTGATTTTGGTACCCATGTTTTCTTGGGTCCTGCTTGTTAGCCTTTTTCTTATTTTTCAAGCCCTGACTACCCAGGGGTTCTGATTGAGTTAAATCAACCTTAACTCTTGGTGTAGGTTTCTGAAAAATAGGTTGTTTCACTTGCTCACTTGCATTAGAACTAGATGTATAATTTGGCATAGTCTGTGCAAACATGTTATTCATCATCCATGGCAACTGAGGCATATTAAAAGCATTGTAATATGGATTGTAGATGAATGGCATGTTAGCATAATGATTAGATGCATGAGCAGGTTGGACAAACATGTTTGGCATAAAATTCATAGCAGGCATAGGTACTGACTTAGGCATACTAGGCATTGAAGCATTCTTAACAGATTTACAGTTGACAAATAAATGATTAACACTACCACAGTTCACACATTCCTTTCGAGGAGCATATCTATCAGGTGTGTAATTACTATGTTTGTTAATTCCTACCTTGCCATTTCTATTCTTCTTATTAGCCTTAGCCTTAGTTTCAGTCTTTTCTAACTTATCCTTCAATTTCTTGATTGACAAGTTGCCTATGTTTCCTTGTTCAACTGACTTGGTTTTGCTACACTCTCCATTAACAAAGTTCTTATTGACAAGCCCGTACTTTTTATTCAATTTAATTAAAGTTGCTTTGCTAACAGGCTTAAGTCTTAAAGAACATTCTTTTTCACTGTCTGAAGCAACTTCCCTATCAACATCTAACTTAACTTCTGCTAATTTGTGAAAAAAATCAACTCCTTGTTTACTATAAATTTCTTCAGTTTTAGCCTTTGATCCCTTCCGCTTAGCAATTAAGTCTTGTTCCTCTTTTAACTGTTTTATTAAACACTCTTCTCTTTTCAGAGCCTCAAGTAACTCATTCTTAGCATCCTGGAAATCTCTTTTCGTTGTTTCAAAATCAATTAGTTGAGTTTCTAAAAGAGTATTCGTATCACCTATCTTAGCATTAAGATCTTTAATCTTTTTGTTCTCCTTGTTAATCGATTTTAATGTGACATGCATGTTATACAGTTCATTAGACATTTCATTAACAACATTATCACATTCATCTTTTGAAAGTTCAATTATGTTTGTAGAGTATACCTGGTTGCTTGCTGAACTAGCCTCTTCATCAGTTTCGTTTGCCATGAGTGCAAGATTGACAAACTCCTCTTCTGCATCTGAGTCACCTCCAGCAGCCCAGTCACTATCTTTTGACACGAATGCTCTCCCTTGTTGCTTGAGAAGATCAAAATATTTCTTCTTGTAATCAACAGCTTCAAACTGCTTCTTTTCTTTCTCAGCTTGGGATTTCCTGCATTCATTGGCAAAGTGACCAGCAATTCCACAGCTATAGCATTTGATCTTTGATCTGTCAACCACATCCTTGTTCGGTTGATAGCTTTTCTTGAATTGCCCGGTTCCTGTTGGATTCTTCCTGAATCTTAGCTTCGAAAATCTATTTGACAGAAATGCCAAATACTCATCTAGATCTTCAGCTTCATCCTCACTTAATGCTTCAGGTTCTTCAATCATCTTGCTTTTACCTTTGCTAGTTTCAGCTTCACCTTCACAAGTTTTTGAACCTAGTGTGGTTTCTACACTCTTCGTTCTTCCACCACCTTGGATTGTTGGAATATTGGCCACCAAGGCAACAGATCCACCTTTTTTCTGGATTTTCTCCACTTCCTCATCTTGCTGCATTTCAAGCTCATAGGTCTTCAGGATGCCATACAGTCTCTCAAGTGTAAAATCTTTGTAGTCCTGAGAGTTCCTCAACGAGACTGTCACTGGCTTCCATTCCTTAGGAAGAGATCTCAGAAACTTTAGGTTGGAGTCCTTGGTTTCATATTTTCTCCTATACAACTTTAGACCATTCAGTAACTTTTGAAATCTACTGAATATGTCTGTTAGATTTTCACCAGAGGAGTAGTGAAAATGCTCATATTGTTGTATTAGGAGTTGCATTTTATTTTCTCTGACTTGCTCAGTTCCTTCACAGATTGTTTGAATAGTGTCCCGCACTTGCTTGGCAGTGGTGCAGTTTATAACACAATCAAACATATCTTGGTCGATGCCATTGAATAGGATGTTCATAGCCTTCTTATCTTTGTGAATCTCCTCCAAGTCTTCATCTGTGTACTCAGCTTGATTCTTTGGAATAGGCCTTCCAGCAGCTACAGTGGCAGCATCTTGACCAATCCCAGAGTTGGCCTTCATTGGAACATGAGGTCCTTTCTCTATGCAATCTACATAGCCTTCATCATTGGCTGAGAGATGAAGGTGCATCTTTACTTTCCAGTGAAAGTAATTATCTTTGTCAAGCATTGAAATCTTCACACCTGTATCCTTCCTTCCCATAGTTTTGATCTTTAGACTTCTTGTATGTTAGAAGCTTGCTCTGATACCAATTGTTAGGTCCCAAAGTATCGTAGAAGGGGGGGTTGAATACGATACTACCAAAATATTTCGGTTTTCAAGATTTTTGCGGATAACAATTTTTCAGATCTTGAAATCAAAAATAACGAAACACAATTTCAGGAATATATCTTTATTGATAATAAACCCGAAGGGGTGTTACAACTTCTAATCCAATGGATTAGCTTCAAAACCAGAACACTCCTAAGGATAGTTTAGGCACGAGGACCTTCTACCCTACACTTCCTGAAAGCGGGCTAAGCTGGCTTTCCTACTAGATGGACTGTCTAGCAGCTTACACAGAGAAGATATAAGAGAGAGAAGAGAGAGTTGGGTGTTGAGGTGTATTTTGAAATGAAATACAACAGGCCTATTTATAGACTTTAGAAAGTTACTATGCAGCTAATTAACGTAACTGCTGACGTTTCTGCTTCCGCCGCCTGCTGATTCTTCAAACCTTCTGACATCCAAAATTCAACAAAAGCTTTTGTCAAAACTTTGAATTTTATATTTATGTGGGCCACACCTGATTGAATAGTACTTTGGGTACTATTCATGAATAGTAAGTTCGGTTACTATTCATATGAATAGTACTATTCATGTGAATAGTGATTTTGGTTACTATTCATGTGAATAGTGATTTTGGTTACTATTCATATGAATAGTGATTTTGGATACTATTCATTTTCCTCTTAATTTGACATCCTTAAATATGTAGCTTCCAAAATGGAGGATATCAATACTGCTCCAAACTCAATCATACATCTTAACAGTTTTTCTGAGTTAGATACCTTGATTCCTTTGTAACGTATTTACGCCTAGTGCAACTGGTCTGGTTCACAGACGACTAACATTCACTCATGGTCTTCGTATCATGTCTTTAAGAACACTGCTAAGAATTGTGCAACCATACAAACTTTATCTCTGGAATCTTTTGGCCCTTCAACTGAATCATCTGTACATTTAATTTTGTCACTGAGGCTTGATCATGTTAATGAACTTCTTTCAGCAATTTGATCCTTGTTGATGCCTGTTCTTCAAATTTCACGATCCCTGTATAGTGTTAATATTATTTATCTTTTATCCTAGTTGAGTTATATATGTCCTCTATTACATATTACATTATATTATGATTTACATAAAATATATAAATAAATACATTAATATATGGACACATACTTTATAAATATTTATGTGCACTAATATGAGTGTTGTCACATGCAATTAGATTCGGGGACAAGCAATTAATCATACAAACAAATATTAATTCAAGATAGTAATATGTTCATGCAGAGATACCAATTTAATAACATATGCAGTTAATAATTAATTTATACTATCATTGAGTTTACTACACTAAACAGAGGGCATATAAACATGCTGACTATATTCGAATTACTAAAACTAGAACGTGGTTCCATTTTCAATATTATTAAAATGGACTTAAATAAATGCATATACACAGTAATAAACTTATCAAATCATATAAAAATTGTCAAACAACGGATTGGAAAATTCACAGTACAAATGCTTATTTTAATAACACTAATTCATGGCAAAGTGTACGTAAATTACATCAACAATTTCCAAACCACACTTTTTAATATTTTATTTTAAAACTTTCCCCAGCCATTATAAAAATACTTTAAAATAATAATTTTTGTTAATATTTCTTAATCTGAATAATTAATAATCCAATAAAAATCAAAGCTTCTGTTTTTAAGGAAATAGTTCAAATAAATCATTGGACTAATTATTCACTCTAATTACCAAACACAGTGAGAACTTGAACACATAAGATTTAATAATTTATAAATTAAGCATAATATTTTCAATCAACCAAAACATATATACAGATTAATGCATGCTTGTGGTTGCCTGATGTACTGTAATTACATTAATGAAATGTCAAAAACATTCATATTTACATAAAGAATTATATGTCATTACTAAAACTGTTCAAACCATAGAAATTGAACTTAAATATATATATATATACGCATAAGGACAAAAGGAGTAATTCATGTATTTAAATATACAGTTTACAAAAGGCACGAAACAAAGTATTAAACATATAGGCAAAGCCTAATTGTACCTGTTGAATCGCTCCACTAAGGGCAACAGTGCACCCTCTCTCTACTTTGCAAGCGGCAAATAATAACTAAAAAACCTATTTCTAATAGAGAAAACCCTATTTCTAATAGAGTTTGAATAAGAGAGTAATATGATTTATAACCCAATTAATATAACAAATACATTAAAATTATGGACTTTACCCCTATCCACTAAGCCCACGCACTTATTTCACCACGTCTCTAAGTCTAACAAATTCACCCGAAACGTAAAAATAAATAATAATTTTAAACTTATTTTAAACCAGTTATAAATAAATAAAATAAATATATAAAAAAATATTTAAAATTAGCGGGTATTATATTATATTTCGCATTTACACATTCTGAAGAACACGAATACACACTCTTGCTACACAATCAGATTCAAACACTTAAACAATCTTCACTTGAAATATTTATTTGAAGAAAAGTTTGAAAATACATTCACCCCCCTCTGTATTTTCTTGCCGGTATATTCATACTCAACAAGTGGTATCAGAGCAGGCTGTTGATCAAAACAGAAAATGATCATGAATATGAATACACCAAAGACAACAGGAACAGTGAAGGTCCCTAAGTTTGACAAAGATAATTTCAACCTCTGAAAGATAAAAATGATGTTGTTCATCAAAGCCTCTCATCCTCTGTATCTTGAGATTCTCAAGAATGGTCCCTTTGTTCCACAACAAGAGATCCCTGAAAAGATAGTTGGAACCACAACCTATCCAAGATCTTATGTGGCCAAGGAGCCATCCAAATGGACAGAATCAGAGAAGGAGATGGTTGCTCTTGACAGTCATCTCATGCTGTTAATCATAGAATCGATGGATATGTCAATGTTTGCAAACATTTCATCTTGTACATCTGCTAAAGAGATGTGGGATCACATTGAGGTTTTATGTGAAGGAACAGATGAGGTCAAGGAGAATAAGAAACAGATACTGGTCACACAGTATGAAGCTTTCATGGCACAGCCCAAGGAAAGCATTACTGACATGTTTGAGAGATTTCATAAGCTGGTGACTGAGTTGCAGATGAATGGAAAAGTCTATAGCACCAAAGAATTGAATATGAAGTTTCTACTGTCTTCACCAAACCATTTAGAGCAAAGGGTCATTTCTCTAAGGGAAAAAGATTTGAACAAAGTCACATATGATATGCTCTATGGTGTACTAAAAACCCATGAGCTTGAGGTGTTACAAAAGAGGGCTATTCAATCAAATCAGGGTAAAATGATAAACACATCACGTGCCTTGATTGTGAACAGATCTATGCTAGAACTTGAAGCCTCTACAAGACATTTGAGGATTAAAGAAGTAGTGGATGAAGAACCAGTGGTGGAGATGCCTGAGACTGTTGCTAAGGAACAGGAAAAAGAAGGAGATGAGTTCTACACTCTTGAGGAGTTGGATGCTATGGAAAATACCTCATATGCTTTCATGGCTAGAAAATTTCCAAAATTGAGATTCAAGAGAAAGCATCCCTTCAAACCTAGACCTTAGAACCATTCATTTAACAAGAGTAAAGCACCTGTGAAACCAAACAATTGTAAATTCAAAACCAGCTATGTGGATAGGTCATCTGTGAGATGCTATAGATGCAATGACCTAGGGCATTTTTTTAGTGAATGCAAGAAGCCTAAAAAGAAGGATAAAGAGTTTCTAGAGCTTGAAGCTAAGTATGAGGACCTTCTCAAAAAGCAAACACCGGACAAGGCCTACATAGCTGAAGGGAAGTGTTGGGATGATACTGATAGTGACGGAGAAGAGCAAGTATTCTGCAACTATGCCTTGATGGCTGATTCCAAGGATGAGACACCTCCATGAGACACTCAGGTACCATCTTTCACTACCATAGACATGTCTGTTTCTGAATACAAAGATATGATTGAACAACTATCTGTTGAAATGTTTAATATTCATACTAGTATGACTGCTGCTAATGAAGAGATTACTAAACTATCTACTAGAAATGAGTTGTTAAACAAAAGGAATGAGGAACTTGAGCTAACTGCTATGCAAGTAAAAGACCTTAAGAAAGAAGTTGAATATCTATAGAATAAGGTTCTATGTGCTAGTCAGATCGAGAAGGCTCTTAGGGATGAACTAGCTGAGAATGAGTTCAAATTGAAAACCTTTAAGAACTCCTCTAGTCTATAGCAGTCCTACCATGAGAAAAATCAAGTTAAACCTAAGGCTGCAATTGGTCTTAACTATGACACTTTGAAATAGAGGAAAGGCTATGCTGTCATTGAAGATGACAAGGTTGCTCATGAGGAAGTGCTTTATATTTTGAAAAAGGTTAAATCTCCAGTTTTTAAAGAATCAACATTTGAAATTGATGAGGATGCCTTACTCATTAAGCAAATTTTGAGAGATGAGGATGAGGCACAATCCAATGAACAACCAGCATCCTCTAAAAGTGAGAGTGTCAAAGTAAAAACCAAGGAGCCAATAGGAGGTAGACCTAGATCTGAGAAATTTGTTAAGTTTGTATCAGCTGGGAAGAATGAATCTGAAAAGAAAGTGGCTAAGAAGAAACAAAATAGAAATGTCAAGTTAGGGATAATAATTATGCTTATGTGCCAAATGCTCCTAGGAAAGTTTGTCAAAACTGTTTCAGTACTAATCATTTAACACATGCATGTAAGAAACCTGTTGGTAGTGTGCTTAAACCTTTCTATGATTGTTCTGTGCCTTTAAGACATATAGATGCTCCATTCTGTGATAAATTTGACTGTATGCCATGCAATATGAATGTTATGACTACCTGCTTCAATTTGAGAAGGCAATTCATTGATGGTTGTATCAGTCACAATTCTCACACACACTACACAAGGTCAAAGTCTTCAAGTCCTCCTAAAGCTAGGAAGGTACCCCTGTAACCTAAGTCTGAGAACTCAAGTTCTAAGACTTCCAACAGTGATAAGGAGACTAGCACCAAGAAAGTTGATAAGCGTGTTGTTAATGATAAAGCTGTTTCTAAGCCAAGTGGACCCAAACTTGTTTGGGTACCAAAGAAGAAGTAATACCTTTGTGTTTGCAGGGCAAAGAACAAGAAAAGAAAGTTATTTGGATTTTGGACAGTGAATGCTCAAACCATATGACTAGTGATATGGCCCTGCTATCACAGTATGAGGAGACAGATGGCCCAATGGTTGCTTTTGGAGATGACAACGTAGGTAACACATTGGGATATGGCAAATTGAAAGTTGGAAATGTCATCATTGAAGATGTAGCACTAGTCAAGGGACTCAAGCATAATCTTCTTAGTGTTGGTCAGTTTACTGACAGAGGATTCAAAGTGAATTTTGACAAGGATGAATGTTTCATCACTCACAAGAAGACTGGTGATTTTGCTCTATCTGGAGTAAGGAAAGGAAGCCTGTTTGTAGCCAATATGGATTCTGCAAGCAAGGACAAATTTTGTTACTTCTATTCAAAAGCATCAAATGAAGATTGTTGGCTGTGGCACAAGAAGTTATCACACTTGAACTTCAAGGCCATTAATTCTCTAGTCAAAAGAGAGTTAGTGAGAGGCATGCCCACACTTGAATTCTATCAAGAAGGAGTGTGTGAGGCCTGTCAAAAAAGGGAAAATGAAAAGGTCAAGCCACAAGTCAAAGACAGTGACATTAATAACTAAGCCTCTGCAACTAATTCATATGGATTTGTTTGGGCCTGTCAATATTATGTCACTCTCACGAAAGAAGTATGCCCTGGTGATGGTTGATGACTACACAAGGTATACATGGGGTGGAATTTCTAGCATCAAAGGATGAGGCTCCACAAGTAATCATTGAGCACATAAAGAAGATTGATAAGGAAGCAAAAGGCAACAATGCAAGCGTGATTGCATTGAGAAGTGATAATGGAACAGAGTTCAGAAATGCCTTACTTGAAGCATTCTGCAAAGAGAATGGCATTTCACAACAATTCTCAGCTCCAAGAACTCCACAATAAAATGGAGTTGTTGAGAGAAAGAATAGAACTCTAATTGAGGCTGCAAGAATAATGTTGCTTGATGCAAAGATGCCTACATGTTTTTGGGTTGAGGCTGTGAGAACTACATGCTATATTCAGAATAGAACCCTCATCAACATGAACACTGGAAAGACACCTTACAATCTTATGACTGGAAAGAAGCCTACTCTTAAGTATGTTCATACTTTTGGAAGCAAATGCTTTGTGTTAAAAGATAATTCAGAATATGTTGGAAAGTTTGATGCAAAGGCATTTAAAGGAATTTTTCTTGGTTATTCTATGGATAGAATTGCATACAAAGTTTATGTCATCAGTCAAAAGAAAGTTATGGAAAGCACAGATGTGACATTTGATGACAGCGAACTACTTGGATTAGAAGAAGCCAACGATGAAGATAGAGATCCATTAAAGTTTGAAAATCCGAATGATTCGGATGAAGAGATTGAAACTGAAGTTGAGACCGTAGTTCAACAAACTCCAGTGAATGATGAAGCAAGAGAAGAATTTGTGTCAATCAACAGTGAAGAGACAAGCATCCAAGACACACCTGTGAACAGTGGCAACTTCAGAGGGGGAGGAAATGAAAATGATCATAACTTGGATGATGAAGCAACATCAAGGTTGAGAAATCAAACTGAGCATTCAAGAAAATGGGATAGATCACATACTACAGATCAAATTATTGGAAATTTAAATGCAGGAGTGAGAACTAGGAGAGCAACTCAAAATGAGTGTCTCTATTGTTGCTTTCTATCTCAGATTGAGCCTAAGAAACTTGATGATGCAGTGTTAGATCCAGATTGGATTATTGCTATGCAAGAGGAGCTGAATTAATTTGAAAGAAACAATGTATGAGAGCTTGTGCCTGCACCAAAGAACATAACCATTGTTGGAATAAAATGGGTTCTGAAAAATAAGATGGATGAAGATGGTGTAATAGTAAGAAACAAATCAAGGTTGGTTGCAAAAGGATACTCTCAGCAGGAAGGCATTAACTATGATGAGACTTTTTCCCCTGTTGCTAGATTGGAAGCCATGAAAATCTTCTTGGCATTTGCTGCTCACTCAAATTTCAAAGTATATCAGATGGATGTCAAGAGTGCATTTCTGAATGGGGAGTTGGAAGAAGAAGTTTATGTACAACAACCACCTGGCTTTGAAGATCCACATTTCCCAGAATTTGTCTTTGTATTGCTTAAGGCATTGTATGGACTTAAGCAGGCTCCAAGGGAATGGTATGACACCCTATCACAATTTCTTCTTGAAAATCAATTCACTAGAGGCACATTGGACAAGACACTGTTTTACAAGAAGCATGGTGATGATATTATCCTAGTTCAGATCTATGTGGATGATATCATATTTGGCTCTACTAATGAGAAGCTGTGTGAGAAATTCTCTAAGCTCATGCAGAGCAGATATGAGATGAGCATGATGGGAGAGTTGACATTCTTTCTTGGATTGCAAGTTAGTCAAAGGAAGGATGGTATCTTTATCAGTCAAACCAAGTATATCAAGGACTTATTGAAAAAGTTTGACTTAGAAGACTATTCACCTGCTAAGACACCTATGGCCACTGCCACTAAATTGGATGAAGATGCTAAGGGCAATAAGGTAGATATCTCAGTCTACAGTGACATGGTTGGTTCTCTACTCTATCTCACTGCTAGTAGGCCAGACATCATGTTTTCTACATGTCTGTGTGCAAGGTTTCAATCAAATCCTAAAGAATCACATATGATCGATATCAAAAGGATCTTTAGATATATGAAGGGCACTCCAAACTTGGGTTTATGGTATCCTAAGGACACAGGGTTCAATCTGGTTGGTTATTCTGATGCTGATTATGCTGGATGCAGAGTGGATAGGAAAAGCACCTCAGGTAGCTGCCAGTTTCTTGGAAAAAGGTTTGTCTATTGGTATAGCAAGAAACAACAATCTCTGTCAACTTCCACAGCTGAGGCTGAATACATAGCTGCTGGGAGTTGTTTTGCTCAAGTGCTTTGGATTAGAAATCAACTTAGAGATTATGGACTTGTGTTGGAAAGAATTCCAATCATGTGTGACAACACAAGTGCAATCTCTATAGTTATCAATCCTGTCAATCATTCTAGAACAAAGCACATTGACATCAGATATCATTTCGTTAGGGAGCATGCAACCAATGGAACCATTGAGTTGCATTTTGTCTCCACAAATAAACAATTAGCTGATATATTCACTAAGCCATTGGATGAAGCCACCTTCACAAGGTTGGTTAGTGAGATTGGAATGCTGAATTCTTCAAAATCTGGCTAAGTGAAAATATCAACTAGATTGTTGCAGCAGTAAACACTTACTTTATCTAAATTCTCAATATTTTTGAAGTGAGTGTTGGCTGAAATATGATTTATAAATATTTCAAATCTGTTGCATATGTGAAATCATATTTTATTAACTTGAAATTTCTATGAAATTTTAAGAAAGTCACTATTCAATTTGTTAGAATATTCTTCATTGAATATCTCTGGTGAATTTAAAAGATAGTGAAAATTGAGTTTTATGAGTGAAGAGAATATTTCGTTAAATCAGACTTCTCTAATGATTCACTGCTCAACTTCTCTAACAAGTCTCTTTGGAGCACTCTCGAGTTCTCGAATAGAGTCTTATGGAGATATCAAATAGAGATATGCTTGACTTCTCGAATATAGTAATTGAGTTCTCTAATAACTGAGTTCTCGGACACTATATTTGAGTTCTCAAATCATTTGAAAAGGCTGAATTCTCGCTGAGCGTCAGGCCTTTTTTGACTTTTATCTAACAATTTTAACTCACTTATAAAAGTCATATATTATTCAACTTTACATTGAATAAACTGCCAGCTTTCGGTTTTTTTTCCCTGCTAAAGTTATCGAATGTGACACATATGACATATTGAACAACTATTGTTCACTTCTTGGATACCTGACTTGTCGGTACAAAGCATATACCTAATCGACAATTCAAGTAATCCTATTTATAGCCTCCCTCAATTGCTCTACCCATTTCGATCGATATCTTAAGCATCTACCCCTCTGCGAAATAAAAATCTTAACCGGTCAAGGCAAATTTCTTCTTCAACCCTCATTCTTTTCTCTCTCTCCTTGCATAAATGCTAAACATCCAACTCACCATACCCAAACAAACTAATTTCATCGTTATAACCAATGATGTGGAAGCACCGAATGCAAATTTCAAGTGCTTTGTTCGATGGATGTCAGAATCATACATCAAAGATGCACTCTCAGCCAACCTAACTCTGTATCTCGACTTACTCGAACAGTTTTGGAGAACTGCAACTGTGGAAGTCGTAGCTCTAGAGAATGCAATAACCTCGTACATCGTTCACTGCAAGATTCAAGATAAGGAAATTACTATCACTACTGCAGATATGAATCAAGCACTAGGGTTACAACAAAAAGTGTACGACCCACTAGCCACAAATGCTGAATTGGAAGACTTCTTTGACTTCATCAATTACTCAGAAAAATCAATCTTGGGCAGTTGAATAGAAAGTTCTTACGGAAGGAGTGGAGTTATGTATTTGCTACTCTACTTCAAGTCTTCACTACTAGGAAGTCCAACTTTGATCAAATTAGTGCTCCTGCACAGCAGATAGGCTATGCTTTGGCCTATGGGAGAAAGATAGATGTTGGACAGATAATTTTACAGGAGTTGTATGGAAGACTTGGTAAGAACTCAGCCAAGAGAGGTACTAAAATCTTCTTTCCTCGTTTTATTCAATCTGCACTTAATTCTGTAAATGATAAACTGGTTGAATTGCCTGAGATAGATAGAAATAGAATAGGCTATCCTAGATCCATGACCAAACTTATTTTTGGTAATTTAGAGACTAGAAATAATATGAATGTAAGACTTAAAATAACTCCCCATATGGAGAGTTTATTTAGGACTTACCCTCACAACATGCCAACATTTGATTCCAAATCACAGTTAGCACAGCCTAGGCAAGTAGAACAAAATGCTAACCCAGGGCCTGCTAACCAACCCTCTCAGCCAAACACTCTACTAAACACTAGGCCAACTGCATCATCCTCTCAACAGGGTGATGCTAGTAAGAAGAAGAAGAAGAAGAGAACTCACACTAGTTTAAACATGTTATCAGAAGCAGCATTGAGTGCTGAGTTAGGATTAGAATGTGAGGAACCAGAGTCACCCTTACTAAGGCCAAAGAAGAAGAAGAAAACAAAAACCACCTCTTCAGTCACACAAATGGCTGAAGTTGTAAAATTAGGGGCAAATAGCTCCAATGCACCTTCTTGTAATGAGTCAGCACATGGGAGTGATAAGGCTGGCACTACACTGAGTGGAGAGCACATCACACTTAAAAATCCTTCTATTTCTCAGGGGGAGTTGCCAAAATCAAATCTGAACGACACTTCTCTTCCAGAATCTACCACTCAAATTTCCTTGAAGCCTGAAACTCAAGAAATTGAGGAGCAATGCATTGATCACCAAGAATTTTCTTCTCTTGGTGAGCCAATGGATTCAAGTGACTTAGTGCATGACACTTTTCTCACCACCCAGGAACCACATTCAGATGGTGAGGGAATGCAAGCTGGGGCATATCCTGATGACACCATCACAAACAAAGAGGATTCACTAGTTTTCACTAAAGACTCTGTGCCTGTGTCAACTACTGTTGTAACCCATCCCACTTTTGTGGAGACAACAGTAGTAGAGTCAATCCATCCGGTTGTAGAAGTTGCATCTGCAATTGAGGAGTCTAGCTTGCCTAGCTCTAGCTCTGACTTTTTGTCACAATGGCTGAAGCCTGTGCAACATGACAGTGCTTCAGGATCAGGGTCTGCTCCACCACAATTGACGGTTGAAGCACTTCAAAGCTTAGTTGTGGATCAGATTCCTGAGTTTGTCAAAATAGCCCAACATCTTGTTACATCAAATCTCTCAGATCCAGACTGTGAAGCCATTCTGTTGTGTCACAGAGATGATGTAGAGATGCAAAAGGAGATGATAATAGATGATGCTGAGTGAGATGGCAATGTAGATGCCTGGTTGCAAGGAAAATATGACATTACTCTCAATGATCTCTCTAATATCTAAGAGAAGAATACATCACTTCACTGGGTTCAAATGCCAAATCTTTATCTCCTGGTGAAGTGTATGAGGCCATAAATGATTCCTATAAGGGATTTCTCAAGGCTGCTCACTACCTTGGCAAGGGAGTTAAAACAGAAGTCAGTAAGGTTTGTGATGCCACAGCAAAGAAAGTGAGTGAAGTCAAGAAGGAATTTCTTTTAAAATTTCCTTCTCTAGATCCTGTACTTAGAACCATTCAGGAATGCAAAAATACCTACACTAAGATGGACAATGGATTTCCCTTGGTTCAAAGTGTTATCAAGAATCTTGCAACTCAAGTACAGAACCTATCTTCTCAGACAAATGATGCCAATGCTGAACTTCAGGACACTGTTGCTCTGCTAGATAACAAGTTAGACCCTCAGGCCAACACCATAACTGATGTCCTTCTTCATCAATAACAAATGTTGTCTGCCATGATGAAGCACATGGGCCTCTATATATCCAAAGACTCTTCCAACCCAAAGGCCCCTTCAAAAGCCTCTGTGCCTGACAACTAGCCTAAGGGGGAGAAGAGGAATTCCAAAAACCCAAAGTCTAAGGGGAAGAAGGGCATAATCATATTTAAGGGTGGTCAACCAAGAGGATTCTCAAAATCTACAACTCCTCATGTTCAAGGCAAGGGTAAAGCCAAAGTCTCTAAAACTCAAACCTCTCTACCAGTTGTCACTATGCCAGAAGTGCACATCACTACCCCATGGACGAAAACAAACTATCATAACTACAGTAGTTGCAAGAAGTATGCCATCTGATAAACCTCAACCCTCTAGGATTGAAAGTGCCAAGCCTGTAGAAGTAAAGGTGGTTACTGAGGCCAAGCTACAAGAAATTGCAAATTCTAATGTCTATCATGATGATCTTGGAGTTTCTTAAAGTCTCAAGA
The DNA here is from genome assembly GCA_036435485.1 of Saposhnikovia divaricata. Lineage (NCBI taxonomy): Eukaryota > Viridiplantae > Streptophyta > Magnoliopsida > Apiales > Apiaceae > Saposhnikovia > Saposhnikovia divaricata. Next base: position 171,413,851 of record CM071595.1, on the reverse strand, counting down.
GAACAGGCTGAGGACACACAGGTATAACCAGAGTTTGAAGGATCAGATTGACTACATCACTGTTGTGCCTAGAAGAAGTGATGGTGTGTGGTTGAAGGAGATAATGATGGTGACAAAAACCAAGATATGGCATCTAACTTACAATAGTCTGAAAGCTCTAAAATTCTCTGAGATAGATGTACTGTTGAAACTGATTTTGAAGAGGAATGAGAACAACAAAAGCCTATATGATGACTTGAGGAATGAGCAACCCACCAGATTGCCTGAAGTGATTACAAATCCAAGAACAATTATCTATCAATCTACAACAAGAATTGATGACATCAAGCAATTGATCATTCCCAAGCATCTTATACCTCAGAACAGAAATCTCATCATTGCCATCATTGAGAGACTAACTAAAAAGCAAGGAATCAGAACTGCTGAAGAGTTGGAAGCACTGAACATTCTCAAAACTTTCATTGCAACTGGCACTGTCCCTGAAATGGCTAAAGAGAGGAGGAATAAGGATGATGAAAATGAAGACAAAAGTGATGGGAGGAAAAGTCATCACAGGAGCAATAAGGGAGATGAAGACAAGAAGAAGAAGAGCAACAAGGACAAGAAGAATGATGATGATCGAGGCCAAAACAAGGTCTATGAGAGGAAGAGTGGAAAACAGCAAGCCCTAGGCATTAATAGCTATAACCTCACCACAACACAAGACTTTAATTCTAGGGTGATTGCAGTTAGTAATGACCTACCAAAATCTACAACTATGTCTTCTGCAACTGTTTTGCCACCTCAAGCAAAGGACTTTCAAATCAAGAAACCATGTGTATGTTTCTAAAAGCAAACTGCTAATGGTATACTACGATGGTCAAAAAGCATGGGTCACAAGTTTCTACCAAGCAACAAAGTGAAAAAGATTAAATTCAAGCAAGCAGCAAGAATGGTGAAGCTACCTAGGTCAAGAGCTCTAACAATCTATCCAGGATTAAAACTTCAACCTCTAGATGAAGACTTTGATGAAGACCAACTGCAATTTCTACAAGCTCAAAGAATCTACTATGCTGCCATTGTTAATGACTACCTTGAAATCAAATACACTGATGGAAGACAGAAGAAATTCGGACAAGGGGGATGTCAAAATTGGGGCAAGTTATATGATATAGAGAGAATTATTGCACTGTTGGATTTTGAAGACAAAGTGGAGAGGGTGTGGAAGCTGGAGTTGATTGACTTTATGAAGATGAAGAGAGACCATGCTGAGAAGATAAGAAGGGAGTGCTTTAAAAAATGGCTAGAAAGGGAGAAGGAGATTGATAGGCTGAAAGTTGAAGCATGTTAACTCGAATAACTTGTAGAAGGGGGTTGAATACAAGTTATTTAATCGTGTCTGATTTTTGCTTGATTAGATGAACAAGAACCAACGAATGAATGAAACTTTGTTTGTATTAAATAAATCAAATACAAACTCTACCAAAGGTGTACAATACCTTTAACAGCTGCTGACAATACAAATATCTCTCTCTATTTGTTCCGAACTCTCGAATACAAACCTTATACAGAGCTTCACACGATATGCACTCAAAAATCCACTATTTTATAATGATATAGAGAGAGTATTTATAATGCTACCTATGAATTAATAACAGAAAGTAATGATCTATACATGACAATGTTCTGCCGTCCAGTTGATAGTTTCCATCAATAGAAAATTCTTTCCTTCATGATATCTTCTTGCTTGTTCTTCAAAACAACGATCCTGTTTTATAGCACTTGCCAGTTTCCGTAGCATCCATAATGACATCATCAATAATACGACTGATATCAGGATTCCACCTTGCATCAGGATTCGACATCCATCAGTATTTGACTTGGCGTATAAGGATTTGATCTCAGTTCCTGACATGTAGTCCTTGATGCACTGCTGTTCCTGACTAAACTCTACAGATTACTGTCTAACACATATATGCTATAAAAAGTGCTAAACCCTTTATAAGATCAGGATTTACAAAAAGTATAAGCAAAATTCTATTCTCAACATCACAACTTATGAATTATTCCTAACAAAGCAGAGAAGCTAAGAGAAAAAGGGTTGTGTAGAGTTCAGCTCAATCCCTATGTGGTGAAATATAGGAGGAGAAATGGAGATCGTGTCAATAGTAGGATGAACCTACTCAATCACTGTCCTACAAACATTATGAAACCGGTACTTGAATATTTCAAGAACTCAATCTTGCTTGAAGAACTGGATGCTATGACAGCTATCATAAGAGCTATGGATGAGAAAGCAAGGAAGGAAGAAGAAAGGAAAAAGAAGGCTTATGATGATCTGCAATCCAAAGCTATGGAGATGGAAACAAATGACAATGGCTAGCAATTCATCATAGTCTGTAAGAATACTCCTCTTGTAAATTCCATTCATAATGCTTATCAAAATTCATACATGTACTGTCAATATTTTATCTCTATGTATGTTAGGCTTATTATCAGACATGAAATTGTGACTAAGGGTCTTACTCACAATTTGGGGGAGATTGTTAGTCACAGAGGCATGCCTGAGTACATCTAATAACAAGCCCAATTGTTTGTAATGCTATGCATTACTTTCATGACCTCTTGACTGAGGGAACCTATAGCTTTAGAGTTTCTACTTGTTATAGTACTTGTAATAGGAATCAATTCCTATCTGTGTAACTGTAATTAAAGTCAGAGAATAATGCTTGAAAGAAGTTCCAAGGATCATGCCTCAAGCTTAAAGATCAAGACTGTCAAAATAAACACAGCTGGAATTTGAAGAATGAAGATTTGCCTAAGTATCAATTCGAGAAGTATGATTGTCATATTCAAGAAGTCTAGCTTTCGAGAAGCCAGAGATTCGATATCTCAAAAGACATTGTTTGATATCTCAAAAAGTATTGATCGATATCTCATACGAGAACTTAGATATTCGACATGTCTATTACTCTGTTCGAGAACTCAAGAAGTCAACAAGTCAAAGCATCATTCGAGTTTTCAAGGAGCCAACAAGTCAAAGTTCCATTCGATATCTCAAGGACTAAAGAAGCTATTCGATATCTCTGGGATTTGATAAGTCAAATGTTCTATTCGACAACTCAAGGGTTCCTGGAGAAAAGACTTATTTGAGAAGTGATTCGACATGTCAACCTCACAGCATTCGAGAACTCAGAGTTATCTAACAAATCAACGCCAATTCTCTAATCAATCACTCAGTCACTTCTCGAATGAAATCTTGGAGACAAAATACTGAAGAATTGTACAAGTCAGAATCCTGCAGCAAGCCGAAACACTTTATGGACCACATACTGTAAAGTAGTTTAGAAAAGCCTACAAAGAAGCTTAGAGAGATGTTTCAAGAGATAAGCTGCTAAAGAAGTGGATCTGAACAGAGCTAAAGGAAGTCAAATCTCAAGCCGTTTAATTGGATATTACTCAAAAAAGGATAGACACTCTAGAAAGTAATTTTAGTCTGTAACCTCATTTGTAGTAAGTAGGTTGTACTCATGCTCTATAAGAGTACAACCTCACTTTTCTAGCAGTTAAGTTTTTCAGATGCACATCTTGTAAACACATCTCTCTGAGAAAAATGAAGCTGAGAATACTACCATTTGTATTCATAGTTTGTAGCAAATCTTTATCTAATAAAATATTAGATTAAACTGAGTGAGCTTGTTCTAGTTTTTACATTCCGCATGTACGCATTCTGAAAAACACGAATACACACTCTTGCTATACAATTAGATTCAAACACTTAAACAATCTTCACTTGAAATATTTATTTGAAGAAGCGTTTGAAAATACATTCACCCCCTCTATATTTTCTTATCGGTATATTCATACTCAACACATATGGCCACGTCACAAATTCTGGTGACATAATTGAAGCATTTCCTACCAGCATTGCTGGTAGGAAATGCATTTTTTGGTAGGAAATATGACAGACGGGCTAGTAAAAAGCATTTCCACCAGCCATTTCCTACTACCTTTTTTTAATTCCTAGCATATATTTCCTACCAGCTTGTTGCATGCGTTGGGAAAAGGCTTGAATGTGGTAGGAAAAACTGGGTTTGTAATGGTCATGATAGTAGGAAAGGCCTTGAATGTGGTAGAATTACTGGGCATATTTTTGAAAAAAAATTGTTTTATTGATATCAACGTACAAAAAATTGCACAATTGTTACAACAAATTGCACAATGAGATCAATATATAAATCATAAGCATTCACAACCATAACAAAAAAAATCATACGTTACTCATAAAAAATAAGTTAAAATTACATCTCCAAAATAATTGTTTAAATTTACTAAAATAACAATCATAACAACAAATCAAGAATTGTTTTACAAGCTTAAAATAATCGCCCTTAAAGTTTCCATCACTGTTGAATCATTCTACCCAATTTCTTTGTAAATATTGTCTTCGTCATGATTTTTTCTTTTTGCTGGCTTCGAAACCAATATGCTCTTCTTCAAGTGACAACAATCTACATAAGGAGTGTAAGAAAAAACAATTAGTATCAATTATACACATATATATGAACAATTAATAAAGAATAATTGAAAATATGATCTAATCAAGAACAAAAAAATTAAGAATACACACACACACACACACACTAATAAACATGTACAAATATATATATAAATTACACAAATATAGATGTAAATCAAATTCACACAAATATTAGAGGGAATAGATTTTTACCCGATTATATATAAGGAGATGAATTGGTTATATGAAAATGAAATTTAATGAAGTATATGGAGAGATAGAAATGAAAATGAAAGTTAAAAGGGAGAGGAAATTTGGTGAAGTGGATGGAGAGATAGAAATGAAATTTGGTGAAGTGGTTAGTTTAAATGAAATTTGGTGAAGTATTGAAAATTTGAATTTGGGCAAAAAATTTAAATTTTTAGTTTGGGCTCCATTTTTAAATTTTTTGTGAAAGCAATGCTTATTTCTTACCAATATGCGGTAGGTTATGAGTTTGATCGAAAATTTTGAATTTATCATTTGGGCGGTCTTTTTGAAATTTCGATTTTAGCGGCTAGTTTTGAAGTTTTCGAAAAAATGTGACCCATTTCCTACCAATAGGCGGTAGGTTTTGAGTTTGATTGAAAAAAATATTGTAATTCACACGAATCGAACCTTTAACCTCCCATAAGAAAACTGCAATGTCATACCACTACACCAAGATGTTTCTTGTGCAAAATACTATCTAAAATATATATATATCAACAATCAATAGTCTAAAAAAATTATAAAATTATTTTAATTAATAAATCAATGCAAATGAAGTTAAAAAATTCTAACTTTTTGCATATATGATAATTTGATTATGATGTTGACATATGTACAGTTGGATCATCGGGGGAAAAAAGTTTAAAAAAGTTTAATGTAACCCTAATCGAACCCCTAAATTTTAACCTCTAAACCTTAAACATCCTCTTTTCAACTTTGTAAAGAGTTTTTTTTTTCAAACTTTATTTTTTCAATATTTTTTAAGTTGAGTATACTGGTTAATACGTAAAATGACATTAGAAAACATATTATGATATTTAAGTAATTTTTATCTATTTTTGTAAAAAGTTGTATTTTGTTTAAAATTATTTTTCATTATAAAATCATTGCAAATGAAGTTGAAAATTTATAATTCACTACACCATATATTGCATATTGCAACGACAGGAAAACATTGCCTTAAGGCCTATATTCGTTGCAGTAGAGTCTATGGCAACAAATTTTCAAAATTTGAGCGTTGCATCCGGTTGCCTTGCAATAGGTCGATTTAGCAACGTTTTTGATACCATACAACAACATAATTAAATCATTGCAGTAAATTTCAGTAGCAACATTTTAGGCTCTATAGCAATAATTAAAAACTATTGCAGTAGCATAAGAAGGTAGTTAATTGACACTTTAAGGCAACATTTCTGAGAACAATTGCAATGATTTTTATAGATTAATGCAACATATTTTGGCCCTATTGTAACATTTTTTCAAAAAAAAAAAAATAGGAACATGTTGGAAATACAATAAACCAGGGCAATTTATAGCCAAAAATCCAAGAATCATCATTTCATAAACCAAGGCAACTTTATGCCAATCCAACTACATATGTTTTGTTCATAGTCAAATAAAGTTACAATTCTTATACATCGAATTTTTCTCAACAATTATTATATTGGAAAACCAAAATAAAGTCCACGTAGTCCATATAGTCCACACCATGTGGAAAGCAAAGTTGAGTTCAGTTGAGATCATAATCCGCATAGTTAGACCATGATAGAAATCCCTGGAGAGTTTGGCTGAAGCAGATTGGAAGTCATACAACCCACCCACACATCCACCCACACATCCATCTGACTCACTAGAAATATCAATTCTGGTTCTCTCGCAGTACTAGGAAATGCCTGCTCTATATTTAAAGGAAAGATAGAGAAACGGATTGTTACACAAAACTAAGATAGGTAATATGTAATAAATTGACTTCTAATATGTACTCTCATCATTGTCGTATGTTACATCTTTCAGTTCAGTGTCAACAAGCTCCATATCTTTTGCAGCTAGAGACAAACTTACCAAGGCATTACCAGGATCATAACCAAATATAAGTGACGCGGATTGCTAAAAGCTGCTGTCCAAATTACTGTGAAATGTCTAGGTGGTGAGACAAACACATGACCATCAATAGATGACGTTCTCTTGCACCTGCAGTATTCAATTTAGGTTCATGATGGATGGAACAATAGTGGATACCTTACACACAACTCAATTTTAGATAAAACAAAGAAAAAGGTAGAAGTAACACTTAGGCTTAATATTTATTTGTAAGTTTCGAGTCTGATAAGTAGGTATTTAGGGCAAAGACACAGGTATACGCAGCCTTAATCAAGTATAACACTGACCAAGAGAAGAAGACATATAAACCTAACAATAAAGAACCTATACTAACTATGGTGATTTCATATAGGCACTAACTAGCATATCATTGACACTTAGTATACTATTTTGGTAAATTATAATATAGTGTCACCACATATGTCAGCATTCAGAACAGAATTATCAGCAACGTTTTAATGTCTACAATACTTATTAACGATACTACATTGTAATCATAGTATTTTTTCCAACAAACATCTTTACTGTTAAATTGTAATAATATTTCGCACATGCAGCACATTAATTATTTTGCAGCATACAATGTAGAATCTCTACATATATATGACAAATAAATTTTAATATATAATCAAACATATAGATTAACAGTACTTGTAAATATGGACTAAACTAAATTTGTTTGTACATATATATATGTGGCTCTGATCTTCAGGTTGCCAATACTCCAGAGCCTTATAGTTCCGTGCAAGTATATTTTTCTCCTGATTTATTAGCGAGATTCATTTTAACAATATACATAAACCACACGAGGCATGGTATTAGTAGGAAGCAGAAACATACAGGGGTCGATACAATCCTATTTTTTACTTCTGCGGTGCTTGTTCCACACTGAGGCTAATCGCAAAATCATGACACTTGTTTTCTGAACAAATTTCATCTCCAGTTAAGGAGTTGTGGATAAGAGATTTTCATAAAGTTGTCAGAACTCAGAAGAATATCCAATTCAAAACAAAATCGAGAAAGGGTCTGATGATCTTTGTAGCAATTAAATTTCCATTTATTTGAATATAATGGGAAGACTTCAAAATTTTAATAAGTAATAGGAGAATACGGAAAATCCTATTAGGAGTACGTATAAAGCAAAATAGAAAACATAAATTGCCACCTGCCAACAACAACAACCTGATTTCAAACTTGAAGAATAAGAAAAAGAGAAGATACAAATAAGGATGTGAATAATTTACTTGTCTTCTATTGTAATTTTACAAAGAAAGGGAAACTTCAACCTCTAAATCTGTTTTGATTTGCTTTAACTTTTGGGCTCTTCTCCTATATACAGTCATTTTCTCTAAACCAATCCCTTTAGCAATGAAACCAACCAAACCTAGTAACTTCCATATAATCTCATAGTCAACAGTTTCAAGTTTTTTCACTGACAAAGTTAGAATCTTTTTAATCACACCTCATTAAATTCAAATTTGAATTCTCTTAGAAATCAAATAAATTCAAAACCCAAAATAAATTTTAAAACCCCAAATAATCAAATGTAATCCCAAAACAATACTCTCAATACTTACATAGACTTAATACTCTCAAAGATAGGTCCCAATTCTAAATTTCTTTACAAAGAAAGAAAAATCAACATAAACCCCAACTTTAAGAAAATTCACAACATGAACCCTATAAACAAAGGTAAATCCCCAATTACAAAATTTGAACTAACATAAGAAACATAAAAACCCTAATTAAGAACACAAAAAAGAGCAATTGAAAAATTACAAATAAGATGTGAGCTTGTAACAAACTCGATTCAAAACTACAGAACAAGGAGGAACATTCGTGCTTTAATCTTTTACTCTAAAGAACATGAATGCTCGATTTATAATCAATTTGAGGGAAGAGGATTTGGGATGGATGATTTACCTTTGTTGGGCCTTAATCTTCTTTGAACTTGAGTATTCAAGCTTGAGTTCCTCTGTTCGAGCTTGAGTTTTGTCTGCAGTGTGTCTGAGTTGTGTTTTGTGTTGTGTCTGTTTGTATGTGATTGATGTGAATTTTGTTTCTTTTTTCATTTTTCTTTTGTTATTTTTGGTAAGCCGGCAAAAGAATGTAAAGATCCCGCTCTACATTTTCAACACATTTTAGAAACCCGCCAATTTTTTGGGCCCAAAAATTAAATATACTGCAACGATTTAAGAAAACTGTTGCAATAGAATTAATGTTTTTAACTCTCTTAAATTTTTTCAGTGCAATTGCAACGCTTATCAAAGGCATTGCAATTGATGTGATTTGGTTTCTCGATAGCAACATTTTTTAACAAACTTTTAGAAATATGGTTGCAATAGCCAATTTATGGTGTAGTGATTACTTGCTTACATGATTATTTTATAATGATATCGATATCCGTACGGTTGGATCATATAAAAAAAATTAAGAAAAATTCGTATAACCCTAATCTAACCCCTAAATTCCAAATTCTACTTAAAAATTAAATTATAAATAGTAATGGGTAAGAAATTTGAGAATGTAATAGGAAATAGCACAAAATCACTACACCAAAGTTGCTCCTTGTGTTGAATCTTGTCTACAATTTATTTAACTACATCTTTACTCATAATTATTAAAAAATATTTTTTCGTTATAAAATCATTTCAAATGAAGTTGAAAAATTCTGATTTTTTGCATACTTGATAATTTGATAATGATCTTACAATCCACGCGGTAGGATCATCTAAAAATCAAATAAAAAATTATTTGATGTTACCCTAATCTAATCCCTAAATTTCAACCTCTAAACATTAACCTTCTGTTTTTCAACTTTGCAAAGTGTTACTTTTTTATAAAACTTAATTTTTTCTACTTTGAAACTGAGTAGATTGGTTATGATGTAAAACGATATTTTAGAATATTTTTATGATAATTAGGGGATTTTTATGTATTTTAGTTATTTTTGATTATATAATTGAAAATATTTTTCATTATAAAATCATTGCAAATGAGGTTAAAAAATTATAATTGTTTGCATACATGATAATTTTATGATTATATTGACATCCGTACGGTTGAATCATCAAAAAAAACTTTTAAAGAAGGGTTTGATGTTACCCTAATCTAACCTGTAAATTTAAATAGAATTAAAATTTAATTTAAAAATGGTAACAAATGGTTCTATCAAAACGATGTCGTTTTGATGTTGTTAGACACGCTGAGAATAACCATATGGCAGAAGCGGGCCAACCAGAATAATTTCCTACCAAGGATGGTAGGAAAAGGGCTACCCATTTCCCTCTAGTTTGCTGCGGTAGGAATTGCTTTGACAAAAATGACGTCGTTACTATTGTCAGAAACGATGACAAAAATAATGTGGCATGTGGGACCCAGTAGACTCATTTCCTACCAGCATTGGTAAGAAATGGGTGAACAAAATCGACCAAAGTCATGTGGTTGGAAATACTTTGGCAAAAACGATGTCGTTTCTTTGTTGACATGGACAAGTGGGTCCTTATTCGGCCATTTCCTACCAGCATTGGTAGGAAATGGCTACCTATTTCCTACTAGCATTGTTTGTGGTAGGAAATGGTCCTTTGACCTGAAATTAGTAGGAAATGGCTGGTAGGAAAAGCGTTGGTAGGAAATATTCTGGTAGGATTTGCTTATTTTTCTTGTAGTGACATAAGAATGTGTCTTCATTTACCTCCGAGCATCCGAGTTAGACGATGTCATGCAAAGCCCTCGATATGTTTTACCCAAGACTCTTATGTGATGTGAGAGTAGGACCTTCAATAATGTAAAATTTTACCCTGGACTTCTCGTATGGGGTGCAGGGTCTTCCATAGTGTAACAGCCCGACTTTTCGGACTATTAATTCTAAAACAAAACTAAAAGGAAATTATAATTTCTTAAACAAAAAGTCAATTGCAGAGATTAATATTACAAAATCGCAACTAACATCTATCAAAAAGTCAATCTAGCCCAATTCTAAGGTCCTCGAACTCCGACGCTAGCAAACTCGATCGTACACCGAATCTGAAATATTAAAAGAATGAGCTATACAGCCTAGCAAGTAACCAATCGATTTAACTAGTAGGGCCAAATAACATGTATACACATAAAAGAATACAATATTCGATACGATAGGATAACATTATACGATACATAACTTTCTATACACATATTCTTATTCGATACGATACGATACCACATAAAAACAATAACTTGAAACCCACAATTCATACCACGACCACTACAACCCGGTGATAACGGTCCTAAATTCTCAGAAAACTATCACTACAACCCGGTGACTCGGTCCTTATTCTTATTTTCGCAAACCATGGCATAAATCAGAGTTCTAAGACTATTGCTTACACATAACACATATACACATAACATATATACAATAATACACGTCACTTCAAATATAATAACTTAGCTCAAGTTTTAATAACAAATACGTACACATAACATATAATTTCGAAAACAATAGAAAGATCAATCAGAAACTTACCTCTACGCGGAAACTCAAGAATCAAATCATCCTAGATCATGTATTCAATTCTGACCAGACCTGTATTTAAGCTTTTTAACCCTCTAAATGATGTTTTCTTGGAAAACTCAAAGAACAAAAGTTGTAGAGAACGAAATGATCTTTTCGAAAAGTCCAGAATCAATGAATTCTGACTTACGATGAATTTTTAACGAATTTTACAAGACTGCTGAATTGTGTGAAGAATAGACCTACGAATTTTGTTATAAAAGACGAAGAAGGAGAATATGATGTTTATATAGCATTACAAAACCCTAGTCCAAACCTACTAATTATCCGTATTCAAAATCTGATCCATATTTTAGGACCAATTAAGCTAAACCAATTTTTAAATTCCTAATCATTATCTAATTTTAATCCCTTATATTTCTATTTTCTTTTATTATTACTAATCTAAAATTTACGGGATATTACATATATGTAATATCCCGTAAATTTTAGAATAATAATAAAAGAATAATAGAAAAAAGGGATTAAAATTGTAGAATTATTAGGAATTAAAAATTGGTTTAGCTTAATTGGGCCTAAAACATGGATCAGATTTGAATACGGATTACTAGTAGGTCTGGAATTAGGATTGTGAGACATTATAAATACATCATATTCTTCTTCCTCATCTTTTGTAACAAAATTCGTAGGGTTTTTTCACACACAATTCAGCAGTCTTGTAAAATTCGTTAAAAATTTATCGTAAGTCAGAATTCGTTGATTCTGGACTTTTCGGAAAGATCTTTTCGTGTTCTACAACTTTCGTTCTTTGAGTTTTTCAAGAAAACATCGTTTAGAGGGCCAAAAAGGCTAAAAACAGGTCTGGTCAAGATTGAATTCATGATCTTGGATGATTTGATTCTTGAGAGTTTCCACGTAGAGGTAAGTTTCTGATCGTTCTTTCTAGTGTTTTCAAAATTATGTGTTATGTGTACGTATTTGCTATTAAAACTTGGGCTAAGTGATTATATTTGAAGTTACATGTATTTGTGTATCTATGTGGTGTCTATACGATAATTTTGGGACTCTGATTTATGCCATGGTTTACGAAATAAGAATAAGAATAAGGACCGAGTCACCGGGTTGTAGTGACAGTTTTCTAAAAATTTAGGATCGTTATCACTGAGTTGTAGTGGTCGTGGTATGAATCATGGGTTTCAAGTTATTGTTGTTATGTGTAGTCGTATTGTATCGTATCATATCAAATATGAATTAGAATACGTGTATAGAAAGTTATGTATTGTATATTTTATCATATCGTATCGAATTTTGTATTCTTTTATGTGTATATGTGTTATTTGGCTCTACTAGTTGGATCGATTGGTTACTTGCTGGGCTGTATAGCTCAATACTTAAAATTTTTAGGTTCAATGTAAGATCGAGTGGATAGCATTGGAGTTCGAAGAGCTTAGGTTCGGAGTAGATTAACTTTTAGATTGCTATTCTTAGCTGCGCTTTTGTAATAAGTACCTTTGTAATTGACTTTTGATTAATAAAATTGTATTTTCTTTTAGTTTCGATTTAGAATTAATAGTCCGAAAAGTCGTGTAAGTTTTTCCATGGACTTTCTTCAGAGAGCAAGGACTTCCATATATAATCCAACGGGTCGTTGACTCCTTTACTCAAGCATATAGCATTGTGGGACTTACAACTTGCCAAGCCACCGTAACAATTTCAGTTCGCAAATTTGAAAATATTTTTGACATATATGTATTATCACGATGACCTGTGAAAAGTATTTTGAACGCAATCCAAAAATAACAATAATAATGGCATTTGAAGAATGTCGCGATATATATTTTCTTCAAAAAAAAGTTTTTTACATAATTTGTTTTTTCAAAATTATACGTCTCGCATATATATTTTTTCTTCAAAGCATGAGCTCGTACGGGATTGTAAAATATCCATAATTCACTAAACTAAATATCTTGTACAATTTTTTTTCCAATATATATGCATCCCCCAAAATTTGAGTTTTACGAGTAATTTTATAAACACAAAAATATACCTAGCACGAATTTTTGAATAATAAATATTTTTTCTGTAAAAATATTCAATAAAACGATTTTATGCATACATGGCATCTATAACCTTTATTAATAAGCAAAATCATTTTTTTACGGTACTACTTTTACCAAATTTGGTTCACATCATATTTTGATTTCATCCTAGGAGTGCTATTTCCTCTAGAATTCTATGTTGTTTTTATAAAAAAAATAAAAAAATTCCTATTATAATTATAATTCTTCTCTCCGTAAGTTTTTTAGTAGAAAAAGACTACGATTGAAAAATACAAACAAATAAAGAATAAAAAACGACAGAGTTCAATATATAATTACATATGCTATAACTTTTTTATAAAATACCAACGAACACATATGTTGATGGCATAACTTTTTATAGCACACCAACGAATATATGACCTTTATTAATATTAAATACATGATTTAGAGTTATATATGCATGCTAACTTTTCATAAAATACCTATGAGTACATATGTTGATCATATAACTTTTTATAGCACACCAACAAATCTCACCTTTATCAATACCAGATGAGAATCTGTGCCACGTATGGGTCTGAAATAATAATTTTTATTAATCACTAATTTATTTTTTTGATTGATCTTAAAATTTTATATTATATTGTATGAGAAAATTTTGTGGATACCATTATTTTATTGGAAACTGGAAATCATATAGAGTATGTGCTGCAATGAAAATATTGCAAAACTTATTGTTTCATTAAGAATATTCTATGAAGGTCACAATTTCTTTGAAAATTTGAAAATCATATATATTTCGAAAACATGTTTTATAGAATGTTTTGCAATGTTCTGCATGTAGAAAAATTATGATTTTCAAGATTTGCTTGCAAAATATACATAAATTTCAAAATTTTCAATTGAAAGTGATCTTGATAGCCCATGTATAATAATACATTTTCCAATATTTTATATACTTGGAAAATATATATGATTTGCAAGATCTCCAATTAAATAATGGTCTTCATAGAACTTGACAATGTACTATATTATAATAATATGGGTTAATCTTTTTAAAGTTATATTATGTTTTTGTGTAAAGGTAATAATTGAATTTTTTCAAGTACATTATTAAGTGGAACATTATCATTATTATCAAATAAATTATGAAAATTGTATTTTACTTGAATGCAATTTGCATTGTAATAAAACAATTGCATCGAAAACATTACACAATATAAAAAAATTCAAAAGATAATAAACATTTTATAAAATCACAATTATACATTTATAAAATGAACAACGTTATTTGTATAAAAGAATTATACGACTAACAAATATAACCATAAATTGTTTAGAAAAGTGTATGAAAACATGTTCTCAATGATAAATCTTTTGTGAATTGATCGTAGTATTGTTTATAATTTTAAGTTATAATAAAAAAATCTTAAATAAAAGAATTATCAGTACAATAAATTTCAATTTTATTATATTATTTAAAAACAAGTTAGAACCGTAGGGAATACATGATTCTAGGGGTCAAAAAGATATTGACATATAACCAAATTTGGTACAATGGATCATTAAAAAACGTTTTGCTTATTAATAAAGATTATAGAAGTGAAATCCTCTTTTATTGGTACTTTGGTACCAAAATTGATTTCACCCTTATTGTTGGAATTCTTTTATAATTATAATTATTTTATTATTATCTTTGTAATTTATATCAATAACATATCTGTTAGAACCATGTATGTTGTATTATCTTGATTTTCTTAAAATAATCTTAAATAAATAATAAATAAAGTGTCTTATTAATAAATGAAATCCCATTTTAATGTTACTTCTCCCTAGATTCGTATCTCCCAGAATTGTTGGAATTCTCATGTAATTACAATTATATTATCATAACTATTGAGTTTCATAAATACATAGTTTTATTTTATACTTTAATAATTTTTTAAATTATTTTTTGTAATAAATAATATAATTCTTTTAAAAAAATATGATCAATTTAAATAAGAGAAAAAGAACCTGAGATACATCTAAGGTAACTTCCCTTAGATATGAATAAAGTCAATGTGTTTTTGATACATAAAATCTTTTTTCATGCATAATTTTCTTATATATTATTTTAATATACGCAATCTTTTATCATATGAATTGATCACTACGTCATAGATTGGCGTCCGCAATGCTTTTCTATTGTAACGCCCACTTTATGTTACATTAGAGGTACCTTTTTTAACCTACTGCAACACTGTTGAGATTGTGTTACATAACCTGTGAAGGTACTTGCCAGGGATCGATTTATGCTTCGGACAAACCTATCCTCGGTATCCCAGGAACAGGTTCGGGTAGCTCCTGCAAAGAGAAGAATGCGAGGGTGTTACCCCCGATTCACCTCCGGTGTGAGAATCAGTAAAATATAGTGGAAACGAAAACGTAAAGCTCATGTAAACCAGTGTATCTCAGGGTGTGTGTGATTGTGTTTTATCACCTGATAATTGTGTCTATTTATATTGTGGCTATGAGTAGTACCGTTGATGATCCTCTTGATTCTCAATTATGAAAGGCGATAAATGGTAAGGCGTTACACAGGCAACGGTCGACCGTTTTTACTGACTTCAGCTGGATGATTCGGATGGGCCTGGTCCAATCGCATGATTTTAACGGTCATGAGCCCAAAGGCTTATTGGATTGGGCCCCTAAAGGCTTATAAGATCGGGTCCTCTAACATGTCCCCAGGCTTCGGTCAGTTTGGGTATAAGACCGAAGTCTATCTTGGTCGAAGAGTCTAACCGATCGATATATCTCCCTTGAAGGCGCATCTTTTGAGGCGACAATTGTATTCAATTTACATCCCTTTTGTTTTAAATGGTCCTCCACGTGTCATTATCTAGGACAAGGGTATTGAACCGTCTATACATCTCATCCATTCATTTCTGTATATATATTTACGTCCTTGTACCTTGCTTACCCTATTTGCTTTCGGAATTCTTTTTGTGCGAGAACTCAGAGCAATCAACGGGCTTTCAACTAACGTCGACAACTCACTTCAACAAGTAAGTCCCTTTCTGCCATATATCTTTGATGTTTTTCTTTCAAAAGTACTTTCTTTTTAGATAATGTGCTTTAGTTTTTCCAATGTGTAAAGTCTCTTCGATTGTCCGATTTTTTCTTGATTCCGAGTACAAGAACTTCCTTCGCTGTAGTCCCATTTTTCTTTGTCTTTTTCAATTTATCGTTGGTCAATTCATACTCGGGGATTTCCTTCGGCTATAGTTTATTATTTGATTTTTGTCTTTCTGTCCCCGAGTATTGGACTAACGACTCACCTTTCTTTTTCCAGATTCAATGGCAAACCTTTGAAACAGGTCTTTCGGGTCATGCCGTGGGCCGTGTTCCTGCTTTGCTTTTTGAGGATGGCACCGTGTATGCTGCCGCTAATCAATCGTCTATTTTGAAACAAGAGGACTTAGACACTTTTAAGGCCAAATTCGATTTTCCCGAAGGTTATCGTTGTTTTTTACCCGATTCTACCGATCGTATATACGACACCCCGGGCATATCAGTCAATGATCAACCCGAAGAGATTACTACAGTTGTATCGGAAACTGCCTTCGTATGTGGGCTCCGATTTCCTTTGTTGCCCCTTGTAAAAGTTCTTCTGAGGGAAATGGGTATAGCGATTGGTCAGTTAGATCCGAATGGTTTCATCCACATGAATGTTTTCCAATAACGATGTTTGCAGCACGATGTGCCTCCTTTATCAGTTCTTTTCTGGCACCATTATGATTTCCGTAAAAATGCCAAGTCCCCTGGTTTTTATAACATTACCCGAAGAGTGGGTCACTCCGATTGGGCGGCCACTAACTCAAGTAACAAGAAGACGCACAACCATTGGTGTTATGTCACTGGGCCCGGCCTTCCTAGGTTTTCAGAGTGGAAGGAAGTTGAGATCGATAGGGTCAAGCTGAAAGCTCTTTCCGATGAAGAGAAGTCTCTTTATCGAAAACTGAACACTCCCTTAGTTCCCGAAGATAGACTTCCATTATCTATTACTAGGGATGGGGCTTGGCTGAAGAGCATGATCGGTACTTTCTGCATTATTTTGTTTTTCGCTCCATGTTTTTTAATAGCTAAACTCCTTTTATTATTTTTCTTTCAGTGTCTGCAGTGGACGATATGAGGAGGAGAGCGGCCGAAAGGAAGGCTTTGTTGGCTGGTGGATCCGGGAGCACTTCTCAAAGGAACGTTGCTTCGACTCCACAAGAGGTAGAGGCTCCCCTGGTTGTGCAAGAAATTACGCCAATGCAGGCCGAAGAAGTAGAGGTTCCTACCAGTAACATTGTTGCTGTGATCCCTTCGGAGTCTCCAGCTTTGGATGAAAATAAGTCTGAGAAGAAGAGGAGAACCAATGAATAAATTCCTATCTTGAAGACTTATTGACCTTCATGGGGTGTAGTGGACACTGATTCTTTCGGTGCTCCTGCCCTGAAGCCTATCAAGGAATTATGCAAAGACTTGTGCAGTTCTTTTATTCTTCCGGCTGATCGCTTTGTTTATGATGCAGCTCCTACTGTGGATGCTTACGAGAACATGCTAGGGCACCTTAGCTTGGTAAGTTCCCTTCAATATACTTTATTTTTACATATATATTTTTCCCTTTGCTTATATTTCTCTGTGTTGATGCCTTTTGTGGTGCATTTTTAGGCCGTCCCTTGGGCCGCAACTGTGACCGAAAAGGTCAAAGATCAGGCTACCATCATACGAGGATTTAATGCAGAGATTGGTTCTCTAAAGGATAAGGTTAATCCTTTGGAAAACCAGGTAAAGAAGCTTAAGGATCTTCTGGCGGGGTCTCAACGAAAAGAAGGCCTTCTCCAGCAAGAGAAGAATGATCATATGATTCGGAATGACGCCTTGATCGAGGAGAAGAAGAAGCTGACCGATGACAAGGAGGTCAATCGGTTGGAGCTGCACCGTTTGAAGAAGGAACTAAAGAAGGCAAAGAAGACCATCTCCCGATCCGAAGATAGGGGTTTTGCTGTGGGATATGATGATGCTGTCATTGCTGCTCACAAGGCAGGTTTTGATTATAAGCAAATCCTTTTCAACCCTGAAGATGATCCAGTCCTTCGACAGGAGGTCCCTAATGTGCCTTTAGTTGTTTCTTTTGATCCCGATTCAGAATAAATTAATTTTTTTGTAATGAACTTATGCCTTCGGGCCTGTGATGTAATTTTGCCTTCGGGCTTATCTTGCAATGAACTTAGTAACTGGTTTTTAATGTACTTTTTGCAGTTTCTCCGATTACTTGTAGCTGCCTTCGGGTGCCTTATGCCAAATAATTATTGCTATTTCCGAATAACATGACTCTTCATATAGTAGCGAATCTTTGGTAATCTTCTGAATAATCTCCTGATCATTAATGAATCCTACTTGAAATAACTCGTAAACATTACTCCAAGTAATTTTCGGAATTTTCAACTCTTCGGTCCGAGTCACTTCGGACTTTAGTACTTTGTTGCCCCCGAGTCGTAGTTCGGCTGAAGGTTTCTTCTTTCGGTTTTGGGCGAATCCGGCCTCCCGAAGACCTTGGGGCGAACTGGGACTTGGTTACTTGCGCCATGATAAATATCTTTGAGACTTTTGGTATTTCCCCCCATTTAATGGCAGTTTGACCGCTCCTTTCTTGGGGAGACACGTGCCTTCATCTTAGGTAGGGGTTGCTCAAGCGGCACTTCATCAGGGCCGTTTATTCTCTTTATAAATATACTTGTAAGTTTAATCGTATATTAGTCTATCTTCAATTTCGCTAAAGACTTCTTCATCTTTTCTATAATTTCCGTTAAACTTCAGTCTCTTTGAATTTGTGGATAATCAGTAAGCAAGATTGCTTGTTCGTTTTTTTCCATCTTGATGTATTGTTAATCTGATGTTTTTTGCAGTGATTAACATTTCTTTTTGTTCCAGTGTCGAGTCGATCAGAGATGAGGAGGAAGGCAGCGGATAGACGTGCTCAAAATAAGAACACACCGGCTACTGGTCCCTCCGTTTCTTTTTCCTCCCCTAAGGGCGATCCTCCGAGTACTTCGGAGAAGAAAAGCCGTGTTGAGGATTTGAATGTGAACTCTTATCGGCCTTCTTGGGCCGTGATTGAGTCAGACTCTTTTGGAGCTCCTGCTTCGGCTGCTTCAAAAAGAATTGCTGGGGATATGTACCACTCCTTCATTCTCCCGAAGGATCGTTCCCTGTATGATTCTGCGGATACAGCCAAAGCTACCACCAATCTTCTAGGGCATCTTTCCCTGGTAAGGAGTATTTTACCCCGAAGTTGTTCTTTTTGCCTTTTATATGGTTTTAAATTTGCCCCCCCTCTTTTTTTTAGGCTACCCCTTGGGCTGCTTATGTAGCCGATAAAGTGAAGAATCAGGATATTCTGCTTTATCACCAAGGAAGGCAGATTGATCAAACGATTCCTTCATTGGAGAAGGAAATCGAGGAGTTGAAGTCTAAGCTTTCTGCTACTCGGGCCGAAAATGCTGAGCTTCTCAATGAGAATGATGCTCTGTGGCAGCAGAATGACAAGATGATGGCTGATACAGAATATCTGCTCGACTGGATGGAAAGCCGAAAGGTCGAGCTAAGTCAGATGAGGGATTCTGAATCGGAGGGTGCGATCCCTTAGCTTGTATTTTCCTGCCTTCGGGCTAATTTGTAATTTTATTAAAATATAATGGAATTACAGCCTTCGGGCAATTTTCTCTTTAATTGTTTATTGGGCAATATTTCGAATTCAAGTTACTTTTCATTGCCCCCGAGTCGCAGTTCGGCCGAAGGTTTCTTCTTTCGGTTTTGGGCGAATCCTGCCTCCCGAAGACCTTGGGGTGAACTGGGACTTGTGTTCCGGGGTTTTTCAATAATTCCCGACCGAGAACTAGTGTCTCAGCCATTCGGGTAGTTTGTCCGATAAATAAATATAAATGAGGTGAACAAATTGAGCTTTTATTGACGGTTGAAATTGAAATTTTTCTTACAAAAAGCTTACTGATAAAACTTGCATAGTCGGGAAGCATGCCACGTGTTTTTGGTCGGACTCCCATCTAGCTCAGTTAGTTTATAAGTTCCTGGTCGTACAACTTGAATAATCACATAGGGTCCTTCCCAGTTTGGCTGAACTTTCCCTTGCTTGTTTGGCATCGAAGTTGCTAATTCCCGAAGAACTAGATCACCGACTTTGAAAGACCTCTTCATTACACCCGAGTCATAATATTGAGCAGTTTGCTGTTGATACTTGACATTTCTTAGGTATGCCACTTCCCTGGCTTCTTCTAACAAGTCCACATTAGCTCGGAGACCCAACTCGTTTGTATCGAGATTAAATACTTTGCTTCGGTATGACTCTAGGCCGACTTCTACTGGTACCATTGCATCGGTGCCATATGCCAGACTGAAAGGAGTTTCTCTGGTCGAAGATCTTTGCGTGGTGCGATAAGCCCATAGCACATATGGTAATTCTTCAACCCATAACCCTTTGGCTTCTCCGAGCCTCTTCTTTATCCCATCAAAGATGACTCTGTTTGCGGCCTCTATCGACCCATTTCCTTGTGGGTGACCAACCGAACTGAATTTCTGTTGAATTCCAAAAAAGCTAGAAATTTCTTGAACTTCTTTCCGATGAATTGGGTCCCGTTATCCGATACACATATTTTGGGAATCCCGAATCTGAGGATTACTTGCTCCAGCATAAATTTTTTGGCAGCTTCTTCGGTAATTGAGGACAAAGGGCGTGCTTCTACCCACTTGGTCATATAATCGATTGCCACAATACAATACCTGGCTTGTCTGGTGCTGGTAGGTAGGATTCCGAAAATATCCACGACCCACATGGCGAAGGGAATGGGATTTAAGATTGAAGTCATCTCTTCGGGAGGTTTTTTCGGAACCTTGCTGAAAAGCTGACATTGCCTGCATTTCTTCACGTAGTTCAGTGCATCGGCTCGTAGGGTCGGCAAAAAGAATCCCTGCCTTAGAATTTTAAAGGCCAGAGAATGGCCTGCCAAGTGTTCCCCACAGATTCCTTCGTGAACTGCTTCTAGAGCTATTTTTGTTCTTCGGGAGCCAGGCATCTCAGTAGTGGTTCAGTAGCCGACCTTCGGTACATTTTCCCTGCTATAATTGTGTACCTGGTGGCTCGATTTTTGATTTTTTGAGCCTCGGTTTTTTCCAATGGTAGTGTCCCTTTTTCCAGGAATAGTCGAATTGGAGTCATCCAATCTATCCCCTGGTGAATCTCGAAACATACCTTTTTATTGATGGAGGGCGCTTTGACTTCAGTGAGGTAAATTGAGCCTGTGAGATTCTGAGTGTCGGCGGAAGCTAGTCTAGATAATGCATCTCCTCGGCTGCTGTTTTCCCTGGCAACAGTGGTCAGTTCAAAGGACTCGAACAACAGAGAATTTGCTTTCACCTTAGATGCATAGGCTTTGGTTCGGGCGTCCATATGTTCATATTCTCCTAAGAAATGCTTCACTACTAGCATCGAATCGCTGAATGCCCGAAGATGTCTGACTTCTAGGTTTCTTGCCAGATTCATCCCAGCCAGAAGTGCTTCGTATTCAGCTTCGTTGTTGGTTAAGGAAAAGGTGAATCGGATGGCCTGACATATCTCAAAACCTTCAGGGCTTGTAAGAATTAGACCGGCTCCACACTTACTTCCAGCCACCGAACCATCAACAAATAGCTTCCACTTACCAGGAGCTTGTATCAGTTTTTCTTCGACTTGCAACCCTTCGGAACCAGTGAACGAACACTCTACTTTGAAATCTGCCAGGGCCTGTGCTTTTATCGCAGTTCTCGGCACATATTCTAAATCAAATTCCCCCAACTCGATGGCCCAGGCAACAACTCTGCTTGAAGCCTCTGGTCTCTGTAATATCTTTTTCAGGGGTTGATCGGTCATGACTTGTATCGTCCTCCCTTGGAATTAATGTCTCAGTTTCCTTGAGGCCATGACCAACCCATAATCAAACTTTTCGGCATTCGAGTATCTGGTTTCTGCTTCTTTTAGCATGTGGCTGATGTATAAAACTGGATATTGGTTTCCATTATGTTGCTTGACTAAGACGGCCCCCAATGTCCGATCATTTACAGCCAAGTATTGTTGTAAAGTCTCTTGTGGATCCGGTCTCATTAGCAACGGAGACTTCGTTAGATACTCCTTGATATCTTCGAAAGCTTTCTCACATTCTGGACCCCACGAAAAAGTCTTCGTACCTTTTAATACCTCAAAGAAAGGTAAACCTTTGTCGGCCGATTTGGAGATGAATCTTCTTAGAGCAGCCAATCTTCCCGTCAATTTCTGAATATCCCGAATTGTTTTCGGAGCTTCCATGTCGATTATCGCTCTTATCTTTTCTGGATTGGCTTCAATGCCTCGAGCACTCACCATATAACCAAGGAATTTACCGCGGAATACTCCGAACGTGCATTTGTTCGGGTTGATCCGCATGTTATTTTTATTAGCGTCTCGAAGCATTCTCTCAAATCATCGGCATGATCTTGAAACACAGATTTTACTATCATGTCGTCCACGTAACATTCCATATTTCTCCCGATCTGGTTTTTAAAGACATTGTTGGTCATTTTCTGAAAGGTGGCCCCCGCGTTCTTCAAATCGAAAGGCATGACAATGAAAGCATATGTTCCTTTCGAGGTAATGAATGCCGTTTTATGGATGTCTTCAGATTTCATGGCGATTTGGTGATATCCTGGGAATGCATCTAGGAAGCTCAGGATCTCATATCCTGATGTAGCATCAATGAGCTGATCGATGTTGGGAAGTGGGTAATGGTCTTTAGGGCAGGCGAGATTGAGATCGGTGTAATCGACGCACATCCTCCATTTGCCATTTGCCTTTTTGACCACTACCACATTATCTAACCATTCGGGGTATTTGATTTCTTCAATAAAATCTGCTTCCAATAGCTTTTCCACCTCTGTTTGAATCACTTTTTGTCTTTCCATAGCGAGATTTCTCTTCTTCTATTTTACTGACTTGCCCCTTCTTTCACATTTAATCTATGTTGGGAAATGCTCGGATCAGGTCCGGGCATGTCTTCAGGACCCCAGGCAAATATGTCGTGGTACTCTCAGATCACGACAATCACATTCGCTTTCAGATCATCGTTCATGTCTCTCCCGATACGGATCATTCGACCCGAAGTGCCTGCATATAACTCGTCCTCTTCGATTTCCACCGCTGGTTCGACTATAGGGTTTGAAAGATTGTCCCCAAAATTTTCTAGCTCAATGTTCATCGTATGGTGGATGCTTCGGGCCTGATCGTTCATACGTCTTTTCTTTTTACCTTCATCTTCGGTTTCTTCTTCGGATCTATCTAGATCTTCTAGCATAATGATCCTAGCTGTCTTTTGATCTCCTTTCATTTCACCGATGCCATGATCAGTAGGGAACTTCAACTTCAAATGGGGTATTGAGGCTATAGCTTGGAAAGCCGTTAAAGTAGGACGCCTGAGGATGCCATTATATGGGCTATCCACTCGGACAACATAGAATTTCACTTGTGATCGTTCCCTCAATCGGAACCGGTGAGTTACCAAAGCCATAAAGTGGGGGTTCATCGCAAGATTCTAGCCGTTCTCCTCCCAGATTCATTTTTTCATAAGTCCGGTGGTACAAAATGTTGACCGAACTACCACCATCTATCAGTACCTTCCATACCTTATTTTGGCCGATGATCAGATTCACTACCAAAGGATCCTCGTGCGGCCAAATGACATCCTCATAATCTTCTTCAGTAAACATTATGGGCAATGGCTGTTTGCCCTGTGTAGTATATTGATATAGATTGTAGACTTGACGAGCATACCTTCGTTTGGCCGTTTTGCTACATCGATCCAGTATTGTTCCCCCCGTGATGGTTCTTACCTCCCCTCTAAATCGAGGGGCTTCGTCTCTTTCCCTTTGCCTAGGGTTATCATCCTCTTCGTTCCGATCTCTTGTTTCTTTCGGACCTGAGTCATTCCTTTTCGGTTCCAAAAGATCTCTTAAATCTTTAACAAATTGATTTAGGTCACCTGTTTTTACCATTCTCTCTATCAATCTCTTCAGATGAAAACATTCGTCTGTGTTGTGACCTTTGTCCTGATGGTAATCACAATATTTATTCCCATTCTTCTTATGATCAGGTACCCTCAGCTTCGCCGGTCTCTGGAAATCAGACCTGCCTTTGATTTCGTTCAGTATCTTTGAGATGGGAGTGTTTAGTGGAGTAAACACCATGGGCTCCCTTCCCTTCTTTGAATCATTTCTTCTATCATCCCTTCGGTCACCATCTCGCTTATCATCTTGCAGGGAATCATCTTTCCTTCGGTCGTTCTTCCCTAGACTGCCCTTTCTTCGACTATCTTTAGACGATTCTTTGTATCCATCGATAGACTCCATTTTTCTCCTGATACTTTCTCCTTGGATATAGATGTCATTGAGTGACTTCGGGGGAACATCATATAAGGACGACCGAAGCTTTCTTCCTTTAACTGAGTCAAGGCCAGTGGTCAGAAATCCTGCCGCCTTGACCTTATCTAGGTTGGTCACCATGCTAGCTTCTTCCTTAAAACGGGCTAGGTAATCACCCAATTCTTCATCAGATCTTTGGCGACAATGAATGAGAGATTCGGTATCCTTCTCTCTCCAACATAGGTGGGAATAATGCCTCAAAAACTTGCTCTTCGGTCGATCATAAGAAGGTATGGATCTAGGCCTCATCGATCGATACCACAGGGAGGCCAAGCCTTTCAAATAGGTTTTAAACATTTTGCAAAGCATGATATCATCGTGACTCATTCCTGTCATCAAACTTTCAAATTTTCATAATGGTCTTCTGGGTCTCCCTTGCCACTAAATTCGGTCATTTTCGGGAACTGACGACCTGGGGGTGGTCTATATTGTTCAATCTCTTCAGTTACGACGGGCTCCCGACGCATCCTCTTCTGGTCTCCAAACATACATTTCTCCATTCTTTAAAGCCTATCTTTCCATTGAGAGCCTGTTTCTTCTTGCTCTGAGTCCGAAGGATCTTGGGACAGGTGTGAATAATGTGTTTCGGATTCTGAAGATTCCTCCTGGTGAGGTCGGGACCTTTTTTCTCTTTGGCCTTTAGAGACTGTTTTCTGAGGTTCATTCACGGGATCCTCTTCTCCAGTTTGAAGGGCTTCTCGCGCTATCCTTTCTTCCAACTCAACTTCTTCGCACCGGAGTTTTATGGCTTCCAATCTTAACTCGTTCGCCTTCTTCTGCAAGGCTCGTCTTTTTGCCTCCTGGGATCCTTCCGCTTCAGTGGCTTTTCCTTTGACATTCGGTAGCCTTATTTCTTCGGAAGTAGGAGTTTCTATATTGAGATTTTCAGAATCATGAGGTAACATGATTCACAAAAGAAGCTCATACGTTTCCCACAGACGGCGCCAAATGTCAGTGATTGATTTATGCTTCGGACAAACCTATCCTCGGTATCCCAGGAACAGGTTCGGGTAGCTCCTGCAAAGAGAAGAATGCGAGGGTGTTACTCCCCGATTCACCTCCGGTGTGAGAATCAGTAAAATATAGTGGAAACGTAAACGTAAAGCTCATGTAAACCAGTGTATCTCAGGGTGTGTGTGATTGTGTTTTATCACCTGATAATTGTGTCTATTTATATTGTGTCTATGAGTAGTACCGTTGATGATCCTCTTGATTCTCAATTATGGAAGGCGATAAATGGTAAGGCGTTACACAGGCAACGGTCGACCGTTTTTACTGACTTCAGCTGGATGATTCGGATGGGCCTGGTCCAATTGCATGGTTTTAACGGTCATGAGCCCAAAGGCTTATTGGATTGGGCCCCCAAAGGCTTATAAGATCGGGCCCTCTAACAGTACTGTTGCCGTAGAACATGTACTGTTGCAATAGAATTGTTGTGTTACAGTAGCGATTAAGCATTGAATTTGCTATTTTTTTAACATTTATAAATAGAAAAATGAATGAACACGTGGGTCCCATAGAAGTGTTGCATTTTCAAGAAGCAGTGTTACATTTGTTGTAATCTTTGTTACATTTGAATGCTACAAGTGCCACGTGGGACAAACTGCCACGTGTCACGTGGGCCCCACTACCACGTGTCACGTGGGCCCACTGACACGTGTAACATAGGACCACAATCTGCCACATGGCACGTGGGCCCCCACTGCCACGTGTCAGAGGACCCAAAAACTACCACGTGGAACGTGGGTCCCCACTGCCACGTGTCACGTGGGCCTACTGACACGTGTCACATTGGACCACAATCTACCACGTGTCACGTGGGTTCCACTGCCACATGTCATTTGCCCACGTGACACGTGTCAATCGGACCACAATCTGCCACGTGTCACGTGGGCCCCACTGCCACGTGTCATTTTCCCACGTGACACGTGTCAATGGGACCACAATCTGCCATGTGTCACGTGGCCCCCCCACTGCCACGCATCATTTGTGGGCCCCACACTACCACGTGGCACATGGTGTAACACCCCCAGATCCGGGGTCCGGGATCCGGTCGTTACGGTTTCCAATTCTGTCCACAACACTTGAACTTTCCTTAACATAAAATAAATTACATCTCTATGACCCAACAAAACAATGTAAAACACACCCGTTATAGTCCCAGAGATGAAATCAGAGTAACAATCAAATTTTTATTAATCACATTATCAGTTCTTACAATCCAAAAGAATTTGAATATAAATACTACTCTTTGCCATCCATTTATATAAGTCATACTAGACCATATACTTGGTACTGAAAGAATAAATATATCCTACCAATAGCTTCTTCTTCAGCTCTGGTAGTCTCATCGTCCTCGCCCGCGTCGAGTGCGCATTGTGCGAGTCATCTGGTCTAGCTGTTGTTGTGATATAATAATAAAGTAAGGGTGAGCAATAGCCCACCAACAATAATATATAACTGAACGATAATATATAACAGTTCAAAAGTATCTTTCAAACCATATGCCATGCATTTACGGAAATGATGCCAGTATAATATGAACGATGAAGTTACAAGGTAACTTAAAGTATTTGTTTGTAGAAATATCTGCTACATCAAAAGTAAGCGTGATATTCTCATTGTCATTAAAAAGAGGAACTTGCATGAAAAGATTGCAATTCCAGTTATGAACACTTTTCCAGATCTGCCAACAGTAATCATGTTGCAGGAAATAAATAAGTTTGGATGATGAACCAATGATGGAGTATTCACCGCGCCCGCTGTTCCAATCTTGATGATCAGTCGAGATCGTACAGCTCAAATTAGATTTACTACCGGTAGAAGGAAGAACTGACGGCTTTACTTGTATACCGCCTTACTAGCTCTCCCCGGCCAACGGTTGGGCCAAAGGGGATGGACCGGCGCTACTCGGCCTCTTACACGACTCCTAGTTCAAATAGAATTCATGATTCTGAATGTAACGTTCGTCCCCCTTTCCCCAAGTATAATACTTGTTGATAAGACTCCACAAAGTAGTCGTATCTAGTTGGAAAGGAAAATTCACCAATAACTTCCAAGCTATTGCTTGGTAACGAATATCAACTTGTTCCAACCATCTTACCCCTCGAAAGATGAGAAGGTAAACAACGACTTAATAAGTCAATAGCACCCGAGTTGCGAGCGAAGAGAATACTTTATGACCGGGAAGTCGACAAGATAAATATCATTTTCCAAGTAAGGTTCCCTTATTATTAGGGAGATAGACGCAAAGAAGAATGATGTCTGAGAACGTTTTTGATATAAGATTAATAATAATATGACTCCGAAATATTTTCCGTAATAATCGAAGAAGATAAACCTTATTGAGGTTATTCTAAGTAGGGAATAAATATTCAGAGAATATTTATTGAATTAAAAATATTTAAAGAATATGTAGGAATATGAAAGAATATCTTTAATCAGAGTATTTCTCAAAATAATCCTTGAAGAAATATCAGGAGAATATTTATTGAATAAATAAATATTTACACGAATATTCAAAATAATATTCATTAATTAATAAGGAATTTAAATGAATATTCAAAAAGTAATATTCATTTAATGAATAATATTCAAAATGAATATCAAGTAATATTCATTTAGTAATCCGAGCTTTAAATGAATATTCGAGATAATATTCGATAAATAAATCAAGCTTCAGATGAATATTGAATAATATTCATCAAGTAAGTAATATCTTAAATGAATATTCAAAAGTAATATTCATTTAATAAAATAATATTCTAAATGGATATTCAAATAATATTCATTTAGTAGTCCAATCTTTAGAAGAATATTCGGAATAATAATCGATAATCTATTCGACTTTGAATGAATATTGAAAAATATTATTCGTCGAATGGTTATGTTCAAATAATTATTTGAAGTAAGGATCGTTAAATAAATAATCTCGAACGAATATTCAAATAATATTCGTCGCCCAAATAATGGAAAATATTTACTTAAATATTTTCCTCCGAGGTATTTCGATATATCAAGAAATATTGACTCCCGGTCTATATTTGACGAATAAGATGTATACGCCCTTCTATGAGGGTCTTACAATAACCGGCTTATAATTGATACGTTAGTTATCTAATTTATAAGCCAATAAACAATCAGGGAACAAGCATAAGGATATAACTTGAAAGTAGGCATGCATGCTATGGCATATGTATAACAGAAAACACACATATATATATATATTCAATCACAACAACAGCCTAAAAGAAGGGAATTGAAACTTGCCTGGTAGTCGAGTACGGTAAGGAGTAGTGGTAGCGGGTCCTGGGTCAGCTTGGTGATCTATAAATAGCCAAGGCATTCGGGATTAATCACTTAACATCTTAAAAGTTAAGTTATACTTAAATCAAAACACGTTCTCGAGTTATCTCGTTATACCCCTTTTTGTGGATTCCTTTTATCATTGATCCGACCCGACATTCGTTCGTTAATACGACATGTCACTGTACTTACACTTGGGACATACTTAAGTCATACAAGTTCTAAAGTCAATCGTTACGAACCAATATTATACTCCGAGTTTTATCGCCCGTTTTCTAAGTGTTTTACCGAAGTTATAATAAAGTCGTCTTTTAGGGGTTCGTTCGCGTTTAACCTCGACTCGAATATTTTTAATAAATCGAAAAACGATCCTTTTGACATATGGTTTTCTTTCACACCTTTCTTTTTACCTTTAGTATTTATTTACCAAGATTTGTCATGACTTTACATATTTTACGAGGGTTCAATTTCAGTTACGAACTTTCGTTTACGGATTCGAACTACTTTTAGTAAATCGGTCATAAATCCTAAACCGTAAGTCTGTTTGATTCGATTCTTTTTCGAAAATGATCTACGACTCAAGATCTACAAGGGCATGTTAGATACTTGTCCAGTTTCAGCCATTAGACCTACTGTGATGCACGGTTTTCAATGATTAATGAAATTTCGGCATTATAACGACTATAATACGAACGTTCCAAAAATCGCAATCAACAACCCAAGCCACACCGGGCATCAATACAACTTATACACATAATAATCATCTCACAAGTCCAGAAGCTACTGATCTTAGCATCAAAATCATCATGTATCTTAAATCATATAACTAATTACATAATCATGCTTATAATTATCACTATAATCATACCAAGCTAAATCCATCAAAAACATTCATAAATCTCAAATCAAATGCTAGGGTTTCAAGAGATATACCTTCCTTGGAGTATGATATAACCTTAATAAGCTTGGTATGGTCCTTGTCTAGCTTAATCAAACCTTAGATCATCCAAAGAAATCATGAAAACAAAGTTAGTTTCTAAGATCCACTATTCATCGTCAATCTTGTAAAAATCATATAAAATCAAAAACTAAGAGTTTGGTTCTAAAATTTTTACCACACCTTCTACTCTTCAAGGGATTTATTTTGAGCTATAGAACACAAGAATCCAACCATGGGAGCTAGGGTTTTGAGCCCCATCTTTATACTGATTAGAACCTGGACAGTTTTTGTCCTCCAACTTTAAGCATGGATTTGACTAGGCTATAGTACTTGGATTTCCATGAAATTTGGAACGAACCTTGCCCATGGAGTAGAGAAGCTATGGTTAAAATTTGGTGATTTTATCATGGATAGAAATGGAGATATGAATTTTTTTCTTAAGCTTGGTTCTGCTGGGCAGTTTTTGGAGAAATGTGTTTTTGCTTGCTTTTTTCCTTTCTTCACCCTTTTGATCATAATATCTAGATATTATTGGATGTGTGTGGCTGGTGGCTCACCTTGGGGCTTGTTCAAAGAGTCTTGGAGAAGCTTGGTAGATATTTGTTTTGTTTCTTGTTTGATTTAAGTGATTTAAATCACTTAACTCCTAAATTGTTTTGATTTAATCCTTGATTAAATAATTTAATCCACTAGATATAATTCTCTTGATGATCATATAGGATATTTAATCTTGTCACAATCTTGATCCTTAATCCCTGATTCATTCGCTTAATTGCTTAATCTCGTTGTAAAGTTTCAGCAGTTTCTAGAACGCTTGATTCACTGTCGCAGTGGTTTTCGTTCTAATTTCAAAAATCAAATATAATCAAATTCCAAAATATCAAATCCTCAAAGTTAATATCTCAATTATTGGATTATAATAATATATAATCCACTGTCCGGTCAAATATTATACCGAAAAAGAATTTGGAATTTCTGAATTCCGATCGTCTCTGCATTCACTTATTTCCTCCGCGTATTACTAATATGACTTCGAAACATCCATATCACGTCCCGTACATAGGGTGGCGTGAAAAGTTTTCCAACTTACAAAATCCACTATTCATCCACCGAATTACTATTCACGTACAGGAAACACTATACACGTACGGGAAACACTATGCACGTATGGGAAACACTATGCACGTATGGGAAACACTATGCACGTATGGGAAACACTATGCACGTACTCATTTCCCTTCAAGGATCCATTAGCTTCTTCCTGGACGGTAGATTATTCTTATCTAGGTCCTCAACCATCGAATTACTCTATTCTGACAATATACCAATGCATCAGGATTATTGTCCAAAGCAATATCCATTCATTACAATCATTGTTCTTTGAAACCACCATTCATTAGTGCTCTTTAACCACAATAAGAAAAGTTTTAATTCTACCCAAAATTCGGGTTATTACAGTCTCCCCTCCTTAAAAGGATTCTGCCCTCGGAATCAGTTTAGGAATAACTGGGGTTACTTCTATCCCATTGCACTTTCTATTTCTCAGGTGGATTCTTCCACTTCTTGATTTTCTTCAAATCTCTCACTCGCTCGACAACCTTATCTCTTAGCGCTTGCTCTTTTCTATTCATAATTTCCACAGGTTGTCCTTCGTAGTTCAGATTCGATTATGTATATCTATCTGCTCGTACTCTGTCATATGCCGGGCATCTATAGTATACTGATGAGGCACATACGCATGAACCATGTTATGACCATTTTACTGGTTTGGGTGAGGCTGGCTCATAGGCCACCTTCCTGACCCGTTTAAACTCTCAGATGGCCCAATGAATCTTGGGCTAAACTTCCTTTCATTCTAATCTTGTTAATTCCTTCCACGAGGATACCTTATCTTATTACAAATCTCGAACCTCATATTCTCTATTTTGTTTGCACAGAAATACATCAACAAAAACTAGCTTGTCAGAATCCTCTATTAATTCTAGATATTTCCCAATTCCATTGTATAAATGTCAACTCTATTGTCGACGGGGTACTCCGTATTGAAACTAGTTCGAGTATTCTAACAACCGATTCGAGTAACTCTTGATGTCTAGCAACGAGCTCGTCGGCCATCACTGTTTTGGCCTCGCTATCTCATTGTTAACTACTATCACCCCCGGTGTTCCAACCTCTTCTTTAATCATCTCACAGAATGCCAATCTACCTCCTGTGTTCATTTAATCATTCTCTATTATCTCATCTCTTCTCCTTTCTGAAAGAAAGGCGAATCTCTTGGGGAATTTGTTTGCGGGGAATGTTGTCTGGTTCGAGGACTCTTAATCCTTTTATCACAAATCATAATCTTCATATATATACAAGCACACATATTTTCAGATCTGATAGGTGTAAAAGTCGATCATGTTTGATCCTTTTTGATTTCGCACCTTTCCTTCATATATACGATGTTTCGATATACTTAGGGCAAAAACTATCTCAGATAACTCACAGCCAATTCATTAAATTCCAAAAAGTTGTGGGTGCAATAGTCAACCCAAAATGACATCACTTATAATTTCATAGTGTCTATACCTAGTGCGATTCACAATCGTGGGTATATCCTCGATTTTTAACTTCCAACCGGTGATGTCCCATTTCCTAATAAGTTTGGAAAATACACAGCGTCCCTGTGCTGCTCAGACAATCTTCTACAACAGCACCTATACTCAATGTTGATTCATTCAACTCTCGAGGTTCGATGCACAATCTTGTGCTAACATATTTCTTTCTTACAACACACCGGTTCCTCACGGTGGCACACTAAGTCTCATCGCACTCTTATTCAACAATCCTCGCATCTGAGTTGATAATTTTTTTATTCCTACTGGGCTAACGGGAAATGCAGCACTAGGCTCTGAACACTCGATATTCATTATTATGTCATCCAAATCGATATCTGGTAGCTTATTAAAACCTTGTACAACCTCCCAAAATCATTATAATTATACTTGGTGTCTCTTTCCTCGGGGTAAACCATATGAGCTAATCAAGCCTCATATCTCTGGCATCATAATCTCTTAGTCTGAACTAGATTCCAAAATCTCTGACCCCGTCTTTATCCTTAAATTATTTCCCTCATAATAAATTTGGCTCCATTTGGTATAAACTAATCCATCATTATTATAATATCAATTTCTCCCTAATTCGAAAGGAATCAAATCTCTCGATCGAGTGGTACCCTGGGTAGGTTCTCTGAAAATCACTATTCCTTATCCATAAGGAACACTTCCTAAACTTGATGTAGATATTACATGAAGTAAATAAAATTGCAGAAGAGTTTCAAGCATCGCAGCTATGTCAGGTTGATGAAACTATCACTCATGCAGCTTCCATAAAAGACTGGAAACTTAACGGTTTACTTCGTCAATTTTATATCATGGTCCTGGTTTGCCTCAAAACGGGACCTTCTAAGGTACGTAATATGCTTAAGACTCCATCACGAATCGAATCTTTACTTAAACTATTATTACCTTCGATTCTTGCACAATCATCAAAAGGAATGTAACTTCCTCCACTCCGATATGACCTTCAAGGTCTTTCCAAATATCATTTTGTTTCTTCGGTATGAACATTTGTAATTATTCCTTTATACTTAGACTATCGGCCACCTCATTGGCCCTTCCTGATAATAATAATTTCTGGTAATCCTTGTTCTCTGGATATATTCCAATTCAAACTTTTCTACCTCATTCCCATCACTGTTAGGTGAAAGCATTCTCCCTTAAGCTCTGCTGATGGAGAAAAATATATTTATCAGTTTTTTTTTCCATAAGTCATTGCTTCCACCTACCCGTGGGAACTTTATCACGTTTATTCCCAATCCTACTTAGGATACTTCTTTTCTTAGTTCTTTCCTTATCTTAGGATAATCTCAGCCTTTATAGGTTCAATCCATACTTCCTCAGGGTTTCATACATGCCTCATCTGGCAATATCGTTACTATGTCATACATTCCTTACCAAACTTCCATTTTGAAGTTCGGAATATTACTTTTTTTCCCCTTGTAAGGTTTCATAGGTCATCCTCATCATTCCTCCTGTATTTTCTGGGTACAGGGTATATCAAAATGTCATTGATCAATACCCTAATAATTCTATCTATGTTCTTTCCAGAACTCTTTTTAATAATCCTTACCGGTCATTATTGCCTTAGCAAGTCCAACTCATATCATCTGAATTCATAATGTCGTTATTAGGGTTAATGCCATCCCTTGTGCATTCCCCAGGGTTTGTTTTAATTTATTGATATCCTATCCTTAATTCAACTGCCAAGGAATTCTTGCATCCTATACTTGGCAATCAAATCATGTATCCCTAATAAGGGTCTCTTTTCAATCATTCTCATTTGATAATCGATCGGTGGCTTAATGCTAACCTCTTCTTTCAGATAGTTGTCAGCCTATTTGACCTTCCAAAAGACAACGTACGTCTATCTGCTCTCTTACAGAACTTGGTAATGGTAGCAAGGATGTTCTGGAAGATATTGATCGAGTTCAACGTGAATCTCTTAGTACTTATCGTTTTTCTCAAAGGTACTTGCCTTAGACAAAATTTCTACAACATACTGATCCATCTCTGACCATTTCTATACTCTCTTCACAAACCTTCATTGTTTACTTCCTTGGTCATAATATATTCATGGTATTTATAATACCCTAACATCATACATCTCAAGTCATTATACTTCCATTTTTACTCGTAATCTTGGGCAATCATATACACATGAATCACTTTAGTACGGGTGACCCCATTCCAAAAAGTCTAGTAAATTCCCAATCCAAACATGGGTTGCAAAGGGTTCAGTAGAAGATTCCTACGATCTCATTAATATTTCCTTTATACCAAAAGCCCTTGCAGTCGGCGCTAACTTAGAAGCAACCCTACTTTGTCCTTTCATTGCTGGTCTAGTCACTTGATAATCCTTTGTGACTTGGCCTCAACTGACCACACTAAAATAAAAATATATGGTTTTAGGGGTTGGCTAATTAGCATTACCTTTCTAGCAATTGCTGGCATAGTGCCTTCTACTTTGATACCTTTCTACCTTTCCAAAACTTTACTCCATATAGGTCTTAATCGACTTCTCGGCACCGTCTCCGGTCACCTTTCCTCCTCTTTTATCTTTTCAACTATTCTTATCAATCCCACGTGCCACGGAAGCTTACCATTCATGGTATAACAGTCTTTTCACTTAAGTCAATCCCGGAGTTTCTCAGTCCGGCCGGTTTCTTACTTACATTTCCTGTTTTCGTCCAATCTCACTTCATCATCGTATTTCTACAATCAATCGCGATAACCGAGGTCTATCCACCAACCCATATAGCGGCTACTTTACCCAATTCACGGGGTTCGCCCCAGTTTCTACTTTCTTCCATGATGTTCTCTGATAATCAGAAAGACAAGGTTTGCCAAAATTCGTTGAATTTCTTTCCAGAATCAAGGAAATTTTGGTCAATCTATCCAACCACCGGTAACACTATGAAGATCAATTTCGAAACCTAGAGAATAGTTCTATGAGCATCCAAGCAGGTAGAATCATAAGCAGTTATAATAACGGAATTATTGACATAAAGTTGGAAGTTTAACCACTAGAAAGGAACCAAATATATATATCCCATAGAAGGGAAATCAAAAGTTTCAAACTGAAACATGCCACCTCTTCCCGATACATATACATCTTAGTTGTCGATAATATCAAATGTCAGTCTTCCTAACCACAGGTTTCAGAAGGAACACTACCTTCGGAGTTAGTCGTTTCATAAAAATTGGCACTACTAGGGCCATCCTAGTCTGGTGTACCGTGCTGTTCGAATGCATCCGCAATTACTCTGACGTGCTGCATAAGCACACCACCTAAACCTGTATGAGATGCATCATAGTGTATCATAAAGTCTTCCTTCTCACGTTAGGCAACACCAACGCCGGGTCGTTACCAATTTCATCTTAAAACATTCTCTATTACCTCTTAACCACTAATCGCATTACTTGATCCATTTGCAATTCAGTGTCAGAATAAACTTAAGGTAACTACTATAATCTATTCGGGGAAAAGAAAGAATTTAATATTTTTCTGAATCACATGCATCTAACGTTCCTGATTCACCATTTTACTGAGTTAAAAATAAACTTATACTTAGTACCTGATAGTAGTCATATTACGAGTTTATCATAGACCCACTGGTCTTTTCCTCTGGTAGTTTCTGAGATCATTATCTCGCTTACTACTTTATATAACTTTATCCAATCAGGCCATCACTTTCCACTATCTTTACTTTCGAAGCTGGTTCATTCATAATATGGACATTTCGCTGAATAAAACCACCTCAACAATCTCAATTTTCATAAAATATAACCCATGAAATCCGCCTTCTCGTGGCGAATTACCATTGACAATATTCACACTAATCCATTTATCCGATAATATGGCACTTGTTGCCTCTATCTCAACTGCTCCTGGGTGCTCCCCGTCCTACATCGACGTCTTTGATAATCATGCCTCATTCTAACTCCTTTCTCATTAATCTGAAAGTCTCTAAGGATCTTTATCTATCCCCATATAAGACCTCAAGTAATCCTTCTAATCTGTCTTAATTGCTGGTACTACCTCTCGTAGTCCGGCTATAAATCCAACATAAAAGTTCAATTCTCATAATAATATCTCAGTTCTTTGTGCTCACTTCTCTGAGCACTATAATCTTAACTCTCGCTATCCCTCTAGCTACAGCCCTCATTTCCTTGGAGTAAACTCCTCATCCTCAATAGGATTCTCCTCTGCTGGAACCTCTTTCGAGTCCTCAATAGGGTACTCTATCGAATTCACAATCCGATCGTCAGCATATAATAAAACATCATCATGCTGCTGCTCGTACGCCTCAAGGTCTGTCGCCTTACTAGTCGATACGAGAACAAGCTAAGTTACTATCATGATACTTAAGAGTTCCCATAAGGGTTTTATATGTCAGTACTACTTGAAGTAGTCCGACTATGAACTTGGCAAGAGTTCTTATTATCTTAGTGAGTTTATTGTTTTAACGTCGCATCATCTCTGGGGTTTATAACGTACGCTCTGATACCACTCCTGTAACACCCCCAGATCCGGGGTCCGGGATCCGGTCGTTACGGTTTCCAATTCTGTTCACAACACTTGAACTTTCCTTAACATAAAATAAATTACATCTCTATGACCCAACACAACAATGTAAAACACACCCGTTATAGTCCCAGAGATGAAATCAGAGTAACAATCAAATTTTTATTAATCACATTATCAGTTCTTACAATCCAAAAGAATTTCAATATAAATACATACTCTTTGCCATCCATTTACATAAGTCATACTAGACCATATACTTGGTACTGAAAGAATAAATATATCCTACCAATAGCTTCTTCTTCAGCTCTGGTAGTCTCATCGTCCTCGCCCGCGTCGAGTGCGCCTTGTGCGAGTCATCTGGTCTAGCTGTTGTTGTGATATAATAATAAAGCAAGGGTGAGCAATAGCCCACCAACAATAATATATAACTGAACGATAATATATAACAGTTCAAAAGTATCTTTCAAACCATATGCCATGCATTTACGGAAATGATGCCAGTATAATATGAACGATGAAGTTACAAGGTAACTTAAAGTATTTATTTGTAGAAATATCTGCTACATCAAAAGTAAGCGTGATATTCTCATTGTCATTAAAAAGAGGAACTTGCATGAAAATATTGCAATTCCAGTTATGAACACTTTTCCAGCTCTGCCAACAGTAATCATGTTGCAGGAAATAAATAAGTTTGGATGATGAACCAATGATGGAGTATTCACCGCGCCCGCTGTTCCAATCTTGATGATCAGTCGAGATCGTACAGCTCAAATTAGATTTACTACCGGTAGAAGGAAGAACTGACGGCTTTACTTGTATACCGCCTTACTAGCTCTCCCCGGCCAACGGTTGGGCCAAAGGGGATGGACCGGCGCTACTCGGCCTCTAACACGACTCCTAGTTCAAATAGAATTCATGATTCTGAATGTAACGTTCGTCCCCCTTTCCCCAAGTATAATACTTGTTGATATGACTCCACAAAGTAGTCGTATCTAGTTGGAAAGGAAAATTCACCAATAACTTCCAAGCTATTGCTTGATAACGAATATCAACTTGTTCAAACCATCTTACCCCTCGAAAGATGAGAAGGTAAACAACGACTTAATAAGTCAATAGCACCCGAGTTGCGAGCGAAGAGAATACTTTATGACCGGGAAGTCGACAAGATAAATATCATTTTCCAAGTAAGGTTCCCTTATTATTAGGGAGATAGACGCAAAGAAGAATGATGTCTGAGAACCTTTCTTGATATAAGATTAATAATAATATGACTCCGAAATATTTTCCGTAATAATCGAAGAAGATAAACCTTATTGAGGTTATTCTAAGTAGGGAATAAATATTCAGAGAATATTTATTGAATTAAAAATATTTAAAGAATATGTAGGAATATGAAAGAATATCTTTAATCAGAGTATTTCTCAAAATAATCCTTGAAGAAATATCAGGAGAATATTTATTGAATAAATAAATATTTACACGAATATTCAAAATAATATTCATTAATTAATAAGGAATTTTA
Source organism: Saposhnikovia divaricata (assembly GCA_036435485.1). Lineage (NCBI taxonomy): Eukaryota > Viridiplantae > Streptophyta > Magnoliopsida > Apiales > Apiaceae > Saposhnikovia > Saposhnikovia divaricata. The sequence goes on along the minus strand of CM071595.1, from coordinate 171,375,265 downwards.
ATGAATATTCAAAAAGTAATATTCATTTAATGAATAATATTCAAAATGAATATCAAGTAATATTCATTTAGTAATCCGAGCTTTAAATGAATATTCGAGATAATATTCGATAAATAAATCAAGCTTCAGATGAATATTAGAATAATTTTCATCAAGTAAGTAATATCTTAAATGAATATTCAAAAGTAATATTCATTTAATAAAATAATATTTTAAATGGATATTCAAATAATATTCATTTAGTAGTCCAATCTTTAGAAGAATATTCGGAATAATAATCGATAATCTATTCGACTTTGAATGAATATTGAAAAATATTATTCGTCGAATGGTTACGTTCAAATAATTATTTGAAGTAAGGATCGTTAAATAAATAATCTCGAACGAATTCAAATAATATTCGTCGCCCAAATAATGGAAAATATTTACTTAAATATTTTCCTCCGCGGTAATCTCGATATATTAAGAAATATTGACTCCCGGTCTATATTTGACGAATAAGATGTATACGCCCTTCTATGAGGGTCTTACAATAACCGGCTTATAATTGATACGTTAGTTATCTAATTTATAAGCCAATAAACAATCAGGGAACAAGCATAAGGATATAACTTGAAAGTAGGCATGCATGCTATGGCATATGTATAACAGAAAACACACATATATATATATTCAATCACAACAACAGCCTAAAAGAAGGGAATTGAAACTTGCCTGGTAGTCGAGTACGGTAAGGGGTAGTGGTAGCGGGTCCCGGGTCAGCTTGGTGATCTATAAATAGCCAAGGCATTCGGGATTAATCACTTAACATCTTAAAAGTTAAGTTATACTTAAATCAAAACACGTTCTCGAGTTATCTCGTTATACCCCTTTTTGTGGATTCCTTTTATCATTGATCCGACCCGACATTCGTTCGTTAATACGACATGTCACTGTACTTACACTTGGGACATACTTAAGTCATACAAGTTCTAAAGTCGATCATTACGAACCAATATTATACTCCGAGTTTTATCGCCCGTTTTCTAAGTGTTTTACCGAAGTTATAACAGAGTCGTCTTTTAGGGGTTCGTTCGCGTTTAACCTCGACTCGAATATTTTTAATAAATCGAAAAACGATCCTTTTGACATACGGTTTTCTTTCACACCTTTCTTTTTACCTCTAGTATTTATTTACCAAGATTCGTCATGATTTTACATATTTTACGAGGGTTCAATTTCAGTTACGAACTTTCGTTTACGGATTCGAACTACTTTTAGTAAATCGGTCATAAATCCTAAACCGTAAGTCTGTTTGATTCGATTCTTTTTCCAAAATGATCTACGACTCAAGATCTACAAGGGCATGTTAGATACTTGTCCAGTTTCAGCCATTAGACCTACTGTGATGCACGGTTTTCAATGATTAATGAAATTTCGGCAATATAACGGCTGTAATACGAACATTCCAAAAATCGCAATCAACAATCCAAGCCACACCGGGCATCTATACAACTTATACACATAATAATCATCTCACAAGTCCAGAAGCTACTGATCTTAGCATCAAAATCATCATGTATCTTAAATCATATAACTAATTACATAATCATGCTTATAATTATCACTATAATCATACCAAGCTAAATCCATAAAAAACATTCATAAATCTCAAATCAAATGCTAGGGTTTCAAGAGATCTACCTTCCTTGGAGTATGATATAACCTTAATAAGCTTGGTATGGTCCTTGTCTAGCTTAATCAAACCTTGGATCATCCAAAGAAATCATGAAAACAAAGTTAGTTTCTAAGATCCACTATTCATCGTCAATCTTGTAAAAATCATATAATATCAAAAACTAAGAGTTTGGTTCTAAAATTTTTACCACACCTTCTACTCTTCAAGGGCTTTATTTTGAGCTATAGAACAAAAGAATCCAACCATGGGAGCTAGGGTTTTGAGCCCCATCTTTATACTGATCAGAACCTGGACAGTTTTTGTCCTCCAACTTTAAGCATGGATTTGACTAGGCTATAGTACTTGGATTTCCATGAAATTTGGAACGAAACTTGCCCATGGAGTAGAGAAGCTATGGTTAAAATTTGGTGATTTTATCATGGATAGAAATGGAGATATGAATTTTTTTCTTAAGCTTGGTTCTGCTGGGCAGTTTTTGGAGAAATGTGTTTTTGCTTGCTTTTTTCCTTTCTTCACCCTTTTGATCATAATATCTAGATATTATTGGATGTGTGTGGCTGGTGGCTCACCTTGGGGCTTGTGCAAAGAGTCTTGGAGAAGCTTGGTAGATATTTGTTTTGTTTCTTGTTTGATTTAAGTGATTTAAATCACTTAACTCCTAAATTGTTTTGATTTAATCCTTGATTAAATAATTTAATCCACTAGATATAATTCTCTTGATGATCATATAGGATATTTAATCTTGTCACAATCTTGATCCTTAATCCCTGATTCGTTCGCTTAATTGCTTAATCTCGTTGTAAAGTTTCAGCAGTTTCTAGAACGCTTGATTCACTGTCGCAGTGGTTTTCGTTCTAATTTCAAAAATCAAATATAATCAAATTCCAAAATATCAAATCCTCAAAGTTAATATCTCAATTATTGGATTATAATAATATATAATCCACTGTCCGGTCAAATATTATACCGAAAAAGAATTTGGAATTTCTGAATTCCGATCGTCTCTGCATTCACTTATTTCCTCCGCGTATTACTAATATGACTTCGAAACATCCATATCACGTCCCGTACATAGGGTGGCGTGAAAAGTTTTCCAACTTACAAAATCCACTATTCATCCACCGAATTACTATTCACATATATGAAACACTATACACGTACGGGAAACACTATGCACATATGGGAAACACTATGCACGTATGGGAAACACTATGCACGTACGGGAAATACTATGCACGTATGGGAAACACTATGCACGTACTTATTTCCCTTCAAGGATCCATTAGCTTCTTCCTGGACGGTAGATTATTCTTATCTAGGTCCTCAACCATCGAATTACTCTATTCTGACAATATACCAATGCATCAGGATTATTATGCAAAGCAATATCCATTCATTACAATCATTGTTCTTTGAAACCACCATTCATTAGTGCTCTTTAACCACAATAAGAAAAGTTTTAATTCTACCCAAAATTCGGGTTATTACACATGGTCCCTACTGCCACGTGTCAATTATGGGTCCCACACTACCACGTGGTCCTCACTGCCGCGTGTCATTTCTGGGTTCTACACTGCCACGTGGGTCCTACACTGCCACGTGTCAGGTGGGTCCCACACTGCCACATGTCAGGTGGGTCCCACACTGCCACGTGTCAGGTGGCACTAGTACAAAACTGGCTTTTTACGTCGGTTAAATAGGTCTTATACGTCGGTTAAATGGCGACGTATAAAGTCACGAGTCTTTTACGTCGGTTAAAAAGGTGACGTATAAAGTTTAATATACGTCGATTAAAAAGGCGACGTATAAAGTTGAAGAAGGGCGACGTATAATGTCGAAGAAAGGCGACGTATAATGTCCAAAAAATCGACGTATATAGATTATGATTTATATATCGCCCTTGTCGGAACCTACGTATATTGTCTACAAAAATTTTAAAAAAAATATTTTTTTTGTTTCTCTATGCCCAGAACCAAAAACCTGGTAAACAATCAAAATAACCAGCTTTAACAAAATTTTGTACAATGAAAAACGTACAATAATTAAAATTTCCCAGAACACAAATATAGTTTAAATAACATAATTACTGTTATACACTTGAAAAAATACATCCAAAATGTTCACAAATTCTCAATCTAACGGGTCAAGCATATCATGCACGAGATATTGTGCAAGTAACATTGAGATAATGGAATAACAAAATTTAAAACTCTGCTCTTCCACACAAGTTCAACGAAAACTGCTGCTTCATCCAAAAAAATCTCCATCTATCTCTCCTTTTATACTCTCCTGCCACCATCTCTATAATTATCACTGGAAAAATAAGATATGATCAACAACATAAAATAGTAACTCGGGAACAAGGACAAAAAAATTAGTAACTATCACCTGAATAACGCAGTCGTAACTCGTCCCTGGGAACAAGGCGCAATTCATTATCTTCCTACAAACAAAATGATGAGATATACACAGGGTGGAATTATTCAACATAGCATAGAGATTGATACAAATAAAGCTAACTGAACTGAAAAGGTATCTGGCACAGTAGCACTATAGGTATAAATTTTAATCAAAGCAAAAAATTTACCTTTGGAAACACGAAGTAAGCTATACGTTTCTTGTTTAAACCAATATCCCACCGTATAGTAAGATTGTATTTGCTTTGAGACTCTTTCATCATCTACTGAACAAAATATAATCAGCTTCCAAAGCAAAAACAAAGATTCTTTGCTGATCAGCATAGATGTCAAAGAATGATACGCAACAAATAATAGCTAGAAGCCATCAACTTGTTACTTGGATAAGTTTGAAATAATACTAGCAGATCAGAACCTGGACAAAAGCCACAAGGATAAATAACAATTACAAGAAAGTGTGACATACCTTATCATTAATCAGCTTCTAGCTTGATAAGTAGCTTGATAAGTAGCTTTATAATCAATGTGTGCAATTACCACACAGCCAATCGGATCCACCGTGTGACAACTGAAGGATACAGACAATATTAAAAAATGTTTGTAGGTCAATAACATAGTTACATAACATATATAGATAGAATAACAAATCATGATAATTTTAATAAGTTCGTAATTGTGCAATATACATATGCAGCAAGATCTTTGATAAAATATATTAATAGCTGAAGACATCGTAAGAAAATAATGATAATGATAATGAACACATCAACTTGAAGAAGTGACAGAATTCATTATTAGTATCTATTTTAGTCTGGTTTATACAAAGATTTGACATGTTTAATTCTGCTGAATCTAAAATTCAACATACTGTTATACTGAATTCATTATTAGTCTCTATTGGAGGTCTTTCCCGGAATCTGGCCGTATATATAACATAAAAACAAATGACATTGATATATTTGCAATAACATCAAGCTCAAAGATTGGAACTTAGCTCTTATTGAAAAAAGTAAAATATCCACTAACCTCCACGCATCTTTATTAGTCCACTTCTAATTGCACAAAGACAGGCAGGGCTTCAATAAGTTCTAGTTAATCGGTCAGCGAGCATATTTGAATATTCTTGCACTGGTGTAGTTTCCACCTATGATAGCTACAAGTTTGGTTGATAATTACAAGAATTGGTGTTATGATTTGAAGTGTTGAAATCGGAATTAGATTGTATTTATAATCAAATTTACATTGGATGTAATTGTATATTTGTATTTATAATTCTGTATTTATAATCAAATTGCAATTTTGAAAATTTTTTTTCATAAAAAATTGACTTTATGCGTCGGTTGTTTAAATGACCAACGCCTAAAGCAGACTTTGCAATTTTGAAATTATTATTTTTTAAAAAAAAATTGACTTTATGCTTCGGTTGTTTAAATGACCGACGCCTAAAGCTATACCTATAGCGTCGTCATTTTAAGGGGCGACGCTATAAGCTATACCTATAGCGTCGGCATTTTGAAGGGCGACGCTATAAGCTATACCTATAGCGTCGGCATTCTAAGGGGCAACGATATAACCTACACCAATAGCGTCGGTAATTTAAATAAATGACGCTTATAGTAGACTTTTAGCGTCGGTCATTTAAATGACCGATGCCATAGCAGACTTTTATCGTCACCAATTTAACTGACGATATAGGCATAACCTATAGCGTCCCCTGCATATACTACGCCAAAAAGCCGACGCTATAGGCCTATTTGACCGACGCTACAGGTCAGTTTTGTACTAGTGCTTCTCAGGGCAAAATCCAAACCCCACATATGCACCAAATCATTCTACAAAGATATTTGCATCTTAATGAGAACTCGAATAACAAGCATTCAAACAAAAATAAATAATCACTTATCTGGGACTGGGAGTACACAAATGTACTTGAATCATATGCCACACACACCGCCAAGCTTCTCGAGAAAATACTGGTGCCATAATCTCTACAAATATGGATGAAAAATTTAAATTGACACAAACTAATTACCTGCCAGAGCAAGGTGTAATCTACTTCAAAAGTAACATATACATATACATGATAATATATTCATGTTCGCATAGCATATATATCCACCCTGCTCGGTTTCCCGTACGCTAAAATGGTTAGCATATGGCCCTGACATGCCAGTGATATCTTACCAAGGATATGATGTTAATGGGTATTCTTTCTATACACAGTGTCAAGATGACAAAAGCACTGTGCAGAATAGTGGAGTATGTGTGGAGTCTTCTTCAACAGAATTTGAAAGAGGCAATTCCATCACATCACGAGATATAAAAAAGTCATACTATGGGGTGATTGAAGAAATTTGGGAGCTTGACTACAAAGAATTCAAAGTTGCTCTCTTTAAATGTAAATGGTTCGATATGAAGCGTGGTGTTCGGGTGGATGAGTCAAGTTTCACTTTGGTAGACTTTAGTCGGTTTGGTTTTGAGGATGACCCGTTTATATTCACTACGCAAGTTAAACAAGTTTTCTATATTCGAGATCCCGCTGATTCTAGGTGGTCCATTGTTCTTCAAAGCAAGCGACACATTATTGGAATTGATAATGTTGAAGATGAGGAAGAGTATAATCAGTTTGATGAAAATCCCCCTTTCCCAATTGGTCTGCCTACCAGTGTTAGGGAAGACAATGTAGATTCAAATTATGCACGTAATGATCATGATGAAGGGCAATGGATTGATCATCAAACGTGAGTTATAGCAAGTTCCTGCCAATAAAGGTAATCCACGTAGCTATAAATTGAATTCATGCTGTTGAATCATCAAACTGCTTTAAAATATAATATACTATACTACAGTTTTTACTATAAACTTTTTTTACTATACTACAGTTGTTTTCTCGTCATTTTTTATTTTATATCTGTACCTGTGTCAAACTTTAGTCACTAGTCAGGCTTCCAGCTAAGGTTAAAATGGATTGCTCAGTAACTTGTTCCCTCTGCCTAATGATGATCTATCTGTTCTGCACTATTTTTCTTCTACTCTGCACTGTGAAAAATTATTATTTCTGCTATGCTTATTTCTACATGTTTCTTGTACTCACTCCCCGGCCAAACCCTAAGGACATAGCTTAAAAACACAGTGACTAGATCATGTTCTATGAGAATTAAAAGAGATTCAGAATAAATTGCATTCTTAAACATTCTATCTATATCTTCACATTCTTATCTTACATTCGTACTTATTTTTTGTTTAGGTGTTTGCCATGGATCAAGATAATGGAGAGGAAAGTTCTAAGGAAGTATCTAAGAAAAGAACCAGGGGTCCAACGATGTGCAAAAAATTAAAAAAAAAGGCTTATAAATCAAAATTTGGAGTGTACCATTCTTTCGATGATCTAGGTGATCCAATTGGGGGCATGGTTAAAGATTTCAGAACTTATGTAGGATCAGTAGTTCGATTTCAAGTTGATATTAATATCGAGAGCTGGGATGTAGTTAGTGAAGGATTGAAAGATGCAATCTGGGATGATATTAAGGTACCATAATTTTCTTCATATTTTTATATAGTTGTGAACTTATTTGCCCATCCTGCTCATTTATTATACTTAATATAGATGAGAAGCAATATCTTTGTATTTAGGATGATTTGCATTAGTACTAACCGTTTTCATGTACCACTCATGGGTACATTAAAAACCAGCTCTGTTTTTATACTTCACATACTTGTAAGCAAATAAACCAGCTCCTAATTAAATAAATTGAGTAGCATGTCCTTGCACAATAATACATGTAATATCACAACCAGATGTGCAACATTTGTTGGCTTTAGAAAGAATGGAATGTAGCAGGAAAAAGCAGATTACTTCCTTTGCCTCTAAATTATTGGAAGAATTCTTGATTCTATACCATAACAAAATAATACATCTTGATTATTAAAGAACAAGTGAAGTTCCATCTCCTCTTACCCTTTGACAAGGTCAGGGGTTTGAATCATCATGAGGGGTAGGGGTCCTCTTTATTACTCTGCTTTCCTTCTATTAATTACTTGTTCAGAGAAAATGAAGTACTATCATGCAACTGTAATTTAGCTAAATGAATTGGTGAAGGATCTCTTTGAAGAGTCAAAATCCCAAACTTCACTACCTCGCAGCTCTTCAGAATTTTCCTAAGCCATGCGGGCTTTTTTTCGACAGTTATATTTTTGTTAAATAAATTTTTCTTTATCATTAACAGAAATCTTGGCAAGAAAATATCTGAATTCTTGAATGTCATAACAACTGGAATTCTTAAACACTAATAGTTCCTCTCTTTGCTTGGTATTGCTTCTAATGTATTGACCATGCTGATTGTTGCCCAACCATGTACAAATAAGAATTGGTATGAGAGAAAACCTTGATTTCTGTGCTTTATCTTTTATCTGCAGAATAATGTATTAAGTCTCATCTCAGGATGAGACTCTTGTCTCACAGTAGGAGGCGTCCTGTTGTTAATTTTTAATTCTACAACTTATGTTTACATGTAGGCAGCAAATAGTATTATCCTTTATCAAGTACAAGGAACAATCATGAGTATGAATCTTATAACATTTCCTATGAATCAGTCAAGTATACCATGGACACGTTTTAACATAGGTGGTTGTCTTAAAAAATTATTAAAGTTTGTGTAAGAGTTATACAGACTACAAGGGACCGGAGTAGATAAGCATCCTAAAGTATAGATTTCCAGGATCAGTATATTCTTAATTTTTATTTTCGGTAATTTTCTGCTACACGTGTTAAAGGATTTGTTTAATTTGAATAATAACTTGATTATTTATAAGAAAGAATTGTTCCCTGTCATGAAGTTGTTTACAGAATTGTAACTTGTCGTCAAATGGAACAGCCATGCCCAGTTTAGTTTTGTTCCTTAGCCAAGTGATGGTGTTCCGATAAACTGGCAGTAATATTAGTGCCATGTTTAACTTGAGTATCTCAGCTGCACCCTTAGCTAAACAAACACAAAAACCGATAACTTCGTATGCAGCTCTGTTTTTATACTGCACATACTTGTATGCAGCTCTATTTTCATGAAGTTGTTTACAGAAATATAACTTGTATTTTAATTTTTTTAAGATTTATTTGGTGATTATCTTTAGAATCGTTGGAAGCTAGATGATTTGCATAAAAAAACGTGTTAGAAAGAGCAGGAAAGCAATGGAGGGATTTCAAAGGTAAGTTGACTAAGAATTTTCTGCGCAAAGGGAAGGATGCAAGTGAAAAATATCATTTCATCACCGAGGAGATGTGGGAAATATTCAAACAGAGACGTGAAACTGTGGAGTTTAAGGTAAAAAATTAACTAGCCATGTTATGTATGTTCTATTATCAACTGATTAAGAGTTTATTGCTAACTACTATTTTTTTTCTTTATTAAATAGGAAAAAAGTGAAAAAGCGAAAGAAAGTCAGGCACATAACGAACATGTACATTATTTGGGGCCTGGTGGATATGTGGGACGAAGGAGTAAGTGGTGTGCTGATGATCCCATTGCTTCTTTGAATGATTCTGAATCCGTTTATCCGTCAATTCTATCGAGTAAGCGTAGCGGACGTAGTTATGATTGGATTAGAGCACGTACAAAACCTCAGGAGGGTGGAGGTTACTACTTCCCAAATGAAAAGACAAAGGAGGTGTTTCAAAAAATGGTAAATACTTAATTATTACGAGTTAAATTACACATACTTATGTAGGCTATTAATATTTACTTTCTAACGAATATTTATGAACAGGGAGAGTTGGAGAGTCAAGTTTCTGATGGGTCATGGACTCCACAAGGCCACGATGACATATTGTCGCGTGCACTTGGCACTAAGGAGCACGGAGGTCGTGTTAGAGGGGTTGGTGGATTGGCAAAAATTAAAGATGTATTTGGATTGGGAAAAAACAAATACATTGGGGTTGTCTCGGTGGATGACTTGGCTACAATTACACAACAAATCACCATGAAAGTTCAGCAAGAGTGTGAAGAAAGGATGAATCAAATGATGAATTCAAAACTTGAAGGTATCTTCAATCATTTGAAGCAGATGGGTGTCTCACTCTCTGAAAATAATTTTTTGAATGATATTGGTACACCTAGAAATGAAACTGTTCGAAGCAGTTGCCAGTCAGTGCAGCGGGAAGATCATTTTTCAAATCTCAAGGTAGTTATGAATAATTTTAACATCAGAACCACAAATAACAGAGGTCCCTGCATTTTTATTTTCTAACATTGTCCTCTTCCAATAATAGATGAAAGAATATAAGGCCAGTTATATTAAAATATATGAAGACATGAAGTTATATTAAAGAATATAAGACACTTTCCTGCAACTTTTAAAAAAAAATCACCACAACTCTTTGCTGGTTAAAGATGATTTACAATATTACTGTTGAAGTTGATATGTGAAAGAAATAGGTTGATATTGTGTTGATGGAGACTTCCCAGAATTGGCTAGTTGGCTACCAATAATATAGCAATCTTACAGTTATAACAGGATATCTGTATATTGGTTTAGAGATTTAGAGATCTGGATCATTTGTGTTATAGAGAAAGCTGAACTTAATTCAGTTTAATTTAGAATAGGAATAAATAAACAGGCCCTTCTAGCAGCTGTGGTTTAACACTAGTATGTAGCAATTAACTTACGTTTTGAACTATATAAAGTTAATGAGCTTTAGTGTTCAAAAAAAAAAAAAAGTTAATGAGCTTTAAATATTGATGTCCCCAGTTTGGTTTCTTTGTTTTTTTTGATTCATGAAAACTATTTTTGTCCATACATCAAAAACTGTAGATGCATTATTTACTACTATCCACCCTACTGGGCCCTTTTTGGCCTCTGTGTTTCTTAGATTTTTGGCTGCTTTTAGTCTATTACAGCAGAAAATTGATATTGACTACATAATCAGTTGCCATTTGCCCCCATGAAGCAAGTCTTTAAATTATAGGACAGCTAAAGAAAAGTTTATACCAGTCTAAGCTATCTGATATGTGTTTTTACTTGCAAGCAGTGTTTATTACAAGTTTAGAAATATAGACTTTAAGATAGAGAGTAGTTTTATAAGTAAACTCTTGTTATAGTTACTACTGTCGAGCACAAGAGTTATCTACTGCTACTCGCATCGTACTTTGAAACCTGTGGTTGTAGTTACTTCCGCATAAGAAAAATATCTTTATGATTTTGAACAAATAAGTAGTTGCCAAGTTTTTATTAATATGCTGTTTCTTTGAAAATAATTAGCCAACATACCCCAGAAAGATTCAGAGTTTACTTAAATTACATTTTGCCGTTTTGAAGTTATACTATTATACTAGAATAATTTACTCAAAAGTATAAGAAATTCTCTGAACAAGAAAACAAATGCAGCACTACTGGCTTCCTGTAATGTGTAGTGTTTTTATTGTGGTCTTTCTGTCTCAAATGTGCATCGCATGTGGGGGTAAAGTTGCTCGATCTTTTTTCTTAAGTATTAATTTATGTATGTAATTTAAACGAATGCATCGGGATGGAAAGAAAGTGAGCAAGATACTCATCAGCCTAAAAAAAAATAATAAGTTGTCTTTGGGCAGTGTGCTATTCAGAAATAAGTTATCTTTGATCAGAGAAAAAGTAATATAATTTTTGCATATTTCTGCTCTATTTATTTCTCTGTTTAGATGTTACAAAACAGAGAAAAACCATGTGGACAATTGATACTGTTCTGTCCCAACAAGTATATATTATCTTTACATAACAAATATATAAATGTTTTTAATTTATGATGGAGAATCCAACACTTTGTCGTCTTTGTGTGATACATGTGGTGAAAGGAAAAGTTGTTGTGTCAAGGGGGGACAGTTTTTCCATCAATTAGTCAAGGGGATAATATGATTCATAATAATCCGATTGCGTCTCATAATGTCAGAGTATCAGTTGATGACATTGTACCTGAATATCAACTTACTCCGCTTCCTGTGACATGTGAGGAACATGAGACGGTAGGAAATGCAGCAGGTAGCTTTGTTCAATGGCCGAAGGACCTTGTGATGTTAGGGCAGGTATATCTTGTGAAGTTCATTTGTTAATAGTAATTAATATATCATTTTAATTACAATATGTCATAGCTATAACTGTCTTTGATTAGGATCCTATATTATCGGAGAAGGAAAAGGACAATGAGATGAGCCCCAAAAGAATTGTTCAGATGCCAAAAAAGGTTAAAAGCAAAGGCTCGGTGACTCCAATGAAGAAAACCCCTATAGTACTACATGATGACATAAGTTCAAGTGAGCATTGTCGATCTTTACGTTTCTTGCTTAACAGAAGGCCCTCTAGTAAAAAAGATGATGTCTTTAATTTTGAAGGAAATGGAGAAGATCCGATATATGTCGCGCTTGAAGATGTCAGTCAGTTTTTGAAAATGAGTTGTTTAAACATACCCATTTTGGAAAATTTTTTGAAGTAAGACTAAGTGTTTTCTCCTTAATTTACTTTATAATCTATCAACACATATTTTTATTGTAATGAGTCTTTTTTATAGGTACGTTGGCACGTTATGTAATCAATTGAAGGATGAAAAGTTTGCATTCATGTTGCCATCTAGATTGGCAATACCGAATATCCGTGACTATCAACGTTAACAAGAAGCTACTGAGTACATGACAGATTTCTTGGTTGCTAATAAACAGAGGCGTTTTATTCTAGCACCTTACATCCAAGAGTAAGAACAAAATAATTTTTTTTAATAATTGTCTTGCATTTATAATCCAACATGTACATGATATATGTCTGTATCATTCTAGCAACCACTGGATGTTGCTCCTTTTTTGTCTCCATGAAAGTGTTATCTACGTGTTTTATCAATTGAAAAAAGAAAGGAAAATACGCTTTACAACACCTGCACGAACGTAAGTTAAAGTTGAATTCAATTTTCACGCATGTAATAGACATATTCTAATTTAGTAAAAGAGATGTGATGACATATACTTATTTCACAGGGCATTTAAATTGTATGTACCTCAAGGTGGATCGAGGAATAATAGAAAAGAATTTCTTTGGTGTCATACTGAGGTTCAGGTATAACTTACTTTGTTTTTATATTTTTTTTTTGCTCATTTGTTTATTTGTGTAGTGTCCTCAACAAGAAGGAGGTACGGAGTGTGGTTTTTTTGTTATGAAGTACATGCATGACATTATCATGCTTTCTCAAAAAAATCCCGACATTGATTGGAAAGTGGTAAGAGAAACAACTAAAATATTATTTTACAAATATTGAACTTGTAAATGTTTTTAAATATGTTATCTTTTATGTTTGGAAGGGTCTAGGTTCGAGAAGCTATACCAAAAAGGAAATCAAAGAGGTTCGAGAGCTTTGGGCAAAATTTTTTATTGTGGAATGTTTATAATCAGGTACCATAGTCAATTTTACATGTTATTTTCGTCTACCACAAGGCAGGAGCCTCAAACCAATTTAGGAGGATGGCCTATCTCGGTTAATTAGTAAATAGCATAGCCTGGGGAAAAACATACCAAGAACTTCATAAGTATTTAAATAGTTATTCTATTTACGATAACCAATTATCAAATATAGTTTTTACAGACATAGTTATTCTAGTTCGAGGTATAATAAGAATAAAATCCCCACGTACTTTAGTATCTTTTTTAGTTCACAATGTATTTACACATTCAAGAATTAGATAAAACTTTGCATATAAATGCACAAGACATTCCTCATAACCTCAATTAAGTTAGCATCAAATTCTCAACTAGTTGGCAATTCATAAAAGGATTGTTATATCAATAATGAAAATTCTGGCTATCATCTTCAGAGCTCAATTTCAAATTTAATACAGTTAAGGCATCACATTATATTTTGAATTTTAATATTATTATAAACTGGTTCAGATTTTTCGACATTATACCTTTGACTTCTAGGCTTGGGCTGCCACTGATCTTCAACTCCAGTTTTTACAAAGCTAATGGGACATCATCTAAGTCTTTCCGTGCTCCTGGCTTAGCCGGAGGCTTGAAGGTATCACCTTGTTGCTCTATTATAAGATATTGTTTCCATAAAATTGGCTACAAAGTCCTTTGTCAACGATCCCTCATTGTTCGTTTAATACGTATTTGTTGTCTGCAAAGCATTTCCTTTTATTCTTGTGAATTTTTTAATTTGCTTTAGTTTTAACGTAAAAATAATTAAAGTATGCTTTGGTCTAATATAGGTATTTGGACTTGGACATTGGACTTGGACAGCTCACCCTACCTCGTACAACATAATCTCAATGCACAATTTTTTACACGTGGACGATATTTCATGTATTTTTTTGATTTTGTAAGGGAAACAACTAGAAAGAATTTTTGGTAGTGTGGAATTTAATGTACTTTTTCTTCCAAGTGTAAATGCCAAATCTTTTGAATTTATTGGAATCTAGTTTTTGATAAATTTGTGTTATGATTCTGTGTTTTAGGTGTGTGCTGATGTTTGTTGATGGCTAATATTGAATGTATGTGAAAAGTAGGTTATTTGGATATTAATTAAATAAAAAAATTATTTTTTTAAAAAAATTAACATTAGGCGTTGGTTATAAGGGGACCGACGCCAATAACCAAGTCAATATGCATCGTACTTTACAGAACCGTTGCTTTTGGCCATGGCTATATGCGTCGGTTATCGTGAGAGCCGACACAAATGGTGTATATTATATGCGTCGGCATTTTATAAACCTGATGCTTTTGGACATCTAAATGCGTCGGTTCTCCTGACAACCGACACAAATGGTGTATATTATATGCGTAGGCATTCTATAAACCTGACGCTTTTGGACATCCAAATGCGTCGGTTCTCCTGACAACCGACACAAAAGGTGTATATTATATGCGTCGGCTTTCCACACAACTGACGCTTATAGCCAACCAAAAGCAACGGTTAACATCAATATGAGTCGGTTCTAGTGCCGACACAAACCGTGTATTGGCAACGGCATTTTGACCGACGCTATAGCACAGACCTATAGTGTCGCCTACATGTACTACGCCCAATAACCAACGCATAATGCCTATTTTGACCGACGCTAAAAGTCAATTCTGTACTAGTGGTTATTTCCATAATTTCAAAAAAAAAATTATTTGATTGGGTAATTGAACGGTCAACTAGTACTTTGACCGGAACCCCTAAACAAGGTTTCGTCAGGGTTTAAGGATTCAATTTTTTAAAAAATATTTCTCAAAGACCCAACCTACGGGCATCAAGATCCATCATTTTTAATGTTATTCCCAAAAGTTCAAAAAAAAAAAAATATTTGATTCGGTAAATGAACGGTCAACTAGTACTTTGACCGGAACCCCTAAACAGGGTTTCGTCAGGGTTTAAGGATTCGATTTTTAAAAAAATATTTCTCGAATATCCAACCATACGGGCATCAAGATCCATCATTTTTAATGTTATTCCCAAAATTTCAAAAAAAAAAAATTTGATTGGGTAATTGAACGGTCAACTAGTACTTTGACCGGAACCCCTAAACAGTGTTTCGTCACTGTTTAAGGATTCGATTTTTTAAAAAATATTTATCGAAGATCCAACTATACGGGCATCAAGATCCATCATTTTTAATGTTATTCCCAAAATTTCAAAAAAAAAATTATTTGATTGGGTAATTGAACGGTCAACTAGTACTTTGACCGAAACCCCTAAACAGGGTTTCGTCAGGGTTTAAGGATTTGATTTTTTAAAAAATATTTCTCGAAGATCCAACTGTACGGGCATCAAGATCCATCATTTTTAATGTTATCCCCAAAATTTCAAAAAAAAATTATTTGATTGGGTAATTGAACGGTCAACTAGTACTTTGACCGGAACCCCTAAACAAGGTTTCGTCAGGGTTTAAGGATTCGATTTTTTAAAAAATAATTCTCGAAGATCCAACCGTACGGGCATCAAGATCCATCATTTTTTATGTTATTCACAAAATTTCAAAAAAAAATTATTTGATTAGGTAATTCAACGGTCAACTAGTACTTTGACCGGAACCTAATATATAAATAATTAAAGAATCAACATATAATATATAAATTTATTTCAATGAATGATATAAAATTTATTTCAACCTAATATATAAAATTTATTTCATTGAATAATATAATATAATCAACATATATAAAGAATAAAAAATATTCTAATAAATTAGTAATAATAGTAAAATTGAATAAAACCTAAGCTGCAAGGGTTATATATTAACGATGGGGGAAATTAACAAAGTGTAAGTTTAGATGGAGTGGTTGAGGTGGTGAAATAGAAGTCATGTGTGTTGGAGGTTAGGGGTTCGAATCCCTCCAACACCAATTTCTTTTTAAGTAAGAGCAAAAGTAGACATTTGGCCACCATGTGGGGCCCACCTGACATGTGGCAGTGTGGGACCTACCTGACACGTGGCAGTGTGGGACCCACACTAGTACAAAATTGACTTTTTACGTCGGTCATATAAATTTACATTTTAAAAACCTTTTTACGTCGATTGTTGAAAAAGCCGACGTATATAATGATATTATACGTCGGTTAAGGAAAAGGCGACGTATATAATGCTATTATATACGTCGGTTGAGGAAAAGGCGATGTATAGCTATTTTATACGTCAGTTTTTTTTGGTTGACGTATAAAATTCTCATTTACGTCGGGTTGGAAAAAGCCGACGTATATAAAGTTTCACTTTTTAACCGACGTATAAAACCTTTGATTTAATTAAAACCGTAGTCTTTCAGTTGTTGCCCTAAATTATTACAATCTTCTTCCCCAGTTAAATTATTTCCCCCCAATTCAAACACTCTTCAGCCGTACTCACTAATCTCTCTCTCTTCAGCTCTCTTGATCTTCAACCGTAATCTATTCTTCAACGATAGAGATTGATAAGTTTTTTCGAAGGTCACCCTTGAAGATATTGCCGTTTTCTTCTCATACTGTGGGACTGTTGATTCAATCCAACTCCAGAGGTGCTATACTCCCTTTTTTTTGTCACTCTATGTGTGTATTCTCTTTACTTCTCTCTCTTTCTTGAATATATCTTTCTGTTTTGTACATCCCCATGTGATTCTTACTCTGATTTCTCTTTTCTGTTGGATGTGTATAGTAGCAGCTTTATACATGTTTTTTAATTGAGAGTTGATTTCATTATTATATCCTCTAAGTCTGTATATATGCAATTTTAATTTATGTTAAGTGTACCCTGTATTCACCTTGTCTAATATACTTAATATATTATATTAAAAGAGGTCAGGAGATTGTTGTTGTTGAGGACAAAGTTTGTGGTGATTCTGTTGATCTTTTACTTGATTTGGAGAACGAAAATATTAAGTTGACTGATTCAGATTTAATTATTGTTCTTTGGGTAACTTTTTCTCTCCCTTATTATTCTTTTACTTGCTTGTATTTTATATGTATGTATCACATGTATAATAATGTATGGGCGGAACACTCTGGTAATTTAATTTGCAGTCGGTCTGCACATAATAACCATCTATGTAAAAAAACAATTTTTTGTGTTGTGCTATAACAGTAAATAGCTAGTTTGCAGTTCCTTATGTAGCTTCCTACAAGATAAAGTTCACACTGCGTATTAGTTGAAAGAAAATCCTGGTGTTTAAACTTACTTCAGGTGTAATGTATCAATATATTTCTTTCTGCATTTTTGCTTTTTGTTTTCTTCTCTGTTCTGAATCAGAGCTCTAACTTCTTAAAGCAACTCAAAACAAAGAAAGGTTTGTGCAGTAATGCAACAAGAAGCACAATGATAAACTTTTCCATTTGTCATTCTTGCCCTGTAATCTTTTTATCCTTGATTAATTTCTCGTAGCAAATATAGATGTTGATAAATCCCAGAAATAGTTGTGAATGGTGGATTGACTATCTGAATATTGAGACATCACTCGATTTATAAACCATTTAACAAACGATTGATTGTGTTCATTTGTTACCCACATGCCACTCTTAGAAGGATGCATTTGTCGAATCTCTTTTATGTGCTCTTGCAAGTAAGGATTAACCTCTGTCATGTGTTGCAATACAAAGAGATGTGCTCTTTCAAGCATTCCAACACTAGGAGAGATCAATTTACGTCCCAATATACCCTGACCTTCAAGTCTTCCTTTATGACGAGATATTGGAATTCCAATTGGATTGGCAGATGCTAAATACTCGTTGCAAAATTCAATGGTCTCCTCAACCGAATACCCTTCAACTATGCTAGCTTCAGGCAAGCGTCGATTTCTCACATATGCTTTT
Organism: Saposhnikovia divaricata; assembly: GCA_036435485.1. Taxonomy (NCBI): domain Eukaryota; kingdom Viridiplantae; phylum Streptophyta; class Magnoliopsida; order Apiales; family Apiaceae; genus Saposhnikovia; species Saposhnikovia divaricata. Next base: position 171,356,907 of record CM071595.1, on the reverse strand, counting down.
AAGATACACAAGAATCGCTCGAAAGGATACATTTGCCGCACATATAAAGGACCAAAAATTTTAATCTCTCTCAAAAGATGAACCACTAAATGCACCATAATATCAAAGAATGGGTGTAGGAAATACATTTCAAATTCACAAAGTGTAAAAATAATATCAGCTTGTAATTTATCCAATGTCATGGGATCAATGACCTTACTGCATATAGCATTAAAGAAGAAACATAATTTCGTGATAACCAATCTCACCTCCTTCGGCAATATGCCTCGAATTGCAACCGGAAGTAAATGTTGCATTAAAACGTGACAGTCATGTGACTTCATACCTACCAGCTTCAAATCTTTCATTGAGACGATGTTTTTTGGGTTTGAGGAATATCCAGATGGAACTTTCACACTAGATAAACACTCACAAAAGCTGGTTTTCTCTTTTCTAGACAGGGTATAACAAGCCGGAGGCAGATATGCACGTTTACCAGATTGTTGCGGTGCTAATTCCATTCATACACCCATCTCTTGCATGTCTAATCTGGCTTTCATCCCATCCTTTGTCTTACCAGGTATATTCAACAATGTCCCAACAATGCTTTCACAAACATTTTTTTCAATATGCATAAAATCAAGACAGTGTCTAACTTGCAAGTGTTCCCAGTATGGACGATCCCAAAATACAGATTTCTTCTTCCAAATACTATTCGGACTTGGCTTTTTATACAACTTTCCAAGTACCATATTAATATCTTTAACTCTTTCAAAAACCTCCTTCCCAGTTAAAGGCAAACGAGCCACTCGAGTCTCGATAGTCCCATCGAAAGAGCTTTTCCTCTTACGATATGGGTGAGCACGGGGAAGAAATGTACGATGACCCATATACATATTTTTTTTGCAATTCTTTAAATGAATGTCAATCGTAGCATCTTCACAAATTGGACATGCTTTAGCTCCTTTGATAGTGTACCCTGAAAGGTTTCCATAGCCAGGAAAATCACTTATGGTGAAAAAAATCGTGGCACGTAAAGTGAAATATGTTTGGCTGTATGCATCGTGTATCCTCTCACCTTGATTCCACAATAACAATAGATCTTCAATAAGTGGTTGAAGATAAACATCTATGTTATTGCCGGGTTGTTTAGGACCGGGGATGAGCAACGTTAACATGATATACTTGCGCTTCATGCATAACCAAGGAGGCAAGTTGTAAATTGTTAGAAGAACCGGCCAAGTGCTATGTTGAGAGCTTAGAGTGCGATATGGATTCATGCCATCTGCACAAAGTCCAAGTCGTAGATTTCTGACTTCTGCACCAAATTCTGGGAACTTTCTGTCAAT